>CM067519.1:2712073-2902073 GCA_034509495.1 Acestrorhynchus altus | reverse complement strand
GAAGCAAAGAATATATTTCACATCTGTTAAAATGTCTTCAAATGCTTAAAACCACTTGATTAAATATAACTTTCATCTCCAAAACATTACCCACTTTTAAATCTGTTGACAAATATTGTCAAATATATGCTGTCTGGGGAAATGTATGGCAACAGTCATCTGGGATTTCCTTCCTCATCTTTCACCATCACTATGACTCAAGGTGTTGCTCAATCCTTTGTTTTTGATGGTATAAAAGGAGGCAGAAAAACCTGGACAGTATCTGTTTCTGGAAAGAGAAGCAAGATGAAGACTTTCTATCAGCTCTGTGTTCTGATTGGCCTGGTGATCAAGACTCACGCAGGTCCGATACCACCGATGAGTGCTAAGGAGGAGGAGGACTTTGCCAAGGTAAGACCTGTTTCTCATATACAATGACTGCACCTTCAGCTCGGCTTAATGCCCTCAGGTTTGTAACTGTAGATCATTTTCGTTTCACCAGAATTACCTGAAGAAGTTGTACGACATGGATGAGGAGAGCAAGCTGTCCTTCGGGCGCACGGTCAGTGAGATGAGTGAGAAGCTGGGTGAGATGCAGAAGTTCTTCGGGCTGAAGGTGACGGGGACTCTGGATGCTGAAACGCTGGAGATGATGAAGAAGCCTCGCTGTGGGGTTCCTGACGTGGCTTCTTATGCTGTGGCTCCAGGAAACTACAAATGGCCTACCAATCAGCTGACCTACAGGTGAGCGTGGGATTACTCTGGAGGACAGGGCCAGATTTCTGCAAAGCTGAATTTCAATTTCTGTACAAATGGGTTCAAATGCTAAATTCAGGGTTTAAATAGAAGAGGAGGAGGAGGTGGAGGAGGAGGAGGAGGAGGAGCAGGAGGAGCAGGAGACAAAACCATTTTGTGTCTAATACATTTATTAAAATGTCCAAACTTTTGACTGGTTCTGTATAGGTGTCAGAAAGATAAACCTTGTGATCTTCTCGTCCACAGGATTGAGAACTACACTCCTGACATGTCTCAGGCTGAGGTGGACGATTCGATTGTGAGAGCTCTGAAAGTCTGGTCTGACGTCACTCCCCTCAGGTTCACGCGCATTTACAGCGGTGTAGCCGACATGATGATTTCCTTTTCTACTGGAGGTCAGTCGCCCAACCATCCACTGATCACCATCAAAGTGTCAGTCTAAATGTACTGCAGTGACTAATACTGGTACTTCTATCTGACGACATCCCTCTTTCAGTGTCGTGCTTCCAGAATACTAAGACAGATGAAGATCACCATCCAAAACACCAAGACACTGAAACAAGCTTTCATAACACACATCTTCTCTCTCCAGATCACGGCGATGGCTATCCATTTGATGGACCAAACGGCTTCTTGGCTCATGCCTTCTACCCCTTTCCTGGCATTGGTGGAGATGCCCATTTTGATGATGATGAGTTCTTCACCTTCTCAACTGCTTCTGGTATGAACAGCCACATTTGATCAAACATAAAACACTCACAAGACCATATATAACACAACATATGACATATATCTCACCTTCTATTGGTCATCTACAGGATACAACTTGTTCCTGGTGGCGGCTCATGAATTTGGACATGCTTTGGGTCTTGACCATTCCAGGGATCCTGGTGCTCTCATGTACCCCAATTACAGCCCCAGGGATGTAAAAACCTTCATTCTGCCCCAAGATGATGTCAATGGAATTCAGGCTATCTATGGTAAAGAAATAAGGAGCAATTGTTTTGTAAATGTCCCATAAAATTCGTCTTGTAATGAATTAACAAGGTGATGTGAATTCTACAGGCCCCAACCCTGAGAAACCTGTTGACCCTGAGAAGCCAGAGCCCACACGTCCAGTCACTCCTGATGTCTGTGACGCTAACCTGGTCCTGGATGCCGTTACGATGCTGCGCGGAGAGATGATCTTCTTTAAGAATGGGTATGGACTAAAACAAAGCTGATCTATGACCTTACATTGATCTCCTGAAACTGAGAAATGATTCAGGATTGACCATCTGATATGAAATTCTGTTTTTCAGACTCTTCTGGCGTACTCAGCCATTTAGCGCTCAGACCGAGCAACATCTGATCAAGAGCTTCTGGTCAGAGGCTCCAGAGAACATTGATGCTGCTTATGAGAACCCATCAGATGACTTTATATACCTCTTTAAAGGTGAGAACGAGTCACTTTGGCATTATAGCTCTTCCAAATAGTTTCAGGTATACTGGAAACCAGTGCTTAAGTCCGAAGTAGACTTGTGCTGTTTTCCAGGCTGTATAAAGTTTTCTAATTAAATCGAACAGTGGAGAGTTCATTCCAATGTTTGTTCTTGATCCTCAGACGAGAAAGTCTGGGCGTTCTATGGTTACGACCTTGCAAATGGGTATCCCAAACCCCTCAGCAGCTTTGGGCTTCCCAATAAAGTGAAGAAGATCAGTGCCACCCTTTATGACCAGGAATCTGGCAAGACACTGCTATTTGTTGACAACAGCTACTACAGGTAGATAACAGATTGTTGCATGAAGGCAAAACAAGAGTGATGGTCCTATTGCAACACTGTTACTGACCAGTGATTGTATCTTATAGCTATGATGGGGCCAAGAAGAAGATGGACAGGGGATTCCCGAAACATGTGGATGAGACCTTCCCAGGAATGACCGGAAAAGTGACGGCAGCATTCCAGTACAGAGGTCAGTATTTAATAAATGCATTGAATAATCAGACCCATTAAATTGGACTAAAATGAACCAGCTGTTCAATAATTCTGACGTCGTGTGCTCTGTGTGTTTCAGGCTTTACCTACCTCTACAGTGGGTCACGCATGTTTGAGTTCGGCTCTGGAAGACTCCTGCGTGTGCTTAATAACAACTACTTCTTGCCGTGCTAAACATTCAGGTGCAAATGCCACCCAGGCAGTGGTGCACCAGACCCTGTATTATATGAATTATTGAAAAAAGTCATTATTCAGTATTTCGTTAATTTATTGGAACATTTTTTTGAACCTTGCTCAAGTTCTGACTGTGAGTACTTTGATGTGGTCTACCCACGTCGTATGGGTTCCCATCAGGTACTCCAGCTTCCATCCACATCCCAAAAATAAATACAGATGGTAGGTGAACTGGCCATGCGAAATTGCCCCTGGGTTTGTGGACTGGTGCCCTATCCAGTGGGTATTCCTGCCTTGATTTTGGATAGGCTCCAAAAAATGACCAACCCAGGACAAAGTGGATAAGAAGATGAATGAATAACATTAACTTATATCAATTATATTTTGGTACTTTAATTTAATTTAATTTAATAAATTATGTTATCATCCTTGTATTAAAATATATGGTGTTCTCCAGTACAGAGAAAATAATGCTGTAATAAATTGCACTGTGATGGTATATATTTGTCTTGTCTTGTTTATTTTCTAAAATTAAAGTCTCTGTGCATTTAAAATCAATTTTAGGAGATTAAAACTATTTACATTTCGTATGCAGGACAATATTCCGGTGGTCCGGACCAGCAAACAGCCAGACTGATATATGCTCACTATCAGGCTTTTGCTTAATGTAGGAATGTGCCTGGCGCCATCGTCTGGCAGATATGAGCTTGTTTTCCATTTTTTCCAGCTGACTTAAGAAAACAGCTCCAGTGTCACATAAACCTCAGGCAATCTGCTGCCATGCAATGATTAATGGATGACTCAATGATTGGGATTAGAATTTCAATGTTCCACAACAATTTACACCATCATTTATTCCTAGAAATTGGATCAGAACCAGTCAATTGTAAAATCTGCAATTCAATGGTGTAGAAACAAAAATACAGCTGGAGCTGCTTTTGTCTCAGACACAACCAAACACACTGTCATTCTGTAAATGTGTTCATATGTTCACACACTGTCCTGTGCCACATCCAGAATGTAACTATGGGTCACTTATGGGCCTTTTTGACTAAAAGACATCTATGGTTCCATTCCGGTTTGTAAGAACCTTTTTATCAAACCATCCTGCATTTTCACCATTTTCGTGGAACCGAGGATACATAACAGAACGCATCATCAGCAGAGGACGCTGCACAGCGTCAGTAAACAGAAGTCAGAAGATGGTGATGTGTATAGACTACCTGCGAGCGTTTGTGTTACAAACTCTCCAGAATGCAAACATGGCTCAAACATGGATCAGTGTTTGGTGATAAGAAGACATAGAATTTGGCATCATATGAGACAAATGGTACATCATTGCTATAGACACACCCACAGAGGTTTGAGCTGAGAAACCTTCTAATCCTTGGTTCCTGCTGCAAACAAACCTTTCAGGTTCCATAACCTTTTTGCTGGTGGAAAAATCCCATTTCCTAAAACTGTCATACCTTTGTTGGAACCACAGACCCCTTTTCGACCAATGCAAAATGGGTTCCATTCCAGGTCGTGTACCTAATTTTGAACTATGTGGTGCAGTTCCACCAACCAAAAATAGGTTCCCGAACCCGAAAAGCTCATTCAGAGCTGGAACCAAAGATTATCTCGAACCATTGCAGGAGTGTCTAGTTGTACAGGAGCTGAAATCTAATCTTTGGTTCCCACAGTGAATGAAATGTTCAAGTTCCAGGTTCTTATTTTTGTTGGTGGAAATGCGAAGAATTAGGTTTTGCGGAACCCGTTCCACATGGGTGGAAAATGGCTAGTGGCTAATAGAGAAAGTGGAGGTTATACACATGATGTTTTTGTCTGTTTGCTGAGGGTATTAAAATTTTAATAATACTGAGTGTATTACTGTGTGTGTGTGTGTGTGTGTGTGTGTGTGTGTGTGTGTGTGTGTGTGTGTGTGTGTGTGTGTGTGTGTGTTAACATCCCACTCTCATCCATTTTGTTGACATAAAAATACAATAATAAAATAATGATAAATGGACTTTTATTCTTTTTGTATTATAATAAAAGACAGACTTTTAGAAAGTGTAAAGGGAAAAAAGAGAACGATAATGATGTTCATGCTGTTAGATATGAAAACTGAAGATCAGTCAGAGATATTCCAGTATACCACCCCTCAGCTGTTCTGCCCTTGGCACCCTGTGTATGAGCTGGTGATAGTTCCACGGATTCAATGTCCAGTAAGGTTCGGATCCAGGCATGCATGCCCAGTGTATATGTTTTTCCATCATTTGGATAAGTGTGAAAGCAAATAATAATAATAATAATAATAATAATAATAATAATAATAATAATAATAATAATAATAATTTTATAATAATAATTTTAAATAAACCCTAAGCATAAATTGTCAATGATCTATCAAGGGATTGGGATTTTAAGAAGACATAAAAGGCCATCTCCACATATGATTATTTAAATTGATTGATAATGATGAATAATAATTAAAAACAAGAGTAATGTTGATGAAGTCTACTGTTCCAGGTTTCACTAAATGTTTTCATTGTGCTTTGCCATCGAACTTGGTCCCAAAACCCAAACAAAATTTCATTTCATCACTAATTTCATCAGTATCCAGCATCTGAAGACGTACGAGCTGTTAATCATTTCCTACTTAGGAATTTACTGTGACTTCATTTACTGTGAGTGCCGTGCTTCTCTTTCAGTGGAAATCCGTCTCTTTAATCGCAGGGTAATAAAAATATTGTCCTGCTTTAAATTATTCTTACATTCTTCAAGTGAAAACAACTGGAAAGGAACCACAATACTGCCATGGAAATTCGAGAACCTGCTCTCTAACAATCGAGCGTAGTCTGCCATTGTGCAACCACTGACTAATCAGCAGCATTAAACACTTCTTAGAATAATCATGCTGTTTTGTGGTAAAACCAGATGTTTTGTTTAGAGTACAGTCAAGCAAGGCTACAGTAAAACCCGAAACCATTTCCCAGAGAAAGAACTTTCCACAGAACTTTCTGGTTTCTAATGCAAAGAAATACATCAATAATAACTATAATGGCATTTTTTTTACTGTTTATCTTCAGTTTGTCCTGGTTACAGTGGTTCATTTACATCCCTTTCAGTTAAATATTATTTAAATACAGTGCGATCCAAAAGTGTGGGCACCCCTGCTCAAAACTGCTGTTACTGTGGACAGCTGAAGAAGAAATGGTCCCCAAAAGGCATAAAGTTAAGGAAGAAACACCACGTATATTTTGATTTTGCACAATTTTAAAGTGAACCAAGGAAAGGAGTCCTTTTGCAAAAGTACGGGAACCTTACTCCCAACCCTGTTTGGGTTACGGCTTGTTCATAATCATCTTTAGGAAACGCTAGGTATTGCAAATGTTGAGGCTCCGAACTCCTCTAACCTTGTCCCAAAAAACAGTATCCATTGGCTCTTCTAAGCAGCTGCCTAGCACTCAAGGCAGGAGAACGCTATAAGAGGACAACAGAGTGTTGTCAGGTTGCCGTTTCCTCAATTTGAAGTGTAATTAAGAAACTGCAGTTAACAGGAACTTGATGTATAAGGAACATTTAGCAGACTCTGGAGTTGTGGTACATTGTTCTGGTGACCAATAACACTTGCACGAATATGGCCTTCATGGAAGAGCCACCAGAAGACAATCTCTCCTGTGTCCTCACCACAAAATTCAAAGACAGTTTTCAAAAGAACATCTAAACAAGCCAGATGCATTTTGGAAATTCCTGTGGACCGATGAGATTAAAATAGGACAAAAATTGGCTGCAATGTTTAGAGATAAAGGGGCACAAAATGAAAAGAACACCTCTCCAACTGTTAAGCATGGATCAGTGATGCTTTGGGGTTGTGTTGCAGTCCCAGGATCAGGGAGGTGGATTTAATTGAAATTAAAAACGGATTTAATGAAATTCCAGCAAATTCTTGAAGCAAACACATCAGTATCTTTAAAAAAGGTGAAGTTGAAAAGAGGATGGCTTCTACTAAATGGATAATGATCCTAAACAAAAAAAAATCCCCCCAAAATACACCTCAAAATTCACAACAGACTTTCTCAAAAGGTGTAAGTTTTTACCACGGCCCTCACAGTCCTACGGATGGACTTCAAAAGAGCAGTGCATGCAAGACGGCCCAGGAATCTCACAGAATTGGAACATTTTTGTGACAAAGAACAGACAAAAATTCCTCAAACAAGGACTCATCATGCAGGTGCTGGTGCAAAATAATTCAATGCAACAAACAAATGTACTTGAACAATGAAATGAAGACAGTGTGTCTGCTGTGAGCAGAGCTTCAACACAGGAAGGGCCACCAAAAGAACTCTGGTTCTTCAACTGGTTCCATTCAGGCATAGAAATGCAGGCTTATAGTGAACCATCCTGCATTTGCACCAGTTTTAGTGGAACCAAGGATACAGCATTAGCAATAGTGAGAAGATGGCAGCATGTACAGAAAACCTGCAAGCATTTGTTGTTACAGGTGATTATTTTTCTCCAACAAGCAAACAAGGACCAAACGTAGATCAAGTTTTGGACATAAGAAGACATAGTTGCTCCGGTACAACTAAACAAGCCCATAGTGGTTTAAAAAAAACCTCTCATCTGTGGCTCCCAATGTGAACATATTTTTCAGGTTCTGGAGGTTTGTTGGTGGAAATGTGTCCAAATTGTTCAAAATTAGGTTCACGAACTGGAATGGAACCCGTTCCACATTGATGGAAAAGGGCCATTAGTGCTCCGGTTCTCATCATGAACCTTTATCAGAGTGCAGCCACTGTTAATCACTGTTAATTCATTTGGAATGGATTGTGTTGCCTGTGGTCATCCAATGATCTCAACCACAAACCAATGTCTATAATGTGTTTTTCAAAAGTATCGTCAAAAATAAACTCAGCCTAATTCAGCAGGTTAAAGAAATATATGATCTATTATTTATATAAACAGGATGTTAAATTCTACGCTCTGATATTTTGAATTCCATTTGAAATAGATTTAACAGGAAACTCTATGACATTTTACCAAATACTTCTTACTCATCATGTCTGATTGATATCCTGACTGACAAAACAGTCTGACCAGCTTCAACAGACTTAGCTCATGAATGTAAAGGATATAAATATATTTTTTTGTGCTTGGTGATTTCACTGACCATTGACCAGCATGACCAGTATAGACCAAATTACAATGCTGAAAAATCCAACTCAATAGCATCCTTTGCTGGTAGCTGGTATTGGATGGTCTAAGCTGGTCTTCGATGGTCAAGGTCATCCATCAAAAACACCCTGTACTGATTAACCAGCTTTTGACCAGTATGTGTGTGCTGCATATGATTATGGTTTTTCTAGCCTGGTGTACTGGTCAACCAACTTGGTCATGCTTTTTTTTTTTTTTTTTTTTTTTACTTCCAACCACCATCAAGACTGTTTAGACCATCTGAAAACAGGTACCAGCAAAAAACAAAATAGAACAGTCTGAGCAGCTCAAGATGATCTTGACCAGAATAGGGTATGTTTGATGGTTTAGCCATCAAACCAACCTGACAAAGCTAGCCATCCAGTATGAGGCTTGACCATGGTGGTTGACCATGGTTGCCAGCATAACTACACTGCTTAATCATCATGACCAACAATGCCAAGCTGGTTGATCAGCATAACCTGAACATCTATGCTGATCAATGCTATACAGTAAGTGTAGGCACAGTAAAGGGCACCACAAAATGAAAAATACAACACAAAAAGTACAAAACAGTGGACAGTTTTAGCTGCAATCACCCAATTTTATTCCATGCATTTGAGAGCTGGCCTAATGGTGTATCAACCATCAAACCCCATGAACCATGAAAAAAACACAATGTTTCTTATTATGTGCAGAAGCTCAATTCATTAATAATTTATCGACATTAAATAAAAATGTTTAAACCTCTCTGTGTCTCTGCTGGACTGAGAATCGTCCCCCCAATCAGAAATATCCCACCAACAAGGTCCTGAGACCTTCATCTACAAGGTGAACTAGTTAGGTAGGGGTGTCTAAAAGAGTGGACGCAGTGTTTAAACACTCCAGCAGCACCGCTGCATCTGATCCACTCAAACCAGCGCAACACACAATAACACACCACCACCACGTCAGTGTCACTGCAGTGCTGAGAATGACCCACCACCCACCGCTCTGTGGTGGTCCTGTGGTGGTCCTGATCATTGAAGATCAGGGTGAAAGGAGGAGAAT
This sequence comes from Acestrorhynchus altus, assembly GCA_034509495.1. Classification (NCBI taxonomy): domain Eukaryota; kingdom Metazoa; phylum Chordata; class Actinopteri; order Characiformes; family Acestrorhynchidae; genus Acestrorhynchus; species Acestrorhynchus altus. The sequence goes on along the minus strand of CM067519.1, from coordinate 2,892,960 downwards.
AAAGTCTGCAGAGAAACAGATGAACTACAGTCTGAAATTATAGAACCACAAAGTGCTCCCGTGGGATCAGAGGAGCTGATCAATGTTATGAATGTTATAAAAAAGGAGGTGGCTGTTATAGATATAATGTGTAATAATAGAGATCTGTTCAAACAACGTCAGCTGTTCCTGGGAATGAATGAATTATCTGTCATCATTTATCGCTGCATGACTCAAGGTGTTGCTCAATCTGTCATCCTTGATTGTATAAAATGAGACAGAAAATCCTGAACAGTATCAGTTTCTGGAAAGAGAAGCAAGATGAAGACTTTCTACCAGCTCTGCGTTCTGATTGGCCTGGTGATCAAGACTCACTCGAGTCCGATATTAACAAATACCGGCAAGGAGAAAGATGGTTTGGAGTCGACAGTGACCCGAACTCTGGACAATGAAGTGCTGGAAGTGACGAAGAAGCCTAACCGTGGGGCTTCAGATATGATTGCCATTGCTGTGGATTCTGGAACATACAAATGGACGTCCAACCAATTGTCTTACAGGTACTGAAAATTGTGTCTCTTGATTTCAAAGTAGCATCTGCACTGGCTTAAGGATAAGTTTAAATAATCATGGATAAGTTTAAAAATGCTGGCTGCAAACTCCAATCCATCTGTTTCTCTGCAGACTTTATTCTCCTCCTTTCACCCTGATCTTCAATGATGATGCTCTGTGGTGGCCCTGTGGGGTCCTGATCATTGAAGATCAGGGTGAAAGGAGGAGAATAAAGTCTGCAGAGAAACAGATGGAAAAAGGTGGTCATAATCTTATGGCTGATCCAGGTATAAATGAATCAATTAAGCTTTGTGACTTTTTCCACTCAGGATTGAGAACTACACTCCTGACATGTCTCAGGCTGAAGTGGACGATTCTATTGTAAGAGCTTTCCAAGTCTGGGCTGACGTCACTCCTCTCAGGTTCACCCGCATTTACAGTGGTGTAGCCGACATCATGATTTCCTTCGTTGCCAGAGGTCAGTCTTCTGCATCTTTAATGATCTCAAAAAAAGACTTTCACAGACTGAACTGCATCCTATAATACAGTTGATACCAGTTACGTAGAGGAAACTGGACATCTCTGTTGACCATGTTCTTATAGAGAGGATAGACTATTGATCACAGACAGGTTGCAGGGTTCCTCGTGGTGCCACGGGTTCAATAAAGGGCCTGGTGCCTAGGTGGGCTAGAAGCTAGAATGCTGTAAAAACATCTGATACCAGCTTCTTCTAGTTACTGGTTTATAATGGTTAAGCTGTTGGTCCTCTTAATAAAATGTTAGATTTAATTTTGGTCATGGTTGGGCAGTTTGATGAGGAACCAGCTTGGTCTTGTCGATCAAGCTGGTTCACCAGCTTGGTGGTGTTGGTCAGGCTGGTCAGCCAGCTGGGTCATGCTGGTATTGGTATTGGTTACTGTCAAGTTGGTCAATCAGCATTGTCAAGCTTGGTCATACTGGCTGTCTAGCTTGGTCAGGTTGATCATACACCAGATAAACCATCAAAAACCTCCCCTATACTGCTCAAGAGCAATGATTGACACAAGACACAATGCTTCTATGTCATGGAGCCCCAGGAGCCCCAAGAGTCCCACACACATATCCCACAGCTCAGTACAATGTTCTTTAGCTCCCATGTGATATGGCAAAAGATATGGGACACTATAAGTAGTTCACGTATCATGAAATTTCCTTTTTTCTCATTTCCAGATCATGGCGATGGCTACCAATTCTATGGAACAGGGGCTTTGTTGGCTCATGCCTTTTCTCCTTCTCAAGGCATTGGTGGAGATATCCATTTTAATGATGATGAGACATTTAGCTTCTCATCCTCTCAGGGTAAGAATGGTCCCATTTGATTGAACAGGGAAGAAACCACTAGGTAATATTTTAGAAAACGCTGATAAACGTTATGTATGCTGTTGCAGGATACAACTTGTTCCTGGTGGCAGCCCATGAAATTGGACACTCATTGGGTCTTTACCATTCCACGGATGCTGGTGCTCTGATGAATGAATTTTACAGCTTCAGAAATGTCCGGAAATTCATTCTGCCCCAAAATGACGTCAGTGCAATTCAGTCTCTCTATGGTGAGCTTCTGAAGCTGGTGGTTTATGGACAACCTTCAGTTTAGCTTGTTATGAATTTCTTATCCAGTAATTAACAAGGGATATAAATTCAACAGGCCCGAACCCTGATAAAACTGTTGACCCTGAGAAACCCGAGCCCACCCACCCAGTCACTCCTGATGCCTGCGACCCTAAGCTGGTCCTGGATGCTGTTACGATGCTGCGAGGAGAGATGATCTTCTTCAAAAAGGGGTATCTGCAAATATTTTATTGCATTCTATTCAGGTCTGATGTAAAATATTTGAATGCTTCGGAGACCAGAGTGTGTTTCTCTTGTGTCAGTCTTAATGGCACAGTAATGAAAACACACCGTTTAATTTTAATGGATGAAAAGATGGAAAATGGTTGCATAAAAAGCAATTATGACTCGTTTTGTAAGATATGTAAAATCCCATGAATATTATTGAATTGAATACAGAGAGATGACAAATAACATCCTATACCAGACAACTTGGAGCCAGATAATTCCCTTCCCCACTACTCCATGCATCCCAGACACACTCCCCTCCAAGCAAACTTCACTTTTTCACAGGAATTTACTCCAACCATATACAAGCTACAGGGCCAGGGCACAACAAATTGTGTCCATTCGTTAATTCAAGGGAGAGGGGTCCATTAGGGTCTTTTCATGCAGGGCCCCCCAACCACACCAGGTATCCAGGTACGAAGGCCCACTTTTCCCTCCAACACCCATGTAGCTCCAGGGTTTTTTTTCCAATAGTGCCAGGTCGTCTCATCTTTTCAATAATGTTTTTGGGCTAGAATCTAAGTCTCTGCACCGTCTGGACATGCCCCTGTCCATTTACAACCAGTATAGACAGAAAACTGTCCATATTTCCCGCCATGCCCCAACATTTAATCACAAATGTAAAAGTATGTTTACAGGAAAATGTAGGTCCAAGAAATGTAAGTCTGACTGTCCAGTATTGAATTTCCAGATTCTTCTGGCGTGTTCAGTCATCCGGCTACCCGAATGAGCAACATCTGATCAAGAGCTTCTGGCCAGAGGTTCCAGAGAACATTGATGCTGCTTATGAGAACCCATCAGATGACTTTGTCTACCTCTTCAAAGGTAAGTCGGAAAAGTTACTTTCATTAAGCAATAGAACTAAAGTATGTTAAGGAAAACAATGTTATGGCTGGAATTTGGTTGCAGTAGTTTCTGAATGACATTTTCTAGAACAGTTATTTATAATGTTCTGTTTTCATTTTCTACTTCAAATAAAGTTGCTTACAGTGAAGGAACAGCTGTTTCCTAGAAATTGGTGGTCAGCACAATGATGTAATAGTGATGAAACAAGCTTAACTATGCAAGTGTATTTGCCGGACCGCCATTGGCTTTTAACAATTGTCATGTAGTCCGAATGTACGAATGTAGTCTGTTTATTCGTTCAGAGAAGAGACTTTCAGCACCGTCTCAAACCTCATCATACTCCCTACATAGTGCACTAAAATGGTTTAACAGTGAGGGCACTGTGTGGGAGGAAGTGCTGCTCTTTCACGTCCTACAGTGTGCACTACATAGTGGAGAGGGAGCGGTTTGAGACAGGGCCTGACAGAGTAAACACTCCTTTTTGCTTTTTGGAAGAGTGAAAGAAGAAGGTTAAACAGGTTCACCTTCACAGAGCTTCTACACACAGTGTGGTGCTCCTTCACTGAATCAGAACTGGATCTGAACACTAACTGGATGCACGACAGTCATGAAAATGTTCACTGTCTGGTTATAATCCTCAGGTCAGAAGGTCTGGGCTCTCCATGGATATGATATTGTAGAAGAATATCCAAAGACCCTTGAGAGCATGGGGCTGCCTGCCACAATCAAGAAGATCACTGCTGCCCTTTATGACCAAGACTCTGGCAAGACGCTGTTCTTCACTGGCAAACAGTACTACAGGTATGTAGTTATAGAGACTGGGGTTGGGGGGTGGGTGGGGGGGGGACTGTGGGTGGGTGTACTCTTTCAGTGAAAGTGAAATAAGAGCTGGTGAATTACTCCAATTGTCCTAACCAATTAACTCATTTCATAGCTATGATGTGATGAAGAAGAATATGGACATCGGTTACCCTAAACTTGTGCAAGATCGCTTCCCAGGAATGACCACGAAAATTACTGCAGCTTTCCAGTACAGAGGTCAGTATTAAACAAACACATGGAAACGTCAAAATAACCCGATTCATCAAATTGCTCCATGATTCTGACGGTGATTCTGTGCTCTGTGTGTTTTCTAGGTTTCACCTACCTCTACAGTGGCCAATACATGTACGAGTTTGATGCAGTAGCAAGAAAACTCATACGTGTGCTTGAAAACAACTACTTCTTGCGGTGTTAGTTGCTCAGGTACACGTCCATGCAGGCAGGGGCGCGCCAGACCTTTGTCCACAGTATACTGTGATTTATGGAGTCATTTTTTAGTATTTTATTGAGTTAAATGTTATTTTATTGTATTTAAAAAATGTCAGTTCTTAATGTGTCCAGCTTTTTGTGTGTTCCTTTAAATGGTTTACAGACCTTTAGATTTTTGCATCTTTTGGATGGTTAACATTGTAATTTTAATAAACATATTGTGATCAATATTCACGTGTGATTGATCTATTGCATAATTTATAAAGCAACCCTTTAATGCAAAAATCATTCTCAAGGTTCAAAAAAATAAAAGCTATATGTGAATGAATGATATGAATCAGACAGCAGCGCTACTGGAGTGCTTAAACCTCTCAGCGTCACCGCTGGACTTAGAACAGTGTCCTGTGGGCAGCATCCTGTGAGCACTGATGAGTTTCTGACTTTATATCTTTAAAGGTGGAGCAACTAGGTAGTGTCTGATAGAGTGGACAGTGAGCGGAGTGTTTAAACACTCCAGCAGCACTGCTGCATCTCATCCACTCGTACCAGAGAAACACACACTTTACCACCAACCCGTAACAACAACACGTTACCACCACGTCAGTGTCACTGCTGTGCTGAGTGTGACCCACCATCTACATAACAGCTGCTCTGTGGTGGTGCTGAGGGGTCCTGACTACTGAAGCTCAGACAGTGGGGTGGAGTAGTTTGTCCAGGTAGAAACTTTTCTTGGATGGAGCACAGCCTCCTTCCAAGGGAAAGGGGGTGAGAAGTCCATGTGCATGGTGGGTGGATGCAGATGGTTCTCTCCTTGCATCAGGGGGTGTAAATGCCACTGGTACGTGGTCTCACTGCAACCAGCAAAACACACAGTGAGGCATGTGGTCAGGAGATCAGGGTGAAAGGAGGATAAGAAAGTATGCAGAGAAACTACAAAGTGCTCCTGTATGGAAAGAAGAGACAGTGAAAGTAGAAATAAAATAAATGAAACTTGAACTTTTCTGAATCAAACTGGAAAAGTGACATACACTGATCAGCCATATCATTAATACCACTTGGCCATGTAATGCTGTGCCACCACAAGAAGTGTGAACCTTAGATTCATGGACCCCACAAGATTCCTTTGTTATCTGGCACCAAGTCATTACAGCAGATCTTTAAATTCTGTAACCTATGAGATAGAACATCCATGAGCATCAACGAGCCTTGGGTTCCCATCCCTCTGTCACTGGTTTACCTGGAGTTCTTCCTTGGAGCACTTTGGTAGGTACTGACCACAAGACCTGCCTGCATTTGACTCATTACAGCATACAGGTGGAAAGAATGTGCTCAACTCAAACTTCCCTTCACTGGCGCCATCTAGTGTACTGACGTTTATATTGCTGTTGGCCAACTTTATTCAAATTAATAAAAGAAAAGGATGAAAGGATGAAGTTGTCATCATTATTAGTCCAACCCAGCTTTTTAATGCAGCCTTTAATTGATGATGCCTGAATCAACACAAACACATTACCCCACAGTAAAACATGGTGGTGGCAGCATCATGTTGTACAGATTCTTCTCAAAAGCAGTCCCTGGAAGGCTTGTGAAGGTAGAAGGTAAAATGAACACAGAAACATACAGGGAAATCCTGGAGGGTAGACTTGTGAGAAGATTTATGGTCCAGTAAGACCATGCCTTGATCTACACATATAACTACAAGTCTTACCCCTATGTCTCAATGACTTCCGCCCTGTTACACTCACCCTTGTGCTTTGAGAAACTGGTTCTCAATCACCTGAAGGTTGTTCTCCTACCATTACTAGACGTCACCAGCTTGCATGTCTCTAAAATAGGTCGACAGATAGTGCCATTTCCTCAGCTCTTCACTCCCACAGGGAACGTCTATGTCAGGATGCTGTTCATCAGTTTCAGTTCTGCCTTTAACACAGTCTCCCCCACCATGCTTGTAACCAAGCCCCCATGTGTAGCTGGTAATTGAAGATCTTCACCAACTGATCCCAGTCTGTCAGATTGGGAAGTCAAATGTCCAGTGATCATTGAATTGTCCCCACCAATAATTTGATTCATGGGCATAGCATGGACGGTTTGACACGTCCCCACCAATATCCTGTGAACTGAGGCCCACCGCAAAACCTAGTCTAGAACACTTTTAAACCCGTCTCTCTCGAGAACCTGCACACTATTAGTGCTTGACAAGCCTGTCCTACTCTCTCTCTATTGTAGCACCCTGATCAGTTTGTCCAGTCTGTTTGTGTCCTTCTTGGATATGCTGCTACAGTGTAAAACAGGACACTGGCGACCACAGACTGATAAAACATCCACAGGAGTTTCCTGCAGATGTTGAAGAACCGTAGCCTCCTCAGAAAGACAGAGCTTTCTGTACAGGTGGTCGATGTTACATGACATGTCCAACTTCCATCTCTTCATCTCCCTGAACTCCTCAAATGTCCCCCACCAGGCTCAGATAGTGCTCCTCACTATGATCCCATCATTTAATAAATATACACACACACACACACACACACACACACACACACACACACACACACACACACACACACACATGTGTGTGTGTGTGTGTATATATATATATATATATATATATATATATATATATATATATATATATATATATATATATATATATATATATATATGGGTAGTTACTTCACCCAGCTGGGATCTTGGAATTGTCTAACTGTAATTAAGGTAATTACATGGAAGGGTTTCTTCATTGAAATCCTAAAGCTGCATCAGTTGACTTACACAAGACCCAGTATAATCCCTGAGAAATAACTGGGAGTGTGTGAACAGACAGGTTAAAAATACAGCGAATATTAACAGTATTATTTTTATGGAATATTCACAATGAGAAATGAAATGATCCTCTACTTCCAGTCATCAGAATACTGAGGGTCTTAAAGGGTCCACATCAAGGGACAATTGAATTCAAGTAGAATGCAATTTCAGAAATTGTTGCTGTCTGTAAAGCTGAAAATCCATCACTCACGATAGAAGAAGAGCAACCAGACTGCATTGTTTCATAGGTGCAGAAAAGCTATTAGTATAATCTGGAAATTTTGCTAAATGACAAATACATTTTAAAGATGCTATGAACAGAATTCCCTAATATTCCATAACTACAAAAAGTAAAAACTGTGAACCTCTATGTAACACAAATCTATTATGTTTGCATACATGTAATCTAGATTAATATATATCAGTTTCATTGAAAATTAAATCAATAAAAGTAAAACAATAATTTACATTACATTTTACATTGAGTATGTCAGATATGGGTTAATTCTATTATATACAGGCAGCAGTTTGTTTATCTATTACAAATTATATGGTTAAATAGAATCTATAGAATTGCAAAATACATGAAATACTGGTAATAAATTAGTCTAATTAACAAATATGGTTTTAAATGCTGTTTATAATTGGAATTTCATTTATGGACAGAGAAGTGTTATTAATATTATGTCCTTTATATGTGACTGCATTGCAGCAGTATATATATATGATTTATTTATTTATTAGAAATAAATGTAACATATATGTAAGCATTTGACCCGTATATGTTATATATGCAACCCTTAAGTCTGCATATATATGGCATATATGGGGAATAATTATATTCATATTTCATTTTTCAAAACAAGAGAAGTACTGGTCTTTTAAACTGGGCCAGGCTTTTATGGCAATACTATTCATTTACTCTCCAGAACTGTAAGACGGAAAGGGTCTCACACGAAGCAGACATGTCCAAGCACGAGTGATTTTATAGAGTTTTCTTTTGCATAACACCTTGTACAAGCCAGCTGACAATCACAGATGATGCTCTTAACTTTCCCATAAAATCCAGTTTGTCCAGTTGATATGTGATGTGGAGAACGTGAGGTACCTGGCGAGCTCCAGCTTTAAAGAAGCCCCTCCGAGTGTAAACTCCAAATGATACAGTAGCGTTAAAGTGATGACAAACACTTAACAGTAGCAGCCGACTGTGATTCAGATCCAAACAAATATAGTGAGTCAGTGAGTCATTTCTTAAAGACTTGCTCTCACATGTATGGACGTGTCCCTAAACTGTCCCAGACTACATGGGATGGATGTGCACTGGTTACACTGACAGCAGCAGTCATTACCTTTCTTACATAACTCTTCAGCCTGTTTTCATCCAACGTCTATTCCATTTTCCTTTTCTATCCTCTCCTTAATAGATATTATAATAACACAAAACAAACAAAAATAATAAACAACTCTACCCCATTCTGACCACTGACCTGGTGTTTATTTGTGTTTATTCAGTGAGCTATGCAAATGCAAACGTCCTCTTGCTGTTAACACAATATAATAACAGCCAAAGAAAAACTGATGTCCAAAAGTCATTCACTTTACTGAAGAGTGGTGTGTAAGTGGTTTGTAATCATATAGATATAATTATTCTAATTATTCTAATATATATAGATATATTTCCCTTTTTTTTTTCTGCTATTAGCGATATCAGTATTTTTAGATGTACTATATATATATATATATATATATATATATATATATATATATATATATATATATATATACACACACACACACACACACACACACATATATATGTGTGTGCATATATATATATATATGTATATAGTATATATATATATATATATATACACACATATATATGTGTATATATATATATATATATATGTATATATATATATATATATATATATATATATATATATATGTGTATATATATATATATATATATATATATATATATATATATGTATGTGTATATATATATATATATATATAGTGCATCTAAAAAATACATTATCATGTAAAAGTTTGTTATTTTGTTCATAATTTCAATTAAAAAACGTCATATATTTAATATTTTTTATTTTAAGGGAATTATATATCTATATATATTAGAATATATATGTATGCATATATATGAAATGAATTCAGTATATACATGTATATACTGAATTCATTTCATAGTGATGATGAATGGACCAAAAAAATAAATCTGTATAGTAGATGAGAATTGAACATCAAAAAGTAAATGCACTTTTTTGAATTTTACAAACGAGAAATATCAATCAATAGGAGTTACAGAATATAGAAGATATGAATACATATCTATAGACAGATATAAACACAAACACCAGTAATAAGAATATCAATATGGAATATTTCCTTCACTATAAACAACGAAAGTTAAATCAATCATTAAACAAAACATACCAACAATAATTTGAGACATAGTTGGCTCAACATAACATGAGGGGAAATGCACGCCCTTAATGGGACAGTGGGACGTATCCTGCAGTGACGTAGTCTGGACTCGTACACATCTGTCTAGAGTGTGCTGTTTGGGCAAGTGGGCGTCAACCTGTCCATCAATTTGGATGTTTCCTGACTAACACTGATGATGATAAGGTCTGTTGCACAACATTCCCCCGTCTTAAGTGTATTTAAGCGTCTCCTCTGAGTTGAGCACCACCAGCAGCAGCAGGACGATCAGAAACCATGAAGCCCTACTACAGGCTCTGCCTTCTCATCAGCTTGGTGGTTGCCGTCCACTCAAGTCCGATAAATCGACAGGCTGACAAAGAGGATGCTCTTGTCCAGGTACTGTACCTTCGCATTATTTGATGTTGAGGATGAAGAACTGTGATTAACTTTAACCATAAATAATTTAAAATTGATCTCTCATGTCATTGCTTTTTCCTCTTTTTCAGAGTTACCTGAAGAAGTTCTACAACCTCACAGAACAGACTGGAGCTCATTCCAAAGGAAGGACTAACCACATGAGTGAGAAAATAGCTGAGATGCAGAAGTTTTTCGGACTCACGGTGACCGGAGCTGTCGACCAAGAGACCCTGAAGGTGATGAAGAAGCCCCGCTGTGGAGTTCCAGACGTTGCTCAGTACACCACCTTTGGAGAAGGTCTCAAATGGCAGAAGAACCAGCTGACGTACAGGTGAGAACACGGCCAGGTTATTTCAGAGCACAGAGAACAATTCGAACTGAAACCCAATCCATTCCAAACTGGGACGTTAAAGGCCTGTACAGTTAAGTCTGTCTCCACTGTCTCTCCAGGATTGTCAACTACACTCCAGACATGTCTCAGGCTGAGGTGGACAGTGCTTTAGAGAAAGCACTGCAGGTCTGGGCTCGCGTCACTCCTCTCAGATTCACCCGCATCTACAGCGGTGAAGCCGACATCATGATCTCCTTTGGAGCAGGATGTGAGTTCATTTCTAAAGCAGACACTTTTTTAAGCACATTTTCTGCAAAATCACTACACTTCAGTGATTTTATTTGCTTTGACATATTTTTTTATGTAAAATCTAATAAATATTTCATTTTTAGCCCATGGTGATTTCTATCCATTTGATGGACCTGGTGGAACCCTGGCTCATGCTTTTGCTCCTTCTACTGGTATTGGTGGAGATGCACATTTTGATGAAGATGAACTTTTCACCTCCACTTCCACTAAAGGTAAGGCTTCAGTCCCAAACCTCTGAGACACCAGTGATACAAGCTGTCGCTCAGTCTTTACCAGTTAAAACCCAAACCACAGAAACTGTCACTGCAGATTCCAGCTATGAAATCAGCTGGGGTTTGATACAAACATCTAAGCAATGTTTTCGTACTTGTAAAAACAATTACAGAGTTTATTCCAAGTAATTTTAGAGCATTTCTATTGGTCTATTCTTTCAGAACCATATACACAGTGTACAGAGATGCAACAAGGTTCAAACCACGGAGAAAACAAAATAGACAAAAATGGACATACATGCTTTCCATTGGACAACACTGATTCGATCGCTGTCCAATCACCATTCATGTCCAATTTTAGTTTTCTACATAATATGAATCTGGCATGATCAATGGACCAATAGACATGCTCTAAAATGATTTTAATGACTCTTATTTTGCATTCAAAGCTAAGAGCATTTTTGCTTTCTCCATATTGGACATAGATGTCTATCATTAGGCAGCAATGATATGAGTTTTCGATTTCTAAAATATAATTTTACAAATCTATTCAGGTTGTGACTCGTAATAATAATGCAAAATGCAGTTTTTACTAGTCAGACTTATAGTGTAGATATTTGGAATTACAATTTCTACCATTATAAAGGTAATTATAGATATGTGATGTTTAATTCTATGACGTGTGATGACTCAGAATTACTTTACACAACCCAGCAGATTACTTGAACTATGTTCCCCACAATAAACAAAGCACCCTCTCTTTAGGATACCTTCTGTTCCTGGTGGCTGCTCATGAATTTGGACACTCGCTGGGCCTCTCTCACTCCAATGACCCCGGAGCTCTGATGTACCCCACATACAGCTACAGAGACCCAAACACCTTTGTTCTGCCTAAAGACGATGTCACTGGAATTCAGTCTCTTTATGGTGAGGCTCAAACAGTCCTCAACACCTGCCTTTTTCATAAACCATATCTATTCTCCACGTATTTTACTGACAACTTGTGCATAAATTCCATCAGGCCCAAACACTGACGTGAACCCCAACAAACCTGACCCGACTCCTCCAGTCACTCCTAATGGCTGTGACCCCACCCTCGTTCTGGACGCCGTTTCAACACTGAGAGGAGAGATGATCTTCTTCAAGAACAGGTAAACACACACAAATACTGAGTTATTAAATGGGGATCACCAGTGGGCTGTGAAGCACTCCATAATGGTCAGCAGGCCCATCCTCAGGCAGTGGACCATAGTGGGTCAGATGTTTTTTTCTTATATCAGCTTCTGAACACGTGCATCTGCTGTTTAATTCCACCACCACATATGAGACATTCTCAGAGACTGACCTTCTGCTCCTGCTTTCCCTTCTTTAGCTTCTTCTGGCGCAGTTCTGGCAACGCCAAGGCTGAGCAACATCTGATCAAGAGCTTCTGGACTGACGCTCCCGACAACATTGATGCTGCTTATGAGAACACAGCAGAAGACAAAATGTTCCTCATCAAAGGTAAATCAACACATCAAATATAGTGGTGTTTTTTTTTTATAAATGTATAAACATAATACAGTAAATTAAACATGCACTTGTTTCTGTGCCCTTCAGATCAGAAGGTCTGGGCCCTCTTCGGTTATGACCTTGTCAGGGGTTATCCCAAGAGCCTCAGCAGCCTGGGCCTGCCCGCTAAAGTGAAGAAGATCAGCGCTGCTCTTTATGACCAGAACACTGGCAAGACGCTGTTCTTCACCGACAACTATTATTACAGCTATGATGAAAGCAAGAAGATGATGGACAAGGGCTACCCTAAACTGGTGGAGCAAGGCTTCCCAGGGGTGACGGGAAAAATTACTGCAGCGTTTGAGTACAGAGGTCAGTATTAAAAATGTATTCACAGTCCTGACCTTTATAAACGATGAAAATCCGGATTGTCACATGGTTCGATAACTCTAACGTCACATTTTCCTTACGTTGCAGGTTTGACCTACCTTTTCAGCGGAACACGCATGTTCGAGTACAGCCCAACAAGCAAGAAAGTCACACGGGTGCTGAATAACAGCTACTTCTTGCAGTGCTAGATGTTCAAATCGGTGTGGCAAACACACTTTGTCCAATCTGGGCTACAGACAAATATAACTTATTAGTGTTTGTTAATGAATTGGCAAATGTAACTGGTATTCTTAACTGATATTTTATTTATTTAAAATATAATGGACCACTTTGTACACGTCTTTTGAGGAACACATTTGAAAAAATGTCTGACTTATTTGCGAAAGAAAGAAATAAACTTGAATATTTGTTGGAAATTTTGACTTTATCTGTGCTTTGTTATATTTGGATGTGGTGGTTAATTCATAGAACTGCACTAGCATCATCTTGCTAGAACCAAAGGCTTACACTACAGCACTTTGCCACCAAAATTGTCTTTATTTATAGATGTTCCACACACCAAACCCCAGAACATACCCCCACATTCCCACCACATTCTCTCCAAGTGTCCAGCCACCTGGGTTGAACAGGAGGTGAGACTCAGTTGGACAGTGATGAAGAGGCGTGGTATGGGAAGCATTGTTGCCAAGTGTAGTGGTGTGCCACTGGTGCCACGTGGAGTCCTTTGTAGCCTTGATGAAGCAATAAAAGATGCCAGATGAACATCTTAGGCCTCACTGACCTCACTGACTGACAGAATTGTTGCACATCTTGGCCATTGCTAAGTCATTACTATGTTATCCCTGATGATTTCTATGGTGTTACTAGTGGTTGCTATGGTGTTGGGGTCAGTATGGTATCCAAGGTGGTTAATATGGTATTGCTGAGTTGTTGCTATAGTATACCACATGGTTGCTATGGTGTTACTTAGTGGTTGCCAGATAGTCACTGACATATGCCAGGTGGTTGTTATGGTGTTCCTAAGTGATTCCTTTGGTATCCCAGGTGGTTGTTAAGTGGATGCAACAGATTGGCACAGTCATTAGAGGTGGGCGATATCGGGAATTTTGGTATCGATCCAATACCAAGTAAACGCAGGGCCAGTATCGCCGATATCGATATTGATACTTTTTAATATTTAAGCTTCATAGATCCAAAAGACCTAGGATAGAACTTCGGCAAACATTGTACGTGACAACAAAATACTTTATTACCACAATCAACATTTTTGTTCAGGCTCAATAGAACAATAACAAAGGAAATAATAAATAAAAAGATAATAAATATAAATATCACTCAACACAATCTCCTGAGGTAAAGGGCTGTCAAACCACAACACAACAAAATTAACACACCACAACAAATAAAATACTGTAAACAGTTTCAAACTTATTGTTTTTCAAGTCGAACAAAACAATAAAATAATACAGAATGTGTCTCTGAGTGGTGTCTCTGGGTGGAGGCTCTGAGTGGAGGCTCTAAGCGGTGTCTCTGAGTGGAGGCTCTAAGCGGTGTCTCTGGGTGGAGGCTCTGAGTGGAGGCTCTGAGTGGAGGCTCTAAGTGGTGGCTCTGGGTGGAGATTGAGTGGAGGCTCTAAGTGGTGTCTCTGGGTGGAGGCTCTAAGTGGTGTCTCTGGGTGGAGGCTCTGAGTGGAGGCTCTAAGCGGTGTCTCTGGGTGGAGGCTCTGAGTGGAGGCTCTAAGTGGTGGCTCTGTTCATTTTCTGCAGTAAAATAAAGCCGAACAGCGCTTCTCTTCCTCTCAAACACTTCAGCGCTCCGGCGGAGTCTCTCTCCGTAGTGTGACGTGTCGACTCGAGGAGACCGCTGATTGGCGGACCAGGCTGAGTGGGCGGGCCAGGCTGAGCCTACCTGCATCGCTGATTGGCTGGCGCCGCTGAGGCGCCTGATAAAAGACGAGTCTTGTAGGGGGCGCGTGCGCTGTTCTGATATAGCGCAGAACAGCGCTGCACTTAAAGCACAGAGAGGCTGCTGAACGCGCGTGCGCAACACGACTCTAACTCAATACCAATACCACCGTTGATATCGATATAATCGATATTTTGATCGATCTGCACACCAATAACAGTCATTCCTAAGGTATTTCAGGCTGTTGCCATGATGTAGTATAGTGACTGCAAGAATATTGTTTGGTGATTGTTAGGCAGTTATTATAGTATCCCAGGTGGTTGCTGTGGTGTCTCAGGTAGGTATTTAAGTGATGCAAATTATGGTGTGGTAGCCCTTGTGGTTGGTTGGACGTTACTACTGATGTTTCTTTGTATCATAAGCACATAAACTTGGTGCCAAAACTGTGCATCCCATTCATCCCTCCTCTGGGAAATATTCACAAAACTTCTGTGCCAGCTGTGCCCAGGGGCAGCGGTCAGGTTCCTCCATTCTGCAAACTGTAGTGGGAAGGGGAAGTTCAATTAGATTACAAGCAAGATAAATTGGGCCTGACTAAGGCTGATGTGTTTTCATGAGCTGAAACTTAATTTCTGCTGTTATATATAGAGATGCTCTATAGCAGAGCAGGGAATCTCCAGTCCTGGAGTTCTTTGTACTTTGTTCATCAAAAACGAGAATATTGTGAAGATTGTTCATATCCATATTTCCATGAAACTGTTCATAATTTAATTCACAAAGGTAATCTGTCATATATTTTATATTCATTCAATTTAAAGTATTTTCCTTTTGATATTGATTCTGAAAACATAAAATACATCAAAGGTCCTATTAAATTTTCTAAATTTAAATTTCCTTTTCGAATAAAATTATGAACCTGAATGAACTTTTTTTTTACAGTATTCTAATACTTTGAGCTGCAGTAGTTCAGTTCTACGTTGTGTTCAAAAACCTGAATTTATTTTATAAGTTACTTTTATGTAAAGTTATAAAATATGAAGGAGGAAATGTAGTTTGTGCCAATGCTTGGACTCTCTACCATTCATTATAATTTTAGCCCATTTTTACCAACTGCCAATTAGCCAACTCCATTAGGATCCTCCGTGCTCAGATTCTCTACTTTTCTCAGTGCACACAGACTGGACCATGGTAGACTGAGACCACCTCTTTTGGTCAGGCCAAATTTTGCTCTGTCGGTCCTACCGTGGTTTCACACCTGCTATTTTGGTTCGGACCAAACTGAAAAGTCTGAAAGTCCAGATCAAATCTACCCACAGAATTTCCAGTGACGTTCCAGTCAGTGGACTGTGAAGGCCCTTCCAAAAGTTTCAGATTTGGTTCTCGTTACTTTTACAACCTTTAAAATGATTGAAAAATATAAAAAAAGGGGTTCACAAACTTTCAAGGACCACTGCAGACTGTAGACTATTATTGTATTTAAAATAAAAGTGATATTAAGTATGAGAACATTTCCTTTAACGCAGTTGTTCAGGTGTGAACATCAGTCCTGGTTTGTCCTAGTCAACTGAGACTGTGACTAAGTCTGTTGCTTAACATGCGTTTTTTGTGTATTTAAGCCACCATCTACTTGCAGGTCAAGCAGCAGCAGTAGGACGAGGAATCATGAAGACTTTTTATCAGCTGTGCCTTTTTGTCAGCTTGGTCGCTGCCGTCTACTCGGTTCCCATCACACGCCAGGTTGAGAGTGATGAGGCCTTAGCAGAGGAATCGTAACATTCACTGAGAACCTTATTCAGTTTGAGCTTAAAGAACCTGCTGTTATGATAAAGCCTTTATGCTTTTTCAGAGTTACCTGACGAAGTTCTACAGCCGCAAAGAGCAGACAAGACCTCAGGCCAAAGAATGGATCAGTCTGAAAATTGCAGATATGCAGAAGTTTCTTGGACTCAATGTGACTGCAACAATGGGCTTGGAGACAATGCAGGAACTGAAGACGCCCAGGTGTGGTGTTTCAGATTTTGCTCGCTTTTATCGTGCTAGATGGCCCACAAACCATCTGACATACAGGTGAGAACATGGTTGGCTTGATACAAGGCATTGAAGAGTCATTAGGAGCCTATCCATGTGTTTGACCACAAGGTCAACCGTTTATCATCTACAGGATCGAGAACTACACTCCGAACATGCATAAGGCTCAGGTGGACATTTCTATTGAGAGAGCTTTCAAAGTCTGGTCTGACGTCACTCCTCTCACTTTCACCCGCATCCACTATGGTGTAGCTGACATCATGATCTCTTTCAGGAAAGGGGGTGAGTTCACACCGGTTTAGAAATAAAACCTATCGCATCTAAAAAAAATCATGAAAAATGTATTTGTGTTTCTTAAAAGTCTTTTAATAGCTTATAAAATATCGGAAATCCAGAATCTCAGATGATTATAATATTTCAAAACAAAGACTTGAAATATGTTACTCTAAACGTAACAAATATAAACATGAAAGTTTACTTTTTTTAAATTAAATTATGAACAAAACAAAACAATTTTAAATGTTGATTAAGGCCTGCAATGAAGCAAGTTATTGGAATTCCATTGAATACTTGCTACTATAGTAATAAATAGGAGCTGTGGCGAATGAAGTATTTTCCAGGTGAGTTTTATTTGTGAATTTTACATCTTGAATTTTATAAAAAAAATTACAGTTTATCCCAATTTGGAAATGCCAAATTCCTAACCCAAAATTCCTCAAATTCCTCATTGTATCAAGGCTGGGGGATCATAGTGCCCCCATCAATTTCTAAACAACTTTATTATGCCTCCAACAAATGATGCAATGTAGAGTCCTGTGTTTGTTCATTTCATGTTACAAGGCTTGGAGGTCACTGGAGGTTTAATTTGGCTGAACAGAGGAGGAGTACTCTGTTTATCAGCTGGATTGAATTGAGTTACATGGCTAGATGGAGGGCCAAGCCCGAGAGTGCTCCAGGCTCTCTGGGAATCCTCCTCATAGACGAATGTGGCGTCATTGAGGATGGATTCTGTGACCTCCAGATGATTTCTCCTTTTCTTACAGACCATGGCGATTTGGATGCTTTTGACGGACCAGGCAACACTCTGGCTCATGCTTTCTCACCTGGTCCTGGCATAGGCGGAGATGTACATTTTGATGATGACGAGTGTTTCACCTTCAGTTCACCCAGAGGTAAAATTGGCGATTATATAATAAATATAATATTTATATAATAAAGATATAATATATAATAAACCAACTTATCTCATTTGTTTATTAATAATGGAGATCAAGTAACCGTGTGCTGTCTTTAGGATTTGTTCTGTTCATCGTGGCTGCTCATGAATTCGGACACTCTCTAGGCCTCACTCACTCCAAAGTCCCTGGAGCTCTCATGTACCCTTCATACAGATTTAGGGACCCAAGAACATTTGTGCTTCCCCTAGACGATGTCAGGAGAATTCAGGCTCTCTATGGTATGTGTGTGATCCGTGGAAGGCTGTCAGTGTAAAGCTGCTCTAATGGTTGCTATCACATACTAACAACCCACTTGTTTCTCTAGGCCGGAGGAGAGCCGACTGAAGATCTTGCCATCTCCAGTGCTGATTATTTATCCAGTCAGCTAGGTCAAATATCTGAACCACGTTGAAGACTGAAATGTGGATAGAATCATTAAATTATAACTTATCCTTTATAGTAATAAAATTACTTAATTTTATGAAGTAATCAATTTCATATGGATGATTATATTTTTAAGTAGATAATGTGATTGTCCTCGTCTGATTGGTTTATTGAATAAAATGTTGAAAATTATATTTTGTCTTGTATTGGTCTGTTGTCATAAGATATTACTGGAGGATCTGTGATTTAACCTCATTTCCAATTCCAACACTAGATTGTCCCCCACACTTCAGTTCATGTCCTTCATGAGATTACACAGCACATAAGTATGGAACCTGCACGGTGCCTTGTTGGCAACTGGGGTCTGTGCCACACGTAAACCCTACCTTCAGCAATTAGTACAATGGTTCATTGGACCACGCCACATGTATCCAGTTCATTGGGGTCCAGGTGAGGCACTGTGTCCGGTGTGGTGGTGTTCTGGAGAATGCTAGAGAATGCTGAACTAAACTGTGGGATACACGTGCAGGGCTCCTGCATTGAATGTGACAGAGTTGTTTGTCTGTCACACAAACAGTTCTATCCAGATGCTGACAGTCACCATCGTTATACCCCCGTTGGCAACCACTGCACTGTCCACCGTGGCTGGTAATGCCTTCAATGACAAGATAATACCTGGCAAATTAGATGTGGGCCTTCCCAAGACCTGATGCAACCTTACTTCATAAGCAATTTACAGACTGATATCCCATGACTTTCGGTATGTCAGTTACAGTTAATGGTTCAGAACCTTTGTGTAAACATCATGTGGGAAGTTGTTCGAAAGGTACACTGGTTGATTTATCCACAGGTCTCCAGCAAGTGCCATCCAGAGTAGTCCAGATGTGTGCTGTGTCCATTGATGCAGTTCAGAGGCCAGAGAGGTCATCTAGCACACAAGAGAAAGTGATACTGGATTTGGTTCCTTATCTGTCACGTCGGTAGATTGCTGCTGCACCTACGATGCTTGAGGATCATGTTTTAGATGAATGAGGTCGATATGAAGCAGAGACCCCCCTGGAAACAGCATGAAAACACTGCTACCAGTATGTTCTAGCAGCAGGTATATGGGTTCCCTATATGGAAATGATCAGTGCAAGCCCTAACATGGGGTTTAAGGTGGATTCTTTGACCATGTATAGGCTTCCATCCGACACTCTGTCATGTTGAGGCACGTCATCCATAGAAACTGCCTCAGGCCATGTTAACGCTGTTTACTGGCACACAGTTGGATGCTGCCATCATGTTTTCAGCTCCAGTGATTATATGTACTTAAGCAGTTAAGATTTCAATACCTGTAGTGGAATTCCAGATGATCGTTTCCATCATTCACATCCACAGAGGATGTTTCTCCACCCCAGAGAATTAGGACATGAGCTATTAGCTCAGACTGAAGCTGAAGTCAAAGTAGTTGCCAGGAACCCAGAGAGGCTAGAACATCTGTACTGTTTCTCAGATGTGGAACAATGCATTGTGGAGAACATCTCCCAATCCATTGTTCCTGATGTCTAGAATGCATATGCTGGGATTTTGCTGATCCTGTGAATATACATTCTGGAAAATAATCTGGGAAAAAAAAAAACTTTCTCATTTTTCCAAACCACAACCTGCTGAGAGAAATATACCCCCTTCACCACATACAATCTTACATCATTATCTCAGCAAACGGTCATCTCACACCTTCTGCGTATGACCATTATTAACTCTATTTACATGGTGATACCATCAATCCCCAGAAGAGTGCTCTGACCTGTGTAGAGATTCCTTATTTCATTGTCTCTATGCAGATCCCTCCGTTTATATGGTAATACAACCAACCCCATGTATGAGGACCCCAAGTGACCTCACCCTCATGCCCCATTTACGCCTCCTTCAGCTCCTCTTCTTCCTCTTCACCTTCATCAGACTGGAGAGATTGGATAAACTTTCTGACTGGGAAGATCGGACTGACATAAACACTTTCAAACTACACAAACATGCCCCAAAATTGGCCTAGTTCTAAAGATTAATCTTAATATTAAAATGAATTTCATTCATTCATTCATTCATTCAGTATTCTAACATATTTCCTCAGACACTTTCATAAATTTTGATACTATATATATTTTACTGAAGTTAAAGATGATAAAGAAAATTTTTTAATTCTAAGCAGACTAAAACAATAGAATCAGTTTAGTTTTACGCACATGACCCTGCACATGTATTATTCTAATGCATTCAGTACTATTTAGCTAATAAAAACAAATGATTTTACATTAAAATGGTCATTAATTGGGAGTTGGTGTTTTCCCTGTGCCTGTTTTCTGAGTGAAGTGTGCCATCTATGGGTACAAAAAATATCAATGGCTCAATCAGCAATAGAGTTGAGTCAGTTAAAATATTACACAGTTTCTATCATTTTATCTTAATGACTTGAAACATTAATTATTAAGTTGTTGTGATTCTGTTAATGACTGTTAATTATGTTCTATTAATATTATAGTTGTTACTATAATACCAACAATTATAATGACAATTTCAAAATCAATCAACATTTACTGTCCATTTACAACAAACGTTGAACAGAAATCCAGAAGGAAAACCAAAGATCAACAACACATAAACATGAAACCCCAGGTGACCAAGACAAGACCATGTGTCAGGAAGAGCTCCTTCTGTGGGAGAACCAGACTCACTTATACATTACAACAGTCAGTGTAAGAACACTACAGTCTGCTGCTGCTGATGATAACAACAACAACAACAACAACAACAACAACAACAACAACAATAATAATAATAATAATAATAATAATAATAATAATAATAATAATAATAATAATAATAATAATAATAATAGCTAAAATTCAGTACATTTCAGAGAAAATTTTAAAAAACTTTCTCTGGACACTAGAGGCCGTTACTCCATCTCTCTTTATTAACCTTGATTTCAGAAGCCAAGAATGAGCAGACATCCCAGTGCTGTTGACTATAAAGTGTAGTTGATATTGATTTTTTAAAAAGTTCATATTCCTTATGAGTATTTCAAAACTGTCGTCTTTTCAATTTAATTTTATTTATTAATTAATTAAAGGATGTCACTGCCACTCATTAAAGTATATCATTTTTAGTTGGAATTTTATTAACTTTAAAAAGAGCCCTAAAGTATAATAACAATTTAGAGAAAACATGTACAGTTCATTATTAATGTTTACTTCACTAAACAGTTAATAAAACTTTATAATACTTAATAATGTATATCATTTAAATGCGAACCTACTTTTATTATCATTAACATCATTAATTTGTGTCTCAGTGTTTTACATTGTTGTCAATTTGTGACACGATTGTTACATTTGTGAAAGCTCGGGTTGTAAATCTGAGATGGAATCTGGACTTTCTGTATGTCATAAATGATCTGTCTCAGGTATTTTCCCCTTGAATAGACTCCAAGCTACGTCTTACAACAAAACAAACCCTTCAGGTACTCCTGACACATGGGCTTGTTCAGACAGGGACTGGGACGGCCTGTGTCTCTGTGGACAAGATACGAGGGGGCTCCTCCTCCCCCCACTGTCCCATTCAGAGCTGCTTTATGGGCATGGGGAATGTCATATATAAGAGTGGGACGGGTCCAGGAGATATAAGCTCCTCTGATCTGGAGAAGAAGAAGGCCAGAAGATGGAGGGAACTGCACTGCTGATATTGACCCTGGCTGTGTGTTTGTTGCTTTGTGATGGAGCTCCAGCCAGCGTCTCACAGGAGTCTGCAGCAGATCAAGAAGCAGCAGAGGTATAGAGACTCTTTATATTCATTCTAATAGTGTCTGCAATGTTGATTTTAATAGTTTCTAACATCTTATTATAACACTTTCTAACATCATATGAGGCAGAAGCTGCCTTTATGACAGCTGAAGACTTAGTGGAATAACCCTTCATTAATGTTCATGTAGGTCTAAGAAAGGCTTATGGGCAATAAAGGTCCTGTAAAGTGTTCTTTAAGCGATTCCATAGAAGAACCATTTTTTGGTTCCATATAGAACCAAAATGCAACCAATGCATTGTTTGAAGAGCCGTTTGAAGAACCATTTGAAGCTGCTTTTTTTTAATTAACCTTTAGACCAATGTTTTCATAGTTTCATCTAAAACATTATACAATAATTTATAGGAGTCACACATACCTTGTATAGTCATTTTCAGAAGGTCCTAGACTACTCAAAATTAAGAAAATGTAATATTTGTATGAATTTGACCATGTTTTGATCAAAAAATGTACTCGTGCCCACAATTTACTTTACAATAAGACTAAAGTCACGTCTAACATTACTTTTTATGGTCTTGGCCGAATAGAATCTCAGCAAATGGTTTAGATTACTTTTTGTCTTGCCTCCCATTACCTGTTATGATACAATCAACTAATGTGGCCACCATCAACTGCCTGAAGAGTGATAATTATCTTCCACCTTTGCAGATATTCGACACCCCCCCCCTTTATTTGTATGATCCTTTGGAATCTGTTATGCCTTAGTGCACCTTCATCACCCATTTACACCTCTTTATAAAAACTCCTGCTCTTCATCATCTCCATCATCCCCTATTTACCCCGGTTGAACTCCTCTTCTTCCTCTCCATTCCCTCCTCCCACGCTTTCCAATATTTGAGTCAATGACATCATTCGCCCCCAAATGAATGTATGAATTTAACCATGTTTTGATCAAAAATGTGTCTACATTTCTTCTGCCTATAAGGACTGTAAAACACTTTACATCTCAGCAATCCTGTTGGAAATTGATCATCCAGAGTGTTTTTAATCTGATCATGTAAGAACTTTGATGAACTATTGATAATAATAAGTTAAAAAAATTCCTAAATGTCCTTTATCATTTTTGATATTTATGTATGCATCAGTGTTTTCTCCTCTCTGGACTTTAATCCTGCGATTTGAACACTGTGCATAAACGAAAGAGCAAACAGACCCTCCCTTCTCATTTTCCTATAACCCAATATCTGTGTCAGTGATGTCATTAGCCCCGCCCACTCTCACTGATCAGTCAGAGTCTGTATAAAGGTTGAGCAGTAAACATGCACTGGAAGCTCCTTTGGCTTTGAAACTAGGATATTCTGACACTCTGGTCTTGGCAGATGAGGAGATATATTACGGGAAGTTCAGCCCAGTCTGTTCAATGTTCTGTTTTGATGATGCCCTCTTTCTGCAGGCCTACTTGAAGCAGTTTTACTCCAAACAAAAGGCTTCCAGCAGGAGACTAGAGAGCTCACAGAACTTTGAAACTGTTCTGAAGATGATGCAGAAGTTCTTTGGACTGGAGGTGACTGGCAAGCTGGACACCAACACCATAAACGTGATGAAGAAGCCACGGTGTGGTGTCTCTGATGTATCTAATTTCGGCCATTTCCACGGCAAGCCCAAATGGGAGAAGAAAACCATTACATACAGGTAACACTGGTTCTAGGGGGATGGGTGGGTCATCAAGGGAGGTGATTGATAACTCATTTCAGGGGTGGTATACATACAAGGAGTATAATAGAGGTGGAGCAAAACCTTTATGTCATGCATTATGTATGTATTTTGAGTATTTGTAGGCTTGGGAAGTGATTTTGCACTTATGTACCATCACTGAAAGTGAAAGAAGCATGTGGACTGAGGCGGTAGAGTAATATTACAGGATTTTACATAACTATGACTCGGATTACATAGTTTTGGCCAAATAATCAATATTAATAATCAATAATCATAAGTGTTTTCCTGCCCGCTTCTCCAATGTTACATAGTGCAGTTATCGGCATGCAAAGAGAGAGACACTGTTCTCTTTATTACAGTAAAATGTTAAATAATGTTGCTTTAATTTGATATTTATTTGCTACAAGCTCTGCTTTTCATGCTCATTTAAAAGAAGGGGACGTCCCCCATTATTCTCAGTGAGGTTTCCAGTACTTTTTTCCACCCTTATTCAGCTATTTTGTATTCATTTTCCAAATCAGTATGTTTTAACTCATCTTTAAAGTGTCCTTTACTGTTGTTTTGTGCATCTCACAAAGGCCTTGAGTTGCACATCAAGATTGTTTATATTAAACGATTCATCTTTTACAGTTGCGCCTCAGTATCATCCTGACATTCCTTGTTTTCTCATCTGCATTTCAGAATAACTGAGTACACACCAGACCTGAGCCAGAGGGAAGTGGACGCCACCATCGCCCAGGCTTTTAAGCTCTACAGTGACGTCATTCCACTGGACTTCAAGCAGATTTACAGCGGCGTGGCCGACATCATGATTCTCTTCAAAGCCAGATGTAGGTGAACTCACAATCTTTGAAAATGAAGACTATTTATTGAAGACGGAACCTTTTGTCACCTCAGCAGACACACCAACACAGCACCATCTGACTTAAAACAAATCAATATTTGTACGAACTTATATAATATTTAATTTCATTATTTAATTGAATGTAATGTATATATAAACATATGCTAATATGATCGATTCATTCAACCCGTCAACCCTTCAGACCATTTCTTTAAATGGTTAGAAATAATTGATTACTATGTTAATACAGGACATGCAGGCTGTTCCTCCATTATGTGCATTGAATTTAAAGGTATATTATGAGTCCTTCTTAGGATAGTGTTCTAATTTTAAAAGCCAGTGCCATTAAATAGTTCTCTTTTGTTCAGATCACGGAGATTTCTATCCATTCGATGGTCCCAGTGGGGTCTTAGCCCATGCCATGTCTCCAGGCCAAGACGAAGGTGGTGATACTCACTTTGATGATGATGAGCAATGGACACTGAGCTACACAGGTACTGTGACTCACTGGACCTCCAGCAGACGTTAATACAGGCATCACTGTGATTTACACCTAAACTGTACTGAAACAACCTTTTTCAGGAATAAACTTGCTTCTGGTGGCTGCCCATGAATTTGGCCATGCTCTTGGCCTGGATCACTCCCAAGACCCCTCTGCGCTCATGTACCCCACTTACCAGTATGTGAGTACAAATGGGTACAAGCTGCCATTGGATGACAGGCAAGGAGTCCAGGCTCTCTATGGTACGTATCAATCATACGTGATAGAAATGACAAGTCAGCATCATTGGAGGGGAGTATTTCTGTACTGATCACTGAACTGAAATTCTCCCTCGACGATCTGCTAGGTGTTCGTCAATCCCCAAATCCTCAGCCCAGTCCTCAACCTGAACCTAAACCTAAACCAGAGCCTGCACCGAACCCACCAGAGGCCTGCAAGCGGGACTTGGTATTTGATGCTGCAACCAGCATAAAGGGGGAGCTGTATTTCTTCAAAAATGAGTAAGTAATAAAAATAAATCTATTTTTAAAAAGGATTGATATGATAAAAGCTCACCAAGTACTTTATTAGGAGCACCTGTACACCTTCTCGTTCATGCAATTATCTAATCAGCCAATGGTGTGGTAAGAGTGCAATGCAATTCTCGTCAATCACCAGAGATGAAGATAAAGTGATCTGAGGGATTTTAAGTGTGCTGTGATTAGACACAGCAGTGCTGCTGGAGTGTTTAAACCCCTCACTGCTGGATTGAGAACAGTCCACCAACTGGAAATATCCAGGTATCAGTGTTCTGTGGTCAGCGTCCTGTGAGCACTGATGAAGGACTAGAGGATGACCAACACAAACTGTACAGAAACAGATGAGCTTCTGTCTCCACCTTACATCTACAAGGTGGAGACACTCGATAGGAGTGTCTAATAGAGTGGACAGTGAGTGGACACAATGATTAAGCACTCCAGCAGCACTGCTGCCTTTGATTCACTGTTCCATCGGCTCTGTGGTGGTCCAGTGGGGTCCAGACCATTGAAGATCGGGGTGAAAGGATGATAATACAGTAGCAGAGGAACAGATGAACTACATTCTGTAATTAGTGGAGCTAATTAAATGTAGTTGATGTAGAAATGTGGTCATAATGTTATGGTTGATTGGCATGTGTACTATTTAACATTTTTGTCACGTTGTATTGAACATCACTGCTCTTCTTTCATTTTTCGCTCAGCCTCTGTGTACAATAATAATAATAATAATAATAATAATAATAATAATAATAATAATAATAATAATAATAATAATAATAATAATAATAATGTATCTCTCTTCACTCTAAGGTATTACTGGAAAAAATCTGGCAACCAGAGAATCCAGCAGATCAGAATTGCCTCCACATGGCCCGCAATGAGTTCTGTCGACGCAGCTTATGAGTATAAAAGACGAGGTCTCAGCTTCCTTTTCAGTGGTATGACTTTTATTATTATTTATAACTCTAATAATTTAGAGCCAGTATTATTATCATCACAATTCTCATAATTCTATCATCATCTTATCATCATTTTAAGATACATTTGTTTGTGTGTCACCGTGCAGGTCAGCAGTACTGGGGCATGAGAGGGTCCGTCCCTTTGCCTGGCTACCCAAAGCCCATCTCAGAGTTTGGCTTTCCTTCAACTGTGACTAAGGTCGACGCAGCCGTCTATGTGGAATCAACACATCGGACTTTGTTCTTTGTTGGCAGCAATTACTGGAGGTAATAAATCAATAACAGGATCAACTGTGTATAAGTAACAATGCTGTAATTGCTGCTGTTGTTCTTATTTACATGTATTAATATGTATCTTGGTTGTTTTCTCAGCTTCAATGAAAGGACTAGAAAAATGGACTGGGGGTTCCCGAGACCTATCCAGCATGAATTCCCCGGCATTGGCTCCAGAGTGGACGCTGCTTTTGAAAACTACGGTGAACATGAATGACTAAACTACTAATTACTATTTCACACTGAATTAATGTCACGTACAAACACACTTATCGTGTGTAACATGATGATTTGTTTCTCTCTGTTCAGGTTACCTGTACTTCTCCAGCGGTGCCCAGCAAACAGAGTACGAGTACAAATTCAGACGGGTGCGGCGAGTTCTTCTGAATTATGGATGGCTGAACTGCTATTGAGCAAATTTGAAAATGTGAAATGTTCAGTTTTGAGCTTTATCATTTTATCCCCTTGGAGCTGTTAGGTTCTCTCTGCATTCTGAGCAGATTTAAGATATCGAGTTATAGTGACATTAATATGGAAATAAAAACATTCTGTTTTCTAGATAAAGAGTCAATGTTTAAAAAACACCTCATAATATTAAGTCACAAGAAGAAGTCACAGAATCAGAGCCTGTAAATAACCTAATTATGAGAAGAGCTTTATAGTTCCAAGGGAATGTTATGTGTGACCAGTATTTTTCTAAGAGTTGCTATTTTATTGTTACTGTATGTGTTCTTGAAACACCTAATGCCTATTTTTGTATTCTGAAATGCATTTTGTAAATAAAACAAGTTTCATATTTGAGTGTAATGTTGTTTATTGAATATTTGTAAACATAATATTAAACTGAATATATATATATATATATATATTTTGTACTCATTCCATTTTATTTATATATATATATATATATATATATATATATATATATATATATATATATATATATATATATATATATAAAATGAATGAGTACAAAATGAAGACTACAATACCCACAGCCCTATGGCGGAACATGCTGTGCCCATGCCTGGATGTGATTGGCTGTTTTGTAATCAGATTCCGTCCTTGCTGCGCAGTTGTGAGGTCTGATGGTCGGGGTATGAGCTCCTCCGTGCTGCTCTCCCGCTGTCCGCCTGCTCGGCTGGTCAGCAAAGACTGAACTCAATCCTGGAAAAAAGTCCATAAGCCCGAGTTTTATCGCGCTGTGTGTCTCTGTGACCGTTACATGACGTGCTAACTGTAGCTGCAGGCCTGTTCAGGCTAAACTGTTCCTTCACTGTTCCTCTGCCCTTCACTGCTTTGGTTACACTGCTGTAGCTCCTGCTCTGCTTTGGATACACTGCTCTAGCCTGCTCTGTCGCTTTTTCTCTGGTTCCACTGCTCTTGCTCTAGCTTTGCTTTTTCTCTGGTTCCACTGCTCTTGCTCTAGCTTTGCTTTTTCTCTGGTTCCACTGCTCTTGCTCTAGCTTTGCTTTTTCTCTGGTTCCACTGCTCTTGCTCTAGCTTTGCTTTTTCTCTGGTTCCACTGCTCTTGCTCTAGCTTTGCTTTTTCTCTGGTTCCACTGCTCTTGCTCTAGCTTTGCTTTTTCTCTGGTTCCACTGCTCTTGCTCTAGCTTTGCTTTTTCTCTGGTTCCACTGCTCTTGCTCTAGCTTTGCTTTTTCTCTGGTTCCACTGCTCTTGCTCTAGCTTTGCTTTTTCTCTGGTTCCACTGCTCTTGCTCTAGCTTTGCTTTTTCTCTGGTTCCACTGCTCTTGCTCTAGCTTTGCTTTTTCTCTGGTTCCACTGCTCTTGCTCTAGCTTTGCTTTTTCTCTGGTTCCACTGCTCTTGCTCTAGCTTTGCTCTTGCTCTGGTTCCACTGCTCTTGCTTTGCTCTTGCTCTGGTTCCACTGCTCTTGCTCTAGCTTTGCTCTTGCTCTGGTTCCACTGCTCTTGCTCTTGCTTTGCTCTCCTCTGGTTCCTCTGACCTTCTGTGCTTTGTTCAACATTTCTTCATTGCATTCTTACAAACCTAACACTCTGTATTTGTGTTTTATAACTTTATTACAGACACAGAAGTTTGCATGCCGGTCCTTCGCCTCTCGTCCGTCTCTGAATGTGAGTATCTGAGACTTTAGTTTCCGTGTGAACAGACTCAACAGCAGTTTAATAAACACTTAAATAAACAGTAAATATTGGTATTAAGTGAACTGTTTTCTTTAAGATATTAAATTCTGTATAATAATGTTGCATTTGCTGCACAGGTTATCATGTGTGTATGATTTAATACCAAAGGAGGAAGTGTGTGAGTCGTTTGTGTGGAAATGTGTTGGTTGTTTTGCAAATAAAGGAGCTAATTTCTCCAAACGTCATAAACCAGTACAGTCTGCAGAGTCAATGATACACCCTGAACGGGGCGAAATGGACACCAGACACTCTGAAAGGGGGACAAAATGATGAATATCATGTGTGTAATGAATTTAAAGGTATCTGAATTCATTACATGCTTTGTGATGAATTAATCTAAATGAATTGTGCATCGTTTTGTTCTTTGAGTGTCTGCTTACCTTTGTTTCACATGGTTAAAGCAAGTCGAAGTTTCCACTCAATGCCAATTAATTGTGATTGTTATCTAAGTGACCTCCAGTGAGTCCACGGCAGCGCAAAATATTCGTCCAACCCTTTCACGAGTGGCTTCTATCTGTTCGATAGAAAGCGCATCGCTTTTTGCACATTTTAATAAAGTGATCACACTTCATGACCTCGATTCTTGTATTCAGTGGATCCGACTGATTTATTAAACGTTTTCAAATATTATTTTACATTATGAACAACGCGAAAGGGTTGTCGTGTATCTTGCAGCTCGAAGCTGAAATTCCACCTTAAATAGACTCGGAGTTGGATTCTAGCGCCATAGACTTTATGCCTGTTTAAGGTGAAATAAAGAACGAAAGCTAGATACTTCACTCCAGCCTTGTGAAAGCAGCCAAGTTTGTTTACAGTTGGCACATACTGAATTTAATTTCCATCATATGCTGAGATTATGTGACAGTTTTTAAAGGCACGGCTGCTTTAAAGTGAATCGTCTCTGCCTTGTTTTAGTGACTGAGGAAGGATATTCAGCTGTGGTCATTGTTTTTTGTGTGGTTTGTGGATCAAAATTAATGTTTTTCAGCCTGTGTGTGTTCATTTAAACTTTAATTTCTCTTACGCGTATTGAGAAATGAGTTTTTAGTTGTATTGCCCGCCCTACTGTGTTTTATTCCTCCCTGTGAACTATTCAGACCCAGGAAATTGCTGTAGTGTGAACCATTACACACCAAACTCCTATTAACATCTAAGCTGTTGATGTAGAGAAGGTTAAAGAAGGTGGTCTGGTCCCTTTTAATAAAATAAAATCTTTTACGGAATAACATTGTTGCTCGTCTTATTTGCATTCGTTTAGGAAGTCGTCATCGTCAGTGCTGTTCGGACCCCCATGGGGTCTTTCAAAGGCAGCCTCTCCACTGTCCCTGCGACCAAACTGGGGTCTGTGGCCATCAAAGGAGCAGTCGAGCAAGCAGGTAAGTATCTGGCCCACCGTGAAGCCCACCTGGCTCTGTACCGCTGACTCTGAAACACTATATTACAGTAGAAGGACTTTAATCACACTGGACCATGTTCTGTGTCTGCTGTAGGAATTCCTCCTGAGGAGGTGAAGGAGGTGTATATGGGCAATGTGCTGCAGGCTGGGGAAGGACAAGCACCCACCAGACAAGCCCTCCTAGGCGCCGGTAGGTACCTTGAGACATTTTGTCCACGGACAAAACGTAGGGAAACGACTCACTTTCCAGCATTATTTGAAGGGTGTTACTGTGACTTGGGCTTCATGTTCTGGGAAATCATGGTTTTCTTTTATATGGTGTTTTTAATGAAAACTGAAACCAAACTGTAACTAATGTCATGTTTAAGCAAATAGACTTATCGTACAAAAATGTGGACATAATGTGACCTCGGTTCTTGCCGACCTTTATTGCCCATTAGAGCACACGAACGTGAATGAGGAATTATGTTTAATTTCAGATATTTAAAATGTTCCAGTGTCTGAATATTCATATTAAAGGGTGTAATTATTAGTCTGTTACCTCAATGGAATAAAATGGTCTTAATGACACTAATATCATTTATTTTTATTTATAACAATATCGTCCAAAGAAAATGGTTGTCATGACAGACCGACTCATAACTGCTCGTATTGCAGTATTGTATTGTATTAATATTTATACCTGCAAAATATTAATAAATGTTGTCTTTAAAAATGATTTATTTTGTTCAAAAAACATTAAAAACCAATAAAATAATAAATATTCTTACACTTTTATTAGGTCTGCAGATTGAAAACGTATATAATTTTGTGTGTGTGTGTGTGTGTGTGTGTGAGTGTGAGTGTGAGAGAGAGAGTGAATGAAGGAAGGAGGGCACACTGAATGATGGCCAATCAGTAGTCTTGTATTCATGATGCCCTGATGATGATGATGGTTCGTTTCAGGCCTGCCCCTCTCCACTCCAGCAACAACCATTAACAAAGTATGTGCCTCTGGTATGAAGTCCATCATGTTGGCTGCTCAGAGTCTGATGTGTGGACACCAGGTAAGACGGCCTTCTCCTGCTTTTTAACTGTCTGACCTGAAGAGGGTCCTGTCTTCAGAAGGACCCTGCATGTAGTAACAGAGTGACGTGTGCTACTCTGATGCTGTCTTGTAGGACGTGATGGTGGCGGGAGGCATGGAGAGCATGTCTCAAGTTCCGTACGTGATGGCCAGAGAGGCGCCCCCTTATGGAGGGGTTAAAATGGAGGATCTTATCGTGAAGGATGGTCTGACAGATGTGTACAACAAATTTCACATGGTACTGGAACTTTTGTCCTGTTTAACAAATCTGACCCATTAGATCCTTGTTCTCAAACAAATTCCGGTGGCAATCAACCATCGTGAACCAAATTTCATATGGGTCCTGATCATTGAAGATCAGGGTGAAAGGAGGAGAATAAAGTCTGCAGAGAAACAGATGAACTACAGTCTGTAATTATAGAACTACACAGTGCTTCTTTATGGTCAGAGGAGCTGATGGGCTGGACAGTGGATGTGGAAAGCAGTTCTAATAATATATATATAAAATAATATGATCAGTGTTGGGTTTTGTTCTACTTGGTTCCTTCGCTCCATGATATCCCTGCTTTATCTTCAGGGCAACTGTGCAGAAAACACAGCTAAGAACAGCAGTATTTCCAGAGAGGAGCAGGACGCCTATGCTATCAACTCATATACACGCAGCAAAGCAGCCTGGGAGTCAGGAATTCTGGCCAAGGAGGTGGTTCCTGTGAGCATCCCGCAGAGAGGTCAGCCCACCTGCATAATCATTCCCCTTTAGAGGCTTTTCATCTGGACATAAGTGTATGGACAGCCTCTCATTAATAGCTTCTTCTGAAATCAAGGGTTTTAAAAAGAGGTTTGGAGGGCTTTCTACTAGATTTTGGAGCATTGCTGTGAGGGTTTGATTGCATTCAGCAACAAGAGTACTAAGCAAGGTAAATGCTGTGCAGTTTTAAGCCCTGTTTGGTTGTAGCCAACTGAGTTTAAGGATTGGTCCAAATTTATTGCCCTAAAAGAGCTGCAAGTAAACAGTTGGACGGCCGAATGGAAATGTCGCACCAGTTTCTTGACATCACAACCAGTTTTGCCAAAATTCATTGCACATCTGCCCCATAACAGAGATGAGTAATGATGGAATACATTGTGTGGACTGAAGACTTGGAGGCCAGGCTAGTGGACGTCAGTTGTGCCTTTTGTTAATCTCCATGACAGGCACGTGAAGCTCTTTGGCAAGACACAGCTGGTGTTGATCAGCAGTCTGGACGTTTTATTTAGATGTTCTCTGTCTCTGTCTCTGTCTCTCTCTCTCTCTCTCTCTGTCTCTGTCTATTCCTGGCTTAAGTAAGATCAAGATTTTGGATGTTCACCTCATCCTCAACTCCAGAAGTCCTCTCAATGTCACACAGCCTTACTTTGTCTGATACTCTGACACTAATAGTATATGTATACTATGATAAGTGTGTGTAATGTATATTTGCTGTTATGTTGGTTGATGGAGTGGGGGCATATTTGCTCTCAGACTGTTTATGGATGTGAGATTGAGATGGTGATGGTCTAAATCCAGTGTTTTATAGCAGTGTTAGAATTGCAGCTCACGAAAACGAGAGGAAAAAAGTAGATCATACTCAAACTACCTGAACACTCAACACCCAACAAACATCCCGTCATAGAGTGTGAGTGTTTCCCTTTCAGGTACGATTGGTTACAGAATCCAGTCAGATTCGTTCTTTTCCATCTGATAACCCATCCAGCATTTCCCTCAATATCCGTTAATCCTATATGCCCGCGCTTCACGTAGGTGTCCAAAGCCTTGCTGTTTCCTTCACTTTCCCCTGTTATGGTGCTTCTGTACATCTAATGCTGTTTTCTTAACCTTTGCAGGCAAGCCAGATGTTGTGGTCAAAGAGGATGAAGAATGGAGAAAGGTTGACTTCAGCAAAGTTCCCAACCTGAAAGCGGTCTTCCAGAAGGAGAAAGGTATGATCCGTGATGTAATGTGTGATTCA
The DNA here is from genome assembly GCA_034509495.1 of Acestrorhynchus altus. Taxonomy (NCBI): domain Eukaryota; kingdom Metazoa; phylum Chordata; class Actinopteri; order Characiformes; family Acestrorhynchidae; genus Acestrorhynchus; species Acestrorhynchus altus. Next base: position 2,859,321 of record CM067519.1, on the reverse strand, counting down.
AATGCGTGTCAAAAAGACCCCTGATTACTGTATTGAATTTGGTTTGGCTTACAGGCACAGTGACAGCAGCTAATGCCAGCACACTGAACGACGGTGCTGCTGCGGTTGTTCTGATGACTGCAGATGCGGCCAAGAGGCTCAACGTCACTCCGCTGGCCAGGATTGTAGGTTGGTGATATTTTGTTTTAAATTGGACCATCGGTCATCACTACCCTGCTGATGAAATCCAGGTCATCTTGGCAAAAACATACTGTGTTGGAAGGCCAGCTGATTGACCTGCTCAGCTAGTGTATCAAACCCAAACTGGTCAAGACCTATGAGCATGTTGGATAGGTGGGCCAAGCTAGACCTGCTTAATCATCAGACTGAAACAAAAACGCACCTTTTACCAGTCCAAAGGTAGACTGGTCAGATAGTTTAACCAGTTTGACCATTTTTATAGGCAGGGTATTCCTTCTTAATCAGATGTGACAGTTTCCAGTATAAGAGTCCTCTCCGAACCTAATATGACAGCCATTATCTGTGGTCACTCTCTGCAAGCCAGCCTGCATTTCTTTATTGGAGCTAATTCAATTGTTGCCTCCATCTTAATTTTTAGCTTTTGCTGACGCTGCCGTTGCTCCCATCGATTTCCCCATCGCTCCGGCATACGCGGTCCCCAAGGTGACTTAATGGTTGCTTGTTTTCATTCTGTTGATTGAGAGATGTCTACTGTTGTAACTTGTTCAGTCTGCTCTTTACTGAGTCTTGTGCTTTTTGTAGGTGCTTGAGGCTGCCGGTATTAAGAAGGACGACGTTGCCATGTGGGAAATCAACGAGGCTTTCAGTGTGGTTGTCCTGGCTAATATAAAGATGCTGGACATCGACCCCAGCAAAGTCAACGTCAATGGAGGAGCCGTGTCTCTTGGACACCCCATTGGGTAATCAGATGTTGATGTGATTTTGTTCAAAATTTCTTAAAGGAAGGCTCCCGCCAATGAGTGCGTTTGTGTTGTGTGGTCAGTAAAGCCCTGTATTTTTATCTGAATCTTAATACTTTATATCATTAATTGGACGTCTTGGATTTTGTCAATTACAGAGAGTGTAGATTACACATTACATTAGTGTACATTAGAGGTGTTTATTTAAAGCCCAGCAGTAATGTTCCTTTAACAGATCTTTAATCTTAACTCCGATGTTTATTCCAGAATGTCTGGGGCGAGGATCGTCGGACACATGGTGCACAATCTGAAGTCTGGTCAATATGGCCTGGCAGGCATCTGCAACGGGGGAGGAGGAGCCTCTTCTATTCTCATCCAGAAGTATTAGCCTGTTCACCCAACCTGTGTTCACTGACTGTTCGGTCAATGTTTAGGAAAACTCATTCACAGGGATTGGAAAACTGCAGAATCATCAGCGGCCTTATTTGTGTGTAGTTACTGATACTGTCACTCCAAACAGATCACTCCTATTGATGAATAAATGTGCTTTTGGACATTTATAGTAAAGAAAAAGGGTTATTTATACTGATTGTTATTTAAGCTGTGAGGTTTTGCTGTAGGGGTGTCGCAAGAAATGTCGAGCTCTTTTTAGATTTGGGGGCTGCAATAAAAAAAAAGCAATTGGGTGTCTGTGTGTCGGGGTGATTTAACTGATTATAATATGTTAAATAACATTCTCTGATTAAGTGAAGAGTCTATAATACAGAGGGCACCAACCCTGCTCCTGGAGAGCTTCCTTCCTGCAGGTTTCAACTCCAACCCACATCTATCATTCAGCCAATCAGGAGCTTCTGATGGCAGTAGTTAGTTTGAACGAGTGAGCTCAATTAGAGTTTAATCTACAGTATGTTGATGGCTCTCCAGAAGGAGGGTTGGTGACCCATGACATGTTGTAGCTCTACCTTTAGATGGCGCCATTGCACTGTGAGCCAGTGTCCTTGTTAACTGGGAACAGTTGCTCTCTGTGATGCAAGTAAAGCACCAGCTTTAATTTCTAGCAACACCATCTATTCAGGATAAATATTTATATCCCTCTAGTCCATGGTTTCTCCACCTGCTTCTGGAGGCCCCCCTGCCCTGTATGTTGTGGATTCCTTGCTTTAACACACCTTCTGCAACTCTGAGGGGTTGTTAAATCAGCTGATTAGTAGAATCAGGTTTGCGAGGAGCACAGAAAGCTCAAATATATGTTAGGTAGGGGTGCCTGTAGTGCTTGTGTGCAAAATCACTGCTCAAAACAGTTCTGGAGGCAGCTGTGCCCCTGAGGCAGAACAAACAATTTTGATAATTTGTTTGATTTGATAAATTAAATTCAATTTTAATAACCAATTAAAATACTGCTTGGCAGAGTCAGTTCCTCAGATGAGCTGTTCCTCTGTGCATGAAAGGCATGCAATTTGCTTTTTTATGGCGTTGGTTTCTCAGAAAACTGCCTGGAAGGCAGCGTTTTGTTTGGTTACTTGCTTACATGTTTCTAAAGCTCCAACTACTGGTTATCTTAATTAGTTATTGTCTGAACTAATTGCTTTTCTTCTGCCCCAGAGATAGAGCTGCCTCCATAATATGTTTGAGTAGTGATTTTGCACACTTGTGTCTAATCCATGCAAGTATTTGTCCATCTACTCCAGAGAGTCCAATTCTATTGGGCTTCTTTACAGGGACTTTAGCCTGGGTTACATGGTGGTGCTGCCGGTAGTGCATGTCACACAGCTCCTGGGGTTGTGGGTTGGATCCCTCTTCTGGTTGCTGTCTGCGAGGAGTTTGGTCCGTTCTTCTTGAACGGTCAGGATTTGAGACACAAGGGGTAAGAAAGTCCAGTCTTGGAGTTGCACCTGATTCAGCTTACTTGTAAATTTCCAGTTTTGGTACATGGAAATCAACTGTGTTGGACCATTAACAGCCAATTCCAATAAGTGATTTGAACCCTTTGGACTGGTGGGGTCTAAACTGGAAACTGGGTCCTTCAGACACCAAACACGTTGAGTAAAGGGTTACATTTTCTACAGAGTTCAGAATATGGTACAGTTATGTTTCCACTAAAGGAAGACCACTCCACTGACCACACACTACTCCCTCAATGGTGCAGTTTATGGTGTGTCCTATACAGCTATTCACACAAACACACAGCACTTCAGTCAAATTGTTTCCTTCATCACTGGTCCGAAACCCACTCGCCCAGTCGCCCGTATTTGTGTAACGTCCAGTCAAACATTAACAGGATTTGAAAACACAGAGCATTTCACTTCAAACGCAGCAGTATTACCCAGCAGAATAGCAGGTTGTATGTGGTTTGAAGTGTTTTTGAGGTTGAAAATGGTCTTATTACACATCCAGGTCTTATTTGGCCACCTTTAAACCCAACTTGGATGCTAGGAATCATAGTGTATCTTAGCGGGGTTGAAAAACCAAACCCTGGAAATTTATTAACTTCCAGAACATGTAACTGGGACAAAATTTAGGCTGGGTCACATGAATATGACCCAGCAATATGACATGTAATCAGTTTGAAAAGTTTGGACTGGGAATGTCAAATGTAATTTCACAGTAATATTGCCTGTTTTTGTTCACTAGATGCAGCCAGGGTCGCTTTAGTTCAAGAGGTTTAACAAAAACCTCGTCCTGAAGACAACACATGTGGATGATCGCAAAATTCTTTCCTTGGTGAGGAAAAACCACTTCCCCGTGTCCTGCGAGGTAAAGAAAAATGCCAAGGAGGTAGACAAATGATGTCAAGGTCTGCAATGAGGAGACACGTTTAAGAGAGGGCATGGTGGCTTGGGGGTCTGGTGGAGTTCCCATGTTCTCCCTGTGTCTGCGTGGGTTTGTTCCAGGGAATCTGGTTTCCATGTACAGTCCAACACATGGGGATCAGGTGAATTAGCTACTCTAAATTGCCCTGGTGGGTAGAGAAGGAAAGAAAGAGTTCATAAACCAAAGCAATACCTCATCATCTGTTAAACATGGTGGAGGCATAGACCTGTATGGACACCAGTGGAACTTGTTTGGTGTTTAGAAATGATGTTCTGTTGATAGAAGCAGGAGGACGAAGTCTGAAGTGTATAGAGCTCTGGTTTTGGCTCAGATTCAGTCAAATGCTGCAAAACTGTTGGAACAATGGGTTAATAATGACCTAAAACATATTGCACAAGCAACCCTTCTCAAGAAGACATCAGAGTCAGTCACCTGACCTGGCCATCACTTTTCACTTACTGAAGGCAGCTGCAGTGAAGGCCTGGACAGTAAGTCACAGAAGGTATCTTTTGGAGTCCATGAGTTCCAGATAATCATTGACGTTGAGATCGATGATGTTCCATCTGCACAGTTAAAGACATCGATTCAGTTTATATATCATGATGTAAATTGTAAAAGTGACTTCCTTTAAAAGTTAGGACATTAATTGGAGATACTAGGTTCTTGCATGACAGCAACAATCATTCATTGCATGATGATTAAAAACATGCAGTCGGGAGTGTCTAAGTTTAGTCTGGTCCTCTGTACAGTATGACTGTACTGGTTATTTTTATTGTATTGTACAGACCATGATTAACATCCAGTTCAGTGGAAATTTCACAACCGAGGAAAAACACCAGGCTTTATATTAAAACTCTGATCTCAGCTTCATCCATCCTGTGCTCATTACAGGCTGGGTTTACGATTTATGACATCAAGGCCCAACCCTTCATATTTCAGTCGTTTTGGTTGTAATGTTGGCACACGGCACGTCCTCCAACAGGTTTTATGATACCTTTATTGATGACGTCACTGCCAGGGACACAAAGGTTTCTTTTTTCATAGCCATGTGACCTGATGCAAGAGCAAGAGGTCATAACTGAACAGTTCTTCATAAAACACGATTGTATTCTGTTCCTGTTTGGCCACCCTGGACTCCAGTATTTACAAACCTAATCTTTATCTGTTCAACGGGATTTACATAAACAATTTAATTATTATATAATTGAAATAATTGCAATATTAACATGTAGAGCCCTAATTTTGTGGGATGTTGTCATAGATTGATATTTTTTATTCACCAAAAATTTTTAAGTATATTTTTAAGGTATTAAGTATAAAGGAGAATGTCACACATACCAGATATTGTTATTTATTTGAGATAAAATTCACTAATTTCTCACTGAATTAAATCCCAGTTTAAATGCCGAAGGTGCTTTCAGTACATGTTTACTGCTCTGTCCATGTGTACATGCTCAACCTGCATACAGACTCTGACTGATCAGAGAGAGTGGGCGGGGCTGATGCTCAACCTGCATACAGACTCTGACTGATCAGAGAGAGGGGGCGGGGCTGATGCTCAACCTGCATACAGACTCTGACTGATCGGAGAGAGGGGGCGGGGCTGATGCTCAACCTGCATACAGACTCTGACTGATCAGAGAGAGTGGGCGGGGCTGATGCTCAATCTGCATACAGACTCTGACTCATCAGAGAGAGTGGGCGGGGCTGATGCTCAATCTGCATACAGACTGATGGAGATATTGAGTTAGAGGAAAATGAGAGTGAAGGAGTGTTCAAATTTCTCACAGAATAAAAAATGCTGAGATGGGATAATTCTGATACATAAATAACAAAAATAATACAGGTTAAAAAGTCCAATGCAGACCTCAAAGTTTAATGTGGCCTCATTGTACTAATAGAGTTTCTGGTAAACTGGTAAAATACAGGTTCTATGAAGTGATCTTGATGTCACTGACCGGTGCAGCTTCAGTCCAGTCACTGAGCTTTTTCAAAGTGCTTGCTGGTGTCAGTTGGTGTCCACAGGATGGTCTTTTTTAATCACAGAATAATGTCTTACATTCAAACAACCTCAGTGTGTTAATCAAGGTGTGGGGTCAGTCTTTTAAAATAGATTATGACCACAAAGAAGGGTCCAAAGAAGGGTTGGTTGGAGGTTGAATACCTTTGCAAAATGCCTTTTGTTTCTGTATTATTCCAAAAAAATACAATTCGAATTCAAAACAGCTGAAAAACCTGAAACAAAAAAACATCTAAACATCTACTTGAAGTTGAGCACAGGTAGTGACAGAGGAGGTCTACGTAAGTGCAACCTACCGGTCCCATCCGAACAGGAGTGAGGCGAAACGATTTGAGGGCAGAGTTCTTCTTTATCACCGTTTACTATAAACGTTATCAAAATGTACGATTGTTTCTCATTTTGCGAAACTCATTTCCTTGTTCCGCTGACAAGGAAATAGAGGGTAAAAACAGTTCCACAGTAAGTCCACTAACGTCAGGGTAACACAGCCACACAACTACATGTCTACAATCAACACAATACAGAGTAAACAACCCTCAAACCAAGGTTGCTTCCTTATGATTACTCTCAAAATGCTTTGTATAAAAACGATACTGTCAGCTGTTCTCATACAGGTCCTCTCCTGTCTTACTTCATCTAATAGAATTAAAGACATGCAATTTTATAGTTTTGTTAAAATTATAATCTAAAAACTGTTAAAACAGATCATTAATGTGTTTCATTTCTACAGGAAAACCACAATCTGCAGTAAAGCTTCAGGCCTGACAGGAAAACAAGCATTTGGTGACATCCATGATTTTTAGACTCGTGTCCATAAAAATGTCCATAGTTCCTAAATGGTAATGCAATCTTACTGATAAAGTTAAAGCTCTTGTCACGTCACATGTCGATCACACTGAAATGAATCCCATGCTTCATTTTACATCCATTCAGGGGGTGTGCTGAAACATGATTACAAAAATTGCATAACTGTCCAAATACTTATGAACCTGGCGGTACAGAACCATAACAACTCAAAGAACCTCAACGTTTTTGTTCCCGGTTAAATGATTTTTTGTTGTCGTAACTATAAAAAGTTCTATAGTATTTTTTTACTTATTGTTTAAGAAGTTAAAGCTATTTTGTTCTTTAGCCTTGAGTTAAACTAAAATTGTGGGATTTTTTTGTAGTTTGATGCACTTTTGTTCTCCAATAATCAGTTGAGACATTATTAAACTGTCTATTAATGTGTATTACTCTCGTAATTACTGTTAATTAATGTGCCCTTATTGTAAAGTGTTACCTTTTATGCATTTCCCTGAATTTCTAACTCTTTATTTTGAGATATTTTGCTTTTTAAAGGTCTCATCTCTATCACTGAGAAACTTTTGCTGATCTTTCGAAGAATTTTGTAAGAACTAGCACCAAAAAGGGTCCAAAACTTAGCAGAAATAAGATTTTTCTCTGTTCTTCAGTAAATCATTTATAAAAGTTACCCAGATTTTTGGTTTCAGCATTAGTTGAGGGTTAGTGACCGAACAATAGCTGGATAAAGTTGGATAAAGAGTTGGATAAAGACTTTGGTGGTCTATTGACAGCTGAAGTGGTCGGACGTCTGAGTCACCAGCCATTGGCGGTCAGTGTCCCAATATTCCAGTACTCAGCGAGCTGTGTACACTCAGCTGATAAATGGACAGCAAGTGCACAAGCAAAGGTGTGGCCATGGCTTTTCATTACCAGGAAAACAGGAAAAGTGGCCTCAGTGAAGAAGGAAAGAAGAAAGCTGGATCAGATTTGAGGGACAAGGCTGAAGGCAGCAGGACTCAGAGGTAAGTGCTGCGTGATTGCTGACCGATGACTGAATTTTAGGAGTTGAAAGGAGGGCTTCTGCTTCCCACTGCTTCTTACAACTGACAGTAAATGTCTGAACATCTTAAACTGAGAAAGTGACAAAGTCCGCTACCAGATTTTCTAAACAGTTCTACATTTTTTAAAGAGGAGCTCTAGAAGGGAATGTTTGGAGGAAATTTCTTAATTTGACAAAATTTCAAAATTAGGATCCAGTTTGTCTTCATTAAGACTAAAAGTGAGTCTGGAGACAGTTTTACTTGTCAGAATTGTTATAATGCTGTTATGAAAGTTGATGTTTATAGATATTCAACAACCAAAACTGAGACAAAAACCAGTGTTAATGAGTGTGTATCAGTATCACAGCCCTGCTGTGCGCTGGGTTTCGCTGACTGTACAGACAATACAGTCAGATCAGGTGATCATCTTACAGACAGTTTCTAAGACATTAGTCACTCTCCACTTCGCAAAGTGTGGATGAATCATTTCAGAAAGTGATTCAGAAAGTAAGAATGATTCATCACAATAAAAAAAAAATCTGCAGTTCTGTTTTTAAAGATTTTTGTACATTTTTTAGATCCTAAATCTTATGGATGAAGGGAAAGAAGAGGGAATAAAGGCATGTTCGCGCAGCTGAATGACTAAATATCTTATTTCATTTTTCAGAGACTTTGTATCTTGAAACAGTGAACTTGTTTTTCCAAAATTTGACCAAGAATATTCAGTTAATTAGTGATGATGTGCTTTAAAAATAGTGGCTTATTTTCTCAAAATTGCAACTTTCCATCTCAAAATATATGCATGTTATGTCATTAACCTGTTTCTTTAATAATAATAATAATAATAATAATAATAATAATAACAACAACAATAATCATAATAATCATAAAAATAATTCATTATATAATAATTATTTATTTATATATTTATAGTCATTATGATTGTTATCTCAAAATATTGAGATAATATAAATGTAAACAATTGCATTGCATACTATGAAAGAATAACAATTTACTATGTTTTCTTAATTTCTGTAAATATCAATATAATTTCATTTTCAACATTTTTGATTTTTGACTTTGGAGTCAGTACCCATCACCCACCATACGGTGTAATAATAATGACTTATGTTATAATTAAATATTTCCTCAAATTGTGTATTTAGTCGTTATTTCAAGGTGTAAAATTAAAAATTTGACATTTTTCTGCTGGGAACAGAGACGTTTGCTTGTTGGGAATGGTCCATACATGTTTGTGACCAATTATTTTGTTATATTTTGCTTTTCAGATGCATAATAATACCTCACATATCAACTATGGATTTCAGCAAGATGAGGACCGGCCGCCCCCATATACTCCCAACTATTCCCATCGGGTGTACCCCACTGTTCCACAGTACCCTACCACTGCACGCACACCCATCAATACCCACCACACCGTCATAACTGGTCACCCGCACCCTACCACGACCCGCAAAGGTACACAAACTTTCCTACACCTTTGGCTTTGGCTTTGGTCAAGCTTACTCATGCTGATTGTCTATACCACATCACATCTGCTGGTCAAGAACCAAGCTGGTCAATCAGTTTAACCAGCTTGACCAGCTTGGTCAACTCTGGTATACTGGTCAGCAACTCAGTCTGACCTGACTCTGATCATTGTCTTGTAGTGTATACTGGTCAGCAACTCAGTCTGAGCTCACACTGAACATAATCTAGCAGTGAATACTGGTCAGCGACTCAATCTGAGCTGACTCTGAGTGTAATCTAGTAGTGTTTACTGGTCAGCAACTCAGTCTGACCTGACTCTGATCATTGTCTTGTTGTGTTTACTGGTCAGCAACTTAGTCTGAGCTGACACATTTTTTACGTAATGAGTCAGCACAAATAGTTGCACCAACAATGATCACAGCAATATGATGTAGTTCCATGTTTAATCTAAGGCAAAGGGAATATTTTATGGAAAGACCCCGCAAAAAAAACCCTTTGCTCGAGAGTTTAGGGCTTCAGAATTGCCCATTAAAGACGTGAGCAGGGATTCCACCAAACCGAAGTGAGGAGATGAAGTAGGGACATGCATTTGCTTTTGATTGCCTGGCACAGTTGTTCAATCTGTGCTTGAGTGAAACCAGGAACTGTCTTGGTGTCCCTGAGGATCTAGGATGGGAAACCCTGCTCTACTTTTCCGGTGCTCAGATTTCATTAAGTGTGTAATGTTTCACTCTGTCTTTTTGTCTCGGGGTTCTGGCTCCTGTGACAGCAGCTGGGAAGAATCACTGTCCCTGCATTGCATGCGTGGTCATCATCACCTTAGTGGTTCTGGGAGTAGCAGCTGTGTTGCTCTGGTACTTTGGTAAGTAATGAGCAATCATCTCCCAGGCAAATGTTTGTGAGTAAGGGGGCAGTTCCCTTGGATTGTAGTGATTCAGGTGTAATTGGGATTCTTTAAGAAACACCATCGGCACTTAGCAACACAACAGCAACCACCTAGCACCACTACAGGAACCACTTAGCAACACCGTAGCAACCACCTGGCCACACTACAGAAAGCACCTAGCAATCATTTAGCAACACCATAGCAACCACCTAGCCCCACTACAACAACTACCCAGTTATCATTTCAGAACACCATAACAACCACCTAGAAACACCATAACAACCACCTAGCACCACTACAGGAACCACTTAGTAATCACTTAGCAACACCATAGCAACATCTAGCAACACTACAGAAACCACCTAGCAGTAACTTAGCAACACCATAGCAATCACTTAGCAACACCATAGCAACCACCCAGCATCCATAAATGTGTGCTTTATTTAAGCAATACGCCAAAGGGAATGCTTTACCCAAATATATTAGTAACATCAACTCTAGACACGAGGCCAGAGGCCAAGCAGATCAGCAAACCAGTGTCAATGTCCACATCAAAGCCTGACCTTGAATGCTGTGTTGGAAATAGTTTGCCATAATAATGGATTGTCCACTTTAATTAGGCACCAATTCATTTTACAACCCTAATAATTTTACATTTGTTTAAATGCATGTAATTTTATTGACATAGAGCTGAACGTTGCATTGTGTACGACTGATACTGTTCAATGTATATAATACAGTGGACATTACACACTAACATAAATATATGTATGACGGTGAAATAAAACAATGGAATGTCTCTGATTGTGTCTGATGTCTGATCTCGATGTTGAAACAGTGTTCGAGATGTGTGCCATGGGCCAGAGGTGTAGGAATTCCGGGTTGTGCCTCGGGGCTTCACAGTGGTGCGATGGACAGGTGGACTGTCCAGCAGGAGAGGACGAGTCTCAGTGCTGTAATGCTCTTCTTTACACTCTGTTTTATGCATGATACTCTACACAGTGTGGAAGCATAAGATTTTGGTGGAGGGCGTTGGAGCCCACTGTCAGTAACTGTACACCTACACAATGCACCCGTATGTGGGTGTTTCCTGTAAACTGGCCATTCAGTGCATTTTTCCACAACAGGACTTAAGTCCTAATGAATGGATTTGAACGAGTGTTTTTGTTTGCTTCTGTTTAGTTCGTTTGTATGGACCCAATTTCCAGCTGCAGAGCTTCTCAGGGAAGGACCAGACATGGAAGCCAGTGTGTTCGCTCAGATGGGACAACAACCTTGGGAGTAAAATATGCCAGGAGATTGGATATAGCAGGTCAGAGAGCTGAGTTCATCTAGGCCTTTCCTTCCACCTGAGATCTTCTGCTCTGCATGTTTATCCAGCAGTGCTTTGCTCTGCTAATGAATACAGCCTGCTGTTTAAAGTCCAGCCGTCAGCAGTCAGATGACCGTGGTCAGGGAATAGTTCAGTTTAGTCGGTGATGTAATGTGACAGCAGGGTTTTTGGGTTGTGTAATTGCATACTAATAAATGTTGTGTCTGATCTTTCAGGACAGACTACGTCAGATCTGGTCAGATGAATTCAGCGTCCAGTGCCAATGGATACATGTTGGTAAAGAACGAGTACACTAATGTGATCCCTACAGGACCTCCACAAAGTTATCTCACTGAGAGGTGTGTTTATGGAGAGGTGTTAAAGATTAACAGACAATTTGATAAAAACATTTGGTATTTTTTTTATTTTACTTTCTTATTATTTTTAATGTATTATTATTATTATTATTATTATTATTATTATTATTATTATTATTAGTAGTAGTAGTATTTTTAATTATGATACATAAAACTATTACTACTATTATCGCAATTCATTTTTAAATGTATGTATACCTAAAATAATTTGCTTTAATTAAACCTAAATAATATCAATAATTGATAAAAACATACACAATTACATATGTAATTAATATAAATGATACATAATTCATATTAATACTAACATTTAATATTATTTCCTTATTTTGAATCATAATAATTATTGTTATTGTGAATATTACTGCTATAGTTTTTGTGCTTATTACTACAAACTACATCAGCTATTATGTTATTTTTACAAATATTAATAATTAATAACGGACTAATTTATATAGTTTCCATCTTCTTCTTCTTCTTCTTCTTCTTCTTCTTGTTCTTCTTCTTCTTGTTCTTCTTCTTCTTATTATTATTATTATTAAATAAATAATAATAATTCTGAGGTTTTGTGTTTTTTCCATATTATAATATACATTTCTGTACAAATATTAATAGTTATTATAAATTAATTCATTTTATTTTCATTGCTTTATTATAATAATTGAATAACTAATGATATATTTGGATATTGTTGCTTATTACTAAAACACTATATTGACTATTATAAGTTCTATTTATTTCTGTATTGTTTATTGGATATTTATTTTATAATTTGTTATTATTATTATTATTATTATTATTATTATTATTATTATTATTATTATTATTATTATTATTAAGATATATACTTTGTTGTGATGATGATGATGATGATGATTATACATATTTATAATTTATAAACTATTATATTATATATTAATTCATATTAATTGTGATATGATTCATTATTTAAAATGTATGAATTTATTGAGTTATTTAGAAACAACAGAATGTAAACAACATTATCATGGTTATGATTACGATGATGATGCTGCTGCTGCTGCTGATGATTAGGGTGTTATTAGGTCCAGTCTTGCTCTGTACATGTCTTATATGTTGTGAACTGTGTAGATGTTCGTTCACTAATAACCAGGGTTTAAGTTATGATAACCTGATTAATCTGTATTTAATTCCTGTGTTTCTTTTCTCCTGCAGTCTGGTCTGTCCTTTTAACTCAGTGGTCACGCTGAAGTGTATAGGTAAGTCATTCACACTCCTGTTTCTTCATTTACACTGGTGAAGGTGACCTTCACCCCAGCCAGGTTCCACTGAAGCATGACCTGAAAGAAAGGGACTCTGCTGGAATGCAAAATGCAGACTTCTGTGCCTGTAAAAATAACAGCTATGTGTTGTTGGTTTGGTGTTATTTACCCTCATTTGTAATGAATTGTAATTAATTTACTTTTTAATTGAATTGTATTTTAATTGTTAATTTGGTTTACTGATAAACATGACCCCTCCCACCCTGCTCTGCTGCAGACTGTGGAAAATCCACAGCTCAGACGCGGATAGTTGGAGGGGACACTGTGACCAGTCGAACCCGTTGGCCCTGGCAGGTCAGCCTGCAGTCTGGTGGGAGGCACCTGTGTGGAGGCTCTATCATCAGCCCGTCCTGGATCGTCTCCGCTGCCCACTGTTTCCAAACGTAAGCTCCAGAACAGACTGAACACAGACTTCTGTCTCACAAACAGGAGCAACCACTGATCAGCCATAACAGTAAAACCACTGATATGTATTAAGGCTATGGGATCTACATATTACTACTGTAATGTTTTAGACGTCTGGGTCAGAACATCTCCAAAACATCAGATCAGGTTTTGGTCTTGTGGGGAGTTCCCAATATGCAGTGGTCAGTACTTACCAATGGCAGCAGTTTAAAAAGATGTGGTGCCTTCACATGTATTGGAAGAAGCATGTGCTTGGCTTCATACTCCTAGTCTTGGAAGCATTGTATGTGATGGAGGGAGGGTCCTAATGCAGGTGGGTTATGGGCACTTCCAAACTAGATAGATAGATATGATTTAGCCCCACTATTTATCTATATCTATATGTGCCACTGGATTCTGCCAATCACTCAAGCCACAATTCCACACTTTGTCTAGACGGCCGCGACCGAGTCAGTGGAGCGTATATGCGGGGTACCTGACTCAGAATGAGATGATGTCCGTCTCCGGCAACTCCGTCAGCAAGATCATCCCCCACCCTGACTTCAACTCTAGAACCAATGATCACGATATTGCTCTGATGAAACTCTCAACACCACTTCAATTATCACGTAAGTCGACTGTTGAATCTTAAACGCTTTAAAATTCATTGTTTCTCAAAAATCATTGTTTCTCAACTCTGGTCCTGGAGCCCTGCCCTGCACATTGTAGTGGATTTCCTGCTTCAACACACCCCCTGCTCCTCTGAAAGGGCTTGTTAATGAGCTGATTGGGTGAATCAGGTGTGTGGGAGCAGGGAATGCAATAACATGTGCAGGGTAGGGTGCCTCCAGGACCAGGGGTGAGACAGTATACTGCATTGGACGGTATAAGACTGTTTCGTCAATGGGGGAAACATCTAGACAATAACAATGTTGGAGAAATACAGAAGTACTGCCAATAGAATAGGGTTCTCTGGAGCAGATGAACAAACATGAACATTGGCGCCATGCCTAGAGAGGTATGGAGAGTTGGGAATGAGAATGGGTGGTGATCATCTAACATCCTGACCTGATTAACTTGCAATCAAATCCTCTGCAATGTTCCAAAAACCCATTGACAGTCTTCTTGGACAGTAGACCAATTAGTTACTTCAACTAATGCAAGATAATCTCTTTATAATGCTTTTGAATGCAGAAGCAGTGAAACAATGAACGAGCAGGTGTCCAAATACTTTTGTCTATATAGTGTATCTCTGATGGCTTTGTGAAGATTCTTCAGAGCAGCTGTTCGTTATATGGAGACCAGTAAAACCTTTTTTTTTTCTTCTCTTCATGTCTCTTTAGCTAGTGTTGGACCAGTTTGTTTACCCAATGCTGGCCTTGGCTTCTCTGCTCCGAGGGAATGCTTTATTTCTGGATTTGGAGCTCTTTTCAGCCAAGGTATGAACTTTCCATGACTTTTATTATTCAGCTACATTAATTAACTCCATACAATATCATATAAGTTATGAATTGACGCTCATCACTCATTGTCAAACAAATAGCTGCACCCAGAAGGGAGCGTTCTGCTATTCTGGAGGAATAGACCAATAGAAATGCTCCAAAATTCCTTTAGTTATTCTCATTTTACACAAACTTCCATTCAAAGTGGAGAACTTTCTGAACATAGTTCAAACATAGTTACAATCAGGATTAACCAACCACTCCAAATCCCATCTTCTGTTAAAGGTCCTGCTTCAAATGAGTTACGAGAAGCCCGGGTCTCACTGATAGACAGGTCCACCTGCAACACCTTGCAGGTCTACAACGGTCAAATCACCAGCACTATGATCTGCGCGGGAAAGCTGCAGGGTGGAGTGGATTCCTGTCAGGTTAGTGTACCTTATTAGATGCAGGTGGACACTTCTGTACACTGCATTCATAACAGAGCCTGATTGATATGATATGGCTCTCATTGGTCAAACCATTTCTCGGGTCATTCAGAAAGCAGTCCAGGCTGAAACCTTTCCCGTGATTCGTAGCCGAATGCGGCTCTTGGCCGAAAGTACTCAGTGGTTGCTCAGTAAAGAGGTTTTAAAAGCGTGTGGTGAGTGTTTTGACAGAACCTCATCTCTCCACGCTGACACAGTGGGCTGATCACATGACCTGGCCTGAGGTCAGCTAAACTGACATAGTGAGCTATTTCACGAAGGTGTGGTGAAGTGCAGTGAAGAACTATGAAACTATAAAAGCAAAGAGGCGTATAATTACCGTTTTATAGCAGTTTTATAGGAACAAAACAGCGGAAGTCAGTCCAATCAGCTGATCATGTTCCACTGTTGCTCTTACGCGTTTACGAGCTATTAAAATTGAAACGGTTGCACCAAAAAAACTAGTTTCAGCATCATCTGCACCATTAAAAAACACTATCGGAATGGAAAATATATTACTTATAATTATGATAATAATTATTATTATTACTTTTAAAGCCGTAACAATGTATTGGGGCTATGCTAGTGTGAGCTGATACTTTAAAGTTGAATTTTGCAGAGACCAGGTTCAACTCACAACC
The DNA here is from genome assembly GCA_034509495.1 of Acestrorhynchus altus. Taxonomy (NCBI): domain Eukaryota; kingdom Metazoa; phylum Chordata; class Actinopteri; order Characiformes; family Acestrorhynchidae; genus Acestrorhynchus; species Acestrorhynchus altus. The sequence continues at coordinate 2,843,443 of CM067519.1, read as the reverse complement.
CAAGGGAATACAGTTTTACTAAAAACCACAATCTGCTGCTAAAACATGACAAATAAGACGGACAAAACAAACCACTGTATCTGCAGTACAGCGGTGAAAAACACGCTTCCAGTCATTAGTTCAGAACCTTTTATTTGTATGGATTACGTGGCATTTTGCCTGCAGTTGATCTATTGTCACTTATGCATTACTACTTAAGATGCATCTTAAGTCTCTGCTGGCCAGCAGTGTCTGCTGAGGCGCCACCGGAAACAAAAAGCCGAAAAAGATATCATATTTAACTAGTGACACCAGACTTTGTCCTTACAGGGGGACAGTGGGGGTCCTCTGGTCACCCAGGAGAATTCAGTATGGTGGCTTGTTGGAGATACTAGCTGGGGGCAAGGATGTGCTTTAAGAAACAAGCCTGGTGTTTACGGAAATGTTACTGTCTTCCTCGGATGGATTTACGAGCAAATGAAGGTAAAACGTGTGAATAATGTTCATATTAATAATAATAACAAAAATAACAGTTGGATCAGACATAGCAGTGCCTCTCAAAGTTCATTCATGTTTATAATTTTATACAAAATGATGTTCTGTTCATTACATGAACAGGTGACATATTTCATACCTTGTTTTTACTGTTGATCAGGGTGGTTTATGAATATGAATATCAGAAATCCAGAATCTCATATTATTACAGTATTTATCTGCTCAAAGGACAGTTTTGTGGGATATTTTCATAGTTTGATGTACCTTTATTCCCAAGTATTTATGGGAGACAGTCACACACCAGACATTGATCTTTTCAGGAGCTCCTAGGCAACTCAAATTAGACTTCATTTAAGATGCAAAAAGTAACATGTTTATATGATTTTGAACATGTTTTGATCAAAAATATATCTCAAAGTTGATCATCCAAAGTGTTTTTGACCTGTTTTGAAAAAACAGGACCTTTCATCAGTTGTTTGTAGTGATTAGATTGAGAAGGATATTTGCAATAATAAGTTCTTATAAAATAAAATAGGAAACACCGTAATTGTCCATTTGGGCTCACATTTTCTTTACTTTGAGGGCATAATTATGTAATTTAGTTTCCTCAAATTAATATTTTTGACCCGGGCCTTTCCCGGACTCCGTACCAACACACTAACAGTCAGTGGCAATAACAACATTAACAGGTTTGGATTAATCAGACACTAAATATACTCCCTTATTCTGTCTATTGAAACCATCCTCCGCAGAAAAATTAACTAAACTGGACATCGGAGCAAAGAGACCAGGCCACTGAACGTCATATCAGAACAACCTGACGGCACTGAAGAGCAGCTGGATGACGTCTGATTTAAAGTTAGGTCGACTGGATCAACAGTATTCTGCTTATTTTACTTTGTTATTCGAAATGCAGTCTGTTCACTACATGTCCAAAAATTTGTAGACACTTCTGACATTTTCCACTGTAAAGAGTGTTAATGGGAACTTTTCCTCTCCTGGAAAAGCTTTACATTAGATGCATGAACATTGGGGTGAGGAGAATTTGATTGCATTTAGCCACATGAGAGCATTAATGAGGCCAGTTCTGACCCTCCAACTCACCCCAAAGGGATGGGATGGAGTTTCATCACTCCAGAGGTCCACTGATGGGTGTGTGTGTGTGTGTGTGTGTGTGTGTGTGTGTGTGTGTGTGTGTGTGTGTGCGTGTATGTATTTGAAGGGCTTTCATCAGTGGTTGCACTTTATAGCAGCTCAATCAGAAGGGCTGTCCAGAATCGTTTGGACTATTAGTGTATTTTTGTTTTTTAAGTATGAAGTATTTATTGATTTTAATCAATATACACCACAATCTGATGTTTCTGATTGATTAAATACCGTGTACCGGTTGCCACTGTATCATAGGCCGTGGCAGACCACTGTATCGGCCAAACCTTCAGATCGCTGTGTTTGGCTCCAGCCAGCCGACATGTTTCCACTGGCTCACTTGCTCCACCACTGTGACTGTTCAAATTTACACAAACTTTATTTGCACATCTCTGTTCATTCTACACGCTACAACAGAACACATGAAGGGAGTGATTGGTATTTGGAAGGTCTTTGTAGGAACTGACCACTCCTATTATACGTGCACTCCTAGTATCACTCCATGTAAACGGCTTACAGAGGTTTAATGACGTCTGTGTATTAAATAACCTCAGTAATGCTTGACTCCAAAACACACACACTTACACACACACACACACACACACACACACACAGAGTCTTGCTTGGGTTGTTGAGCTATTATTGATTAATAATTCACTGTAGAAAAATGTTCAAATTCAGGCCTTTGGGGCACTTCGGGTTGGACGTGACTACAATTCATATATATCCATTATATTTGCTGTCCAAATCCACCAGTAGACCCACCCAGCATGAACTGGGATTTGAACATGCAACCCTTGGATCATAGTGGTAACACATTACAGACTGGTTCTATTGTGGTTCCATTCACCTCCACTGTGAACAGTTCTGGGTAAATATCTCTGAGGGTTTCACACCAAACCCACTGTGAATGACCTTGTTTACATACACATTTAAAAAATGTAACGATACCACCCCCAAACCCACCCCACAGTGTCATGCTGCCCAAACAAAAATTAAGGCCGTGACTCAGTAAGGCGTGGAAATGATGAGTAAGACCTCGTTCCTGTAGAGTTGCCACCTGTTTGGCTTTCAGGACGTTAAAATAAAATAAAAATAAATAAATAAATAAATAATTCGGAACCTTTCTAAATATTTATTTCCCATGTTTCCTGTCTTTGTATCATATTATTTTCTGATATATGTTTATTTTAAACATGGCACGGTGGCACCATGGTGCATGTCACACCGCTGCAGGGGTTTCAGGTTGTGGGTTCAATCCCAGCTCGGGTCTCTGTAAGTGACTAGTTTGGTGTGTTCTCCTCGTGTCTGCACTGGTTTGCTCCAGGTACAGGTTTCCCCCCACCTCCCAAAAATGCCATGGTAGGTGAGTTGGCCATGCTTAATTAGCTCTAGGTGTGTGTGTGTGTGTGTCACCCTGAAATGGTTGATTCCACTCTGGACCCATCGCAGCAGATAGGAAAATGAATGAAAGCTTATTTTTAGTATTATTTTCCTTTATTTAATGGAATGTAGTTTTCAGTAATCCACATGTAACTGTTGTTGTTCTTTCTGTTCTTTAATTCCAGATGTTCTGTTGTTGTTTTTTCTGAAAACGTGTGTAAAAAATAGTAATGAAGTAATTGCTGCACATCATACCTCATGATTAGTTTTTGATTGAATAAATGAAGTGAATAAATAAGGAGCTGAATTTTTGTAATCATTGGTGTACCGATCACTTTTAAAAAAGAAACTCTCAAACTAATGCAGTCTAACACTCAATTTATGGCACTTTTTTGTTCACATTACAATGATTTTAGACAATAATTCTAGTGTATTTTCTGAACGTGACATTGAAATATGGGAAATTATTTGCAGTCTGTTAAATATAGCAAATAAACAGTAATTATGCTTTAAAATTAGGTCATTTCTCAGGAGTGCCTATACTGGCACGAATCTAAAGACCAGGAGATAGCTGCCCTCTGCTGGCTGTTTGGGCAAATCGCTCTCATTGATCAAAGCCTTTTTGAGTGTAACAACAGGACTCGTTCAGTGATCATTACAGGTCATCCTGGATCCTGACTTCTGAATAGAGAGTTTGCATTGAAAGCTAATTAAAGTCCAGGACTGGGCTTAACAGTGTCCAGGAGACTGACCCTATACCACGTCCGAAGGCTGATCTTTCTGAAAGTTTCTTCTATAATCAAAGGATTTAATGGGACGTTTCCTCCTGTTCACTGCATTATCATCCTCATACTCTTCTGATGGATTCATAGTGGATGTTCTAGATGTTTCAACATAGTGGTGAGAAGCATTTGATTGTAATCTGCCTCGTGTGAGGATGAGCAGTCAGGAGTTGATATCTGATCATTAGTTCTTCAACTCATCCCATCACTCCAGAGAACGTCACAGCCCAATGCTGGGGGTTTAAGGCCTCTTGCCCATGCTTGGCATTGGGCACAGTGACCTTAGGGTCGTGTGGATGCTTAAGTGTGTCCCATTCTATCAGTCAGTGCTTTATTATTAAGACTTATTCCATTCTTTGCAGCTGACATGTAAGAAAATGATCAATTAACTGAATTTGACGTCATAAATGATAACCAATTACGATAAATAATGAATCATTCTTAAGCAGACATTTTGCCCACTCATGTCTTAGATCCAAACACCCTCTTTTTCTGCCATCTGAGGATTCCCCCCTTTCTCTCTTGGCCTCACTTGCGCACTCCCTCTCTACCCCCTCCTAATCAGTGCTCATTGAGTTTTCAGCTTTAATTGGCAGATGCTCAGCAGTAGAAAGTGCATCTGCTACCTGTTTGTACCAATTAGCAGATGTGTGACACACCGCTGCCGCCTCTTCACTGGGTTAACAGATGTGGCAATTAGGGGCTCATTTGAATGAACGCTCGTTTAGCACAAGGGGCTCTGCAATTACACCACCCCCAGAAAGAGAGTGGCTTTATCTATCTTTTTTATTTTTTCCCCTCGGGGCTCTGTGATGGAGCAGAATTGGCAGCGAGATCATGTTATGTTGGCAAACAAACAGCATTTTGTCAGTTCTCAGAATTTCCACTACTGAGTTTAACATTAAGGAGCTGCACAGAGATAGACCTGAAGGTCAGAGCTCAGCTAATTTGTCTTCATTTGAGATGTTTTTTTTTTTGCTTATAAGGGCTAAAAACATTTACATTTCGGAAATCATATTGCAAAATTGATCAAAATGAATCTAGATGAAAATAGCTGAGAATGTTTTGTAATCATTAGATTGGCAAGGATATTTATAATAATAGTTTTTTTAATATTTGACAGTGCTCCAAATAAAATAAAATAAAAAAAAACCCAATCTGAACGTCCTTTATCATTTGTGTTATTTATGTATGTATCAGTTTTCCTTCTCAGGACTTTTATTCTGAAATTTGAACACTGTGTGAGCAAAGAAAGAGAGCAAAAAGACCCACCCTTCTCGTTTTCCTCTATAACCCAATATCTGGGTCAGTGATGTCATCAGCCCCGCCCCCCCCCTCTGATCAGTCAGAGTCTGTATGCAGGTTGAGCATCAGCCCCGCCCCCTCTCTCTGATCAGTCAGAGTCTGTATGCAGGTTGAGCATCAGCCCCGCCCCCTCTCTCTGATCAGTCCCACCCCCTCTCTCTGACCAATCAGAGTCTGTATGCAGGTTGAGCATCAGCCCCGCCCCCTGAAAAGGTAATGATAATGTAAATGCAATGTATGTACGCAGTTACGTAAGCAGTTTTATAATTACATTGAAATATATTACTTAAACATAATAGCTTTAGAATTGTATAGTTTATAGAATTTAAAGAGTGATTCTAAGGCATTACGTTCCGATAAAAAGGCCTCGGAATAAATTTGCTGACATTGGTGGACGTCGTCTGTGGTTTGGGATGATGGTGAAGGTGAAGGTGAAGGGGGCTCGGTTGCAGTGCAGGGACCGGTCAGCGCCCTGGGACAGGACTGAGAGTTAAATGGTGCTTATAGGCCTGACCGTGCTCCAGCTTTCACCAGCACTTTGTGTATACATGGATCAAACTGTGTGTGTCATTTGGTCTAAGGCTACGATCAAACGCACATGTCTCAGCAGCCAATGAGGAAGGAGAAGCTTGTTACTGGGCAGTTATGGGGGATTTTTTCCTCCTCTCTCTCTCTCTCTCTCTCTCTCTCTCTCTCCTTGAGGTCGATGTCATACGTCAGGGCTCATAGATTCCTGCAGCAGCGTGCGGCTGTTAGACACAGCAGAGTTCTGGGGTTGTGCTGGATGTCAGTGTCGGCTGTGTCCAGTTTGTAGGTCAGCTAAATAACAGGCTACTGGCTCACCTAACTCCCGTTTTACCTGCCCTCAATAAAACGCATAACCTTCAAATACAAATAAATGTTAATCAATAATCTTTAGTGGCCAAATGTGTTCTCTATTCATATTTTGATTATACCATATTGTGAAAACACAGTTATGTGCAAAAGTTTGGGCACTCAAAAATGAGTAAACACAGTAAATTTACCAGCATTACATCAACAACTGAACCCTTACAGTGTACGTTTAACACTCATGGTGTAGATTAAACTCTGGGACTTATAATGCAAAATTGCTGCTTGTTTAAAATCTCTTTAATTACATATTTATACATATTAATTTATTAGGCATGTTCACAGATTGTAGGACATTATGTTTGTTTCTCCACTATATTAATTTCACCTAATAAATAGAAGTTGTGCTCTAAAATATGTTGAAAATTCCATTTTGAGTCAAGAAGTTATTCCGTTATTTCCATTTAACCTTAAAAATCTAGGCTAATTTTGTAGGATGTTTTAGGAGTTTGACATACTTTTATTTTCCCAGTATTTATAGTACCAGATGATTGAATTGGCAATGATATGTATAATAATAATTCTTCAAAACACTTGACAGTGACAATAAAATTAAACAATCAGAATGTCCTATATAACTTTGTTATTACTGTATCAGTATTATCCCTTCTCCTGACTTTTATTCTGAACTATTCTACTCCCTTCTCATTTTCCTCTATAACACAATATCTGGGTCAGTTATGATATTAGCCCCGCCCCCTCTCTCTGATCAGTCAGAGTCTGTATGCAGGTTGATCGTGTTCATGTGGACAGAGCAGTAAACATGCACTGGAAGCTCCTTTAGCATTTAAACTGGGATTTAATTCAGTTGGAAACTCGTGAATTTTAGCTCCTTTTACTTCCTTCTTACTCCGGCTGAATTGTGTTATTGTGGAATGGCATGGCTGTAATGGTGCAAAATAAAACACATTAAACTCTATTTTCTACTCATAATTATTTGCTGTTTGTTTGTTGATATTGTGTATTCTTGCCTTTTTGTTCTTTATTTCTGTCTGTTTTCCTTTTGTTAGGGTATGTAAGATAACTCTTGGTTCATTATATGATTTATTGTCTTATACAGTGTTTGTGAACTGCGTCTGGACTGCCTTTGGGACAAGGCACAATTCGGGATTCAGAACAGAGGTCATTTGCATGTCTCAGTTTAAAGGTATAGTAACAGCAACATTAAAGAGTCGTGTAAAATGAATTATAATAGAAATAGTTACCTAAACCACGGAAATAATAAATGCCTGCAGATGAAAACCTGAAATATTAGTGAACGGTTGAATGGGCCTCATATCAATCTACAGCTTTGTTAATTTACTAGTGCATCTGAAAAATTTAGAGTACTGTGAAGAAATTTTTACATTTAAAGAGAAATATTTCAAGCTTTTGTGGTTTAAAGTCAATACTGTAATTAGCATTTTATTCAAATTTGAATGAACATTTTCTAATAGTCTCAGATTCATGATCTATAAGCCAAAGTCATCAGCAGTTAAACAAAAAAAGGTTTGACATGTAACAAATACAAAATATGACAGTTTAACTTCATATTTTGTAAAAATGAGCTTTTTAAATAAATTTTTTTAGATGTGCTAGTGATCCTGTGTGGTAACAGTGAAGAGTGTGTTACTGTAAATAGAAAGATGTAGGTGAGAGAATGGCTGGGTGGCAATATTGATTTGATGTGACAGCCCTCTGAGCTGGGATGACATCAGAGAGGACTCCTTTGGCATGTTTACGAAATAAATAAATTAATTAAATACACTGAAAATAATATAAAACAGAATAATTAACATTGTGTGCGTATTGTGAATTTCTTGTATTTTAATTTCTGAATAAATACATTAAATACAATTATTCTATTAGGATATATATATATATAGAGAGAGAGCATTTTATTTTACTTGGTTTATATAATGAATGTATATATTCTTATTTATTCCCATCATGTATTATGAATTTCTCTTATTGCTTATTGTGTTTTACTGAATATTTGCCTGTTTATTATACATCCCTGTAGAGTTAAGTCTGATAGATACATACACACACAGTATACATCATTTCTACCCCTCTAAACCAAACCACTCGCATGTCTTATGGTTTTCATGTCTGTCTGATTTGAAGGCCTCAAGGCATTTTATGTGTAGCTAAACACATTTATACACACGTTTTGCTGCTTGTGAAAACACACCACTGGGGGAAACCTGCTTTCATCATCACTCTGCTCTGCCACTGGGAGCAGCCCATCCCACCCTCCAACCCCCGTCTACAGTGAAGCCATGTGATGCTTTATAAATAAGAACAAATGACTGATGCCAAGATCACTTTAAAACCCAGCTCGTCTCCGATATTAAAAGGATAAGTGTGTGATTACTCTGTCACATAAGTGCAGACGTCTCCATTAGCTCGACTTGCCTTTGCTTGCAGTCTGCACTCCATTCTTAAGCTCGGAGTCTGCGATCCAAAGCAGAATAAACACGGCTGTGTACAATTAGACTCTGAATGCAGAGAATGCTCCGCTGTGTGCGGCTCTGCTCTCAGTTGGTCAGTGTTTCTGTTGACAGTTTTGTATTTGGGTCACCGAGGACCCCTCCGGCTCCAACAAAGCACATCCTCTGGATGCGTGATTGACACGTCCTCTGATTACAAGTGAAGTCCTGCGTTTCTGCGGCTTTAGACCACTCGTGCAATGCAGAAAACGCTGCAGTAGCCGTGCCTTCCCTTTTGTTTTCCATCCGCTTCTCGGTACAGAAAGCATTGAGATTTCAGCTCAGTTAACCTACAGTATTTACAATATTAAATGGAGTAAAGTCACAAAACAGTGGGCAACTAATTGGCAGAGCACACTTTGGCTCACATCACCTCTTGTTCCTGAGATGATGCCAGATGATGCATTTGGAGCTGACCTTTTGCTGAACTTTATATAGATCAAATTGAAATGCCTGGTTAAACTGGTTGACCAGCTTGGCTGTACATACAGAGTATGTTTTTGTATGAGTTTCATGGTTTAGCGGAGCATGTTCAACCTGACCAAGCACACAAACTGTATGACCAGACCTAACCTTTGAACCGCTTGGCGCATTTCCACCAACAAAAATAGGTTCAGGAACCTGAAAAGTTTGTTCGAAGTGGGAACCAAAGATTAGTTTTTCAGCTCAAACCGAAACCGAGTGGTCGTGTCTATTTGTACAGGAGCAATAACATACAAACATCTCATACGGTGTCATCTTCTACCGTCTTCTTATTGCCGAAGGTTGATCCATGTTTGGTTTTCGGAGAACAACAAACATTTGTAACAGTACAAACTCTCTATACGTACAAAGTAGTCTATACGTGCTACTATCTTCTCATTTCCATTTACGCTGTGCAGTGTCCTCTGTTGACGTATTCTGTGACGTATCCTCAGTTCCACTAAAACTGGTGTAAACACGGGCGGGGTCACTAAAAAACACCAAAGTCCTTATAAACCTGAACGGAACCAGTACAAGAGTTATTTTGGTGGAAAAAGTCACTGTGAAAGACTTTGGAAGACATTCTGGAAAGTCAGTGGGATTCACCTTTGTCATGAACTGCTCGTCAAATTTCTCGCTACCACTCCAAAACAATCTCTTAGACTAAGATCTGAATTCCAGTTGACGTAAGGAAGCTCGGCCTGCTTCCACCTGTTTTGCAGGCACAAAATATCCATGAACCACGCAGCCAAGCATCTCACTTCATAGTGTCGTAATCAAGAACCCGGGCAAAAACAGAATTACCAAGACGTCCTTAAGCACATAATGCTCGTCTTAGACGTGTAGCATCTGTTAGAATTTTCCTGCAATATTGTATACAATGTAATTACAGGCAGCTCTACATTCTGGCGGATTAAGACGGGATGAACTGTAATGACTGGGACACATGTTTGTGCTGCCAATCTCATCTTGCCGACATGGGGGGGCCAGTGGCTGGAGGCTTCTGGCTATGATCTCAGAGCTGTTTTGCTTGTTCTGATAGGGGTTAATCAGGGTACAATGTCAGCAGGGCTCGATTTGAGGGGATGGACAAAACAAACGATAAACTACCATCCCCACTTCCTATTCGCATTAAAAGAATGCTATCTGCAATTCTGCACCACCAGAGATTTAAGTGTTGATGAATAAGCCATTCTAAGAGGTTTACAAGCATCTTCATATGATAAGAAGACCCTCCGCCACTCGTCCCGGCCTTCTCGACACATTATACCCTTTGAAGAAATGTAGTTCTTAAGGTAGGTCTACGTAGCTCAAGCTGATTCCAGGTCAGTTTATACAGTTTTCTTTGTTTTGTTTTGTTTTTATTTCCTTTCTTCCCTCAAGTCCACTTTGGTCAATTGCACTGGGTTATGTGTCAAAGAGTCATAAAGGAAAAACCTGATTGCCTGCTGACCCCAGATGCAGTCGGTCAAGATACTAACGTAGCTCCAAAAATGAGAATATTGTGAAAAAGCTTTATTTGTGATCCAAAGTATAAACTGAGATATATCATATTCATTACTCATTAAGTAAAACACATGATATCGGGGGGAGAAACAACCTTACAGACAATCCCACCACTTTTCAGAGTTTTCACAAACCAATCAATAAATCACTTTATGGAGAAAATAATCAGCAGATTAATTCATAAGGAAAATAATCAGTAACTGAATACAGAATATTTGAAAGATCTCTTGTTGCTTTCTTATTTATTTATTTATTTATTTATTTAATGTATTTTGTCCATTTATTGATCTTCCTTTAAGGCTCTTTGTAACTGATAATAATTAAAATGAGAATTGTGAAATACTGTATTCTGTGATAAAATAAAACCATGATATTTTCTGAGATGGTTATCAAATCATGAACAATTCCAATGTCTGCAACCCTACTAAAACATATATTTGCACATAGACCCAATGTCAGCAGCTGGGGAGTTCAGTCATGTCCTACCAGTTCAGGGAATCAAACTGCCAACCTTCAGGCCATCACCCAACATTAACATCAACATTTTAAAGAAGAAGCTTGGAGTGTTTCACTCTACATGGAATGAATACAATGTATATAACAATTGACCTTTTTAAATTAAATTATGAATGATTTTTCTATTTAATCATGAATATAACACACCATTTTCATGATATTCTAATTGGTGGATAACTGGTGGAGATGTACTAGTGGGCTTTGTTTCTGACCTGCTTGTATAAAGTTGTAGATGCTCTTCTAATGTAAGCTAACACACACTGGACCAGATATCATCTCCATAAATACACACCAACATTTATTTTATTTCAAACATAAACACTCATAAAAATATTAAACATTTAGGTTAAGCTGGAACGACATAATCAGGTTAAAATATCACATTTATGAACACAGAGTCATTTTTTTTAATTTACATTTCTTTCATGTTTGTTGTAAATTAGTTTTACACATCGTCAACAACATTTTAAAAATGTTTTATATCAGACCGAGTCATTATCATTGTTTATTTTCTAAAATAAAAGTCTCATCTCATGTGCATTTAAAACCTGTTAAGAATTTTTAGGTGGTCCGAGGCTGGACCAGCAGTGGCAAACAGTAAGCGGGATGCTGACCTTATCAAACCAGTGGACTGCGACACAGAATGATACACCAAACCTATAAAGTCATACACTTTAGTGTTCCTCAACCTCACCAGCTGCAGGGAGGGAAGGAGGGGGCGGGAAAAGGAACCAGGTACCAGCTACCAAAAAAGCAAGTAGAGTTCATTAGTGCCTACATGCACATCTGCATGCAGTGGAACATGCAGTGGAACAGTGCTATATGTTTGCATAGTTCACACTCTCTTACCTAAACAAACGAGGCAAAGGTTTTTTTTTTGTGTGTGATATAATCCCTCCTTCAGCTTGAAGAACAGAGACAGTGGTCATTATCTCCCTTACAAGAGCCCTGGACATACCCCACACTGACCACTGAGCATCATTTTACGTTCAGTATGCCAGCTTGTACTATGGAGGCCGATTTAATGAGCAGCAGCATCCCAGCTCCACCACGGCCTCTTAGCAAACACACGGCCCTGTGTCTCTGCTTTAAAGGACAGAGGAGAAAAAAGGAATCAGTGATGATTATGGGGGCAAAAATAGCTGCATTTTTACCCATGATTGCTTCCTTCTTGTTCTGCATCTTCTCCCGTGTTGACGCGTGCTGGAATCATCTTCAGAGACCACACGTGTGCTTTCATCTTCACATGAAAGGCTGGAAAGTGGTCTGAGAGTGGGGTTATGGACAGGGCATTGTCCACTGTGGATGCTGAAGCTCTGATCTTGACTTAGAAGTGAATCAGTGGTGCATTTTTTTGTCTTTTCTGTAGCAACAGCTATGTAGAAAGGCAAGAGTTTGATGAAAACACAGCATGAACTGAAGGTTCTTCAGACAATGCCCCCGAAGAACCTCATTTTAAAAAAGAGCTTTGTGATAGTACAATTTCTACAAATATGTTTCTTTGAACCTTTATGTGAGTGTTTTTTGTTTGTTTGTTTTGTTTTGTTTTTGCTTATAAGGACAAAAAATACTTTATATCTCTGGTGGAAATTGATCATCCAAAGTGTGTTTGATCTAAAAATGCAAAAAAAGTTCTTCAAAATATCGAACAACAGGCCAAATAAAATAAAAACAAGCTAATGGCTAAATAGTTAATTTCTTTGCTCTAGAATTACAGATTTGAAAATCTGCAAATGTCTAAAGTAAAAGGTACAATAAATCTACCTTTAATACCATTGAAATATCAAAAATAATATACATTGCTATATATCTACATTAGCTTGGTGCTAAAAGTGCTAGCATGATGCTACTCATCTATGTAATGCGAAGTTTTGGATTATACGATTAAACTAACTCGTTTAGTTTGCTACGGGAATATCCAATGACCTGTATTAGTACAACATTTGGGCCTCAGGTTCCATTTTGGCCCCACTTTTACTTTATCTGACAGAAAGTGAAGTCATTATAAAAAGGTGCTTAATAACAGAAATGCACTGGTACGAGAGGATCAGACGCAGCAGTACTGCTGGAGTTCTTAAACACTCAGTGTCACTGCTCAGAGTCAACAGTGTCCCGTGGGCACTGATGACGGGCTAGAGGATGACCAACACAAAGTGCTGAAACAGACGAGCTTCTGTCTCTGATTTTACATCTATGAGGTAAAACCATAATGCTGGTCCCTACTGGTGCCACTACTGGTGCCGGTCCCAAGCCCGGATAAATGGTGAGGGTTGTGTTAGGAAGGGCATCCAGCCAAAGCTATAATGTGGATCAGGCAGGTGATCTGCTGTGGCTACCCCTAAAGGGAGCAGCCAAAAGAAGAAGAAGAAGATGTCTAATAGAAGTGTCTAATAGATTGGACAGTGAGTGGACATAGTGTTTAAACACTCCAGCAGCACTGCTGTGTCTAATCCACTCGTACCAGCGCAAAATACACTATCACACCACCATGTCAGTGTGACCGCAGTGCTGAGAATGACCCACCACCCACATAATAGCTGCTCTGTGGTGGTCCTGTGGGGTCCTGAGTATTGAAGATCAGGGTGAAAGCAGGAGAACAAAGTATGCAGAGATACAGACGAACTACAGTTAGAATGATTTGTAGGATTTCTTCATAGAAATGTTAGGAAATGTTCTGTAAAAGATTTTGTCCTGAATCTATTATGTGATGGTTATGGTGACTGAACAGATGATACTTGAGATATTGTAGCATTTTCTGCACCTGATACCCAAAATCAGAAATTGGTGTCACTATATGACATCCTGTGTTTTATGACGCTAAATAATGTAACATTTGTCTCTGACCTCAAGCCTAACTTTCTATAAATCGAATTTTAAGTCCAGGCCTTAAAGTTAATCATCAGAACTTAAAGAAAGAACCACCTCTGCAGGCTGACTAGTCTTGTGCTTGTCATCTGACCATACACCAGGGATGATACCAGATGGGATGGTGTGTTAGTACCTGTCACACGCACATATACACCCCTCCACCCATCCCTCCCCCTTCTCGAGCCCTCCTTCAACCAGGATCGCGTCCCTCAAGTGCACCTTGAGTACACACCATCTGCTAGTCTCCTCTCCCTCCGTCAGCCTCTCTGTGGGCTGCTGTGTGCTGGGCCTGTAGCTAGGTAGACGTTCTCCTGCAACATCTGCGTGCCCTGTGGGAGCAGCCAGGAAGCACTTAACACTACAAACAGTCAGCTGAGAAGCTCAGGGCTTCTCACGGACCAGCACCCTTAGGCTGTGAGCCGCCAGCTCCAAGGATGCAGCGTTTTTGATATGCTGCCGTGTTGAACTTGCAGCTTAAACAGCTGACTCAGCCCCTGACCCTAAACAAACCATGCATACTGAATATCGAGGAAGGGAAATGATCTCATTAGAAACCTCTACTGTACTGTTACTTGTCAAAGAGCTTCACCATTCGACCTCTTTTGAACGCAGAAGCTCTGTCTAAAGGGGTTTCATTGGCATTGTCGTAATTATGTTCCCATATAAAAAATTATGTTCCCATGTACAATTTCAATTAAAACACGAGAATACTGTGACTGTGGCTGCAGCTCAGCAGTGTTTCTTTGATATAGGTGTTGGTTACGATGGTGTTGCTTGATGGTTAATATACGTTCGTTAATAGTTGTTATGGTTTTGCTATATAGGGCAGCTGTGTCCTGGTGGGTAGGGAACCAGCCTTGTGATGGGAAGATTGCTGGTTCAAATCCCTGAACTGGCAGGGCATGAATGAAGTACCCTTGGTCAAGGCTTCCCACCACTCTGGGCATGTGTGCTCACTGCCCCTAGTGTGTCAATTCACTTGTGTGTATGCGTGTATTACTGTGTGTGAATGGGTTAAATGCGGTGGACAAATGGAGGTCTGTGAGGACTTTTACCTTTAGTGTCAAAATATTTGAAGAACCGAAAAGCATCTAAGCATCTGTATTTGTCAATTTTGCATTTTATGTTCATCAATAATCCCTTCATCAGTTAAAGGTAAAATGGCTCGATTACCTGGACATGGCAGAAAGAGTAAGCCATCCCACCAGAGGAGCTACCACCTGGCTCCTGAGGAGGCAGGCGATCAGAAACCCTTGCGCACACTTGCAGTAAGTTTTGGTGGCAGCAAGCACTGAGGTTTCAATGTGCACAGTAATGGCATTCAATTCTGGGGTAATTTGTGACCCTGTGTCACTAATCAGTCATGTAGTGTGCAAACTGTTACCACTCAAAGATTCCCAAAAACACACGCCTTCCAACAGGACAACGATCCCAAGCATATCTCAAAGCCCTCCAGTGCTTGGTTTCAGAAGAAGTCCTGGAAGATTCTGGAGAGGTTGTCACAGTCACCTGGCTTCAATCCCACTGGAAATATTTTGTGGTATTTGAAGAAGGTGGATGCAGCACACCAAATTAGAGAACTGGAGGTCACTGTTCATGAGTAATGGAATAAAGTGTTGGCCTATTGAAATCGTTCCCCAAAAAAGTTGATTTGCAATGGGAGTCTGTACTAAGAATGATGTTTGAGCAATGCTGCACAGCACAATAGTGCACCATCTTCTTGACTCAGCTAAACCTAGGGGTTTTCTTGGTCTTCCAGATCTCATCATGACCTCCTCAGTTCCCCTGAAGCGTTTGTACTTCTCCGACTGGACACAGGCTCATCAGAATGTCCCATTCAATTTGCAAAGCTTATACATGGAGATTATTCAAGATGTCAGGTTTTGGTCTATGTAAAAGAAGCCCAAAAGTGTTTGTGTTCAGTTTTGTACCAGAATCCCCATGAATGCAAGCTGGAAATTGGCAGTGGCATGTTATTTGAACTGAAAGCCATGATTTGGAGCAGAGAACAGGATTGCTGGACTGCCCTAGCGATGGAACGTGGCTTAGAGCAGAACTGTAGCAGAGAACTGGGTCATATGGTCAGCAAGCTGGTCGCCTGAAGATGAAACTACAGAAGAAACTACCTTATTCTCTTCTAAAGCTCAAAGCAACACCAGCTCTGTGATGCCTCAAATAACATGCCCTGCATTCGCCAGCTCATATTTGCTCCCAGCCACATCTAGATATGATGTGAGTGTGTGTGTGAGAGAGAGAGAGAAGGGGGGTTGTACAAAAATATATTAATAAGAGGCCTTCATACATTTTTATGACCAAACGGATAAGGTCAGCCATGTGCCATGGTTACTAAGCAACACTGCAACTCTGAGCTGGACAGTTGTGGATGGAGCAAGTCGTCTCAAATGGGCTTTGACTGCTCCGATTGTGACAGTCAGCCTTTGATTATTGTGTAGCGTCTGGGCATTTTATCACAGTGTAAGTTGCTTAGCTCACACAGGCGCTTCCCCTGTTCATCAGTTTAAAACACACATTTCCCTAATTTCCCTTCTATTTGTTCTTCCCCAAGGTCCAATTAGGACATTTTATTATGGTGTGGGTTTATGTACCATGCCAATTTTCTGAACTGCTCTAAGCCCCTTAAAATTAAACAGGCTCTTTTTATTACTGTGCCTTTAAGACTTATGTAAATGAGGTCTGTTTCGATTGGTCACCTTCTTATGTATCTGTGGAATTTCTATAGTGTTCTCAAACCCAGCCTTTTTCAGCCGATGCTTTAAACAACAAATAGGTTGAGAGTAAAAAATGTCTTTAATTATTTAATACAATAAGAATTACATATCTGTGACTGGCAAAAGTATGTGAACCTTTGCTGTGTTCTGTATCTGGAGTGACCCCCTTGTGCAATAAGTGAAAAACTAAATTACTGAAACTAAACATTTCCTAAACATTTCCGGTAACTGTTGATTAGTCCTGCACATCACCTTGAATGAGTTTTTAGCTCATTCCTCCGTACAACACAGCTTAAACTCTTTTATGTTGGTGTGTTTTCTCCCAATTACCTGGTCCTTCCAAAACAGGACTTTCCAAACCATTAACTTTATTCTTTGGTAAGAACTTGTGAGCTTAAGGTCATTGTCCTGCTACATGATCCACATTTTCTTGAGATTCAGCTCAAGAAAATGTGGATCATGTTCACAATTCTTCAGCCACAGTGCAAATGAAACAGATCTCATCCATCAGTAATAATTATTATTATATATTGAAAAAATTATTGTTGGGGACAATTCAGTAATCGCTGGATATTGGTGGGGACTCGTCAATTCCATCCATGCTAATTCTACACCCTTGCATTGCTCCATTAATGATAGCAATCGAACATGGCCCAGATGCAGAAAAACAGGCCCAAACCATAAAACTACCCCCACCAAGTTTCACAGGTGCAATAAGGGTTTATCTTTCTCCAAACATTTCATTTAAACTAGAAGACCTGTCTTGGTCTCATCATCCTTGTGCAATGCCAAGTTAGTACCAAGTATTTACACACAGAAATGCAACAGAACCCCATTAGAACATGAAGGATGAATCTGAATGTGTGAATGGCTTTTCGAAGGCTGCTTTGGCCTTCAGCTCCTGGCTGTGGCACAGGGGGGACATGTTTCTTCAAGAAAAAAACCTGCACTCCAGGATGGACCGGCTGGTCAATACTGCGGATCAATATATAGATTCTCCACAGTGGGTCATCAAGCCTGTTCTACCCAATCAGCTGCTCACAGTTTTTTTTTTCCTGAGGGGAGCATTTAATTTAGTCCAGGTGATGTGAGTTTGCCACTTTATTACCTCTACTGTAACACAGAGCCACTGGCGAAATGAAATACGGCATTTGTGTAAAGGTATAAGGGCGTAGATTAAAATGTAAATGTGTAATTTTGGGGTCAGGAAAATGCCAGAGCAGAACGCAGTGACATTTAGAAGTGCCTGATGTGTCTGTAATACGGTATTTTGGGCCTTTCCTGGGGACACTAAACCTTTTTTTACGTAAACACAGCATCTCCAGTTTTGAACTCTACTTGAGTAAAATAGTTTATTTATTGTTTATTGTTGACAATTTGTTTGTGTTTTTCTCTAATAAGCTGCATAAATGTTAAAAACAGAGAGAGTATATGGTTACCTTTAGAACTGTAGGCCAGTATTGTGGGATGTTCTTGTAGTTTGATGTACTTTTACTCAACAAGTATTTAAAGTATTTGTAGGAGACAGTCACACATACCAGATATTATTTTGCAGGAGATCCTAGGCTACTCAAATTTGTCTTCATTTGTGATGTAAAAATGAACCTAATTTAAATGTTTGTGTGAATCTGACCATGTTTTGATCAAAAATTTACTTGCGCCGACCAGTTAGGACTAAAAACACAGCTCAGAAATCCTGTTGGAAATTGATAATCCAGAGAGTTGAATTTGAGGGTTGAAAGTGAAATACTTGTATGGAAAGTGTGCTTTTGTAAAACCTTTTAACCAGTGGCTGCAGTGCCTCTTTAGACTGGTTTGGCCAGTGCTGATCCTCGGACGTGGAAGTGCTTGTTGCAGCAGAATGCAGATAGCTAAGGGACCTCTGTGAGCATAGTGACCATTCATAACTGCAATGACAATCAACCACGTACACAGAAATGGAAAAAAGCAGCTGAAAATACACAAATCCAGAAAGACTGGCGGATTTCCAACCAGCAGCCACCTCATATCATAGCAAACTGCTCGGCAACCAATAGGAAATAAGCTCCCGCACTCTCTTTTTCTCTTCTCCCTCTGTCTCCTCTTAAAGCCCCAGTGTGCCATGCTGTAATTAGCCGCTCGGTTTGGCCTGTCCCGCAGGCGGGGGGCTCACTCTAAGGGAGTTAACAGTGGAAGACATGTCCGAGGGCGACGCCTCTCTCAGTCTCTGTCCACCCTGATGTTAATGCACCAGCGAGTCGCTCAGATATATGCGCTCCCTGATCTCAACTGATGCAGCCCCTGCTGGCACTTTCCCCCTGCCCTTGTAGCAGTTCCAATGCCGCAAGGCTCCCAGGATGGTGCAGTGTCAGGCCAAGTCTCTCTTACATGGTGCAAGAGACTGTTCCACTAGATAGAACCATCATAAATTTGGTTAATTTTGAGATGCATGTCTTTTACCTACCTGTCTTTCTATCCGTTTGTCTTTTGGTTCTTGGATCATCTTGCTACACCCTTCAGGTCACCCATGGTGGATTTTGAGGTATATTTGCATTATTGTCCTGTTTTAGAAACCATTATCTTTTCAGCTTGATGATGCTTTTAAATAGATAGTTGGACATTTGCATACAGGATTTGCTGGAATCCATTTCGTCCCATCACCTCTGCAATACTACCAGTATTACTGGCTGCAACATAACCCCAATCCTCATGCTTCACAGTTGGCAAGGTGTTCTTTTCACAAAATGCAGTTCCTTTTTTCCCCCAAATGCGTCTTTGCCGATTGTGGCCACTTTGACTACATCGGTTCACAGCACTCATTTCGCTCGTCTAAAAATTCTGTAGTGTCCTTTAATGCTGAGATTTGTGTTGAGGTCACAAGTAAGTTTTCCTTCTTTTGATTCTTTCTTGATGATTATATTTAGGTAAGGCTGCACAGTGTTAGACTGTTGACTATTGGCTGTTGTCTGTCTTACTAATATAATGAGCAATTCTCTTAAGACCCATTCGGATAGGATGGGAAATCTTTCACAGGAAAAGAAATCTTGGCATAAATGAAATTTCAGTTTCAGATGACGTTGCTATATGTTCATTACACACAAGTGGAATATAGGCTAAATATTTGTGCTGTGCCACATCTGCGTCCACACCAGGTATGAACAATTCTGCTTGTGCCCTAGTGTACAGGCCTTGGACATTTTCCATGAACTTGATCATGGACTTGGTCAATTTATGGCGTATTTTACAGAAGGTAAAAGATACAGGAATCTTTAAAAAGTGCACATTCTGTAAAAGTGAGTGACATGGCTCACTCAAATAGGATTTTTAGCAGTGAGAAACTACTGTATGTAATAATTACATTATCTCACCTCATTGTTGAAGCTTGTGAGCATCAAATACTATGGTATTCTGGTCTTCACACAGTCGCTCAGAGGAGACCACTTTGGAACAATGTTAGTTCAAGGTCTGAAGAGGGAGATCATTTATACAGCTTGAAATTTCAGTTGACAGATCTTAATTGGAGTTTGTGATGTAGCTTGAGGCCTGGTTTGATAATCAAGGCCTAAGACCTTGTCCAGCAATTCTATCTACATATATCTCTGTTTGTCTGCCTATTTGTCTATATATTTATTTGCATAATTACATTAAATTACAGTTAGGACTGTATAACACTCTCCCTCTGAAAACACAGAAGAATAATAGAAGAATAGAATAAATAGAAGAATAGAAGATACAGACATGCTGCAGTCTGAATCTGATTTACATGCATGCATTCAGCAACACAAAATGTAAACAGTGGGAACCCAGTAGATTGAAAGAACCCTCAATATATATCATAGCATGAGCAGATCACGCATCGTACACATAAACATCAGAACTGTAGGGGATCTGATTCAGTGAGGAGGTAATGCGGTGTGTTGCCTTCGGTGAATGGTGTAATGGTCGCACTCTGGAGGCGGTGGGGGGAGTGAGGGATGGTAGCATGGCGGAACCGGCGGCTGAAGACAACAGGCAGGCAGAGGGCTGGAGCAGTGCTGATAACCAGAAATGCGCGCCATTACTGTGTCCATCAGCCTCCGTCCAGCACACAGTCAACGGGGATAATGCCTTCGATCCCTCCGCTTAAAATGAGAAAGTCCCCAAATAACTGGGCCGCCTTGGAGGTAATTTATTTCCCAAACAGCAAAACAAAAGGTGGTGAGGTACGGGAGACCTTGGAGGAGTGAAGGGGAGCACTGTGTTAGTCATGCTTTCTGTGGCTAGCTCTAATGATGTGTTGTATTTTTGGCTGGGTGGCCACAGGCGGCGAACAATGACAGCTCCTGTAGTCGACAACATGTGCATGTCTGTGGTAGATGCTAAACCAATCAGACAGTGCCAGCAAAGACAGGACAGGTGCAGTTTGTCTGCAAAGCACTCAACACAGAATACAGTACAGAAGAGCTGAGGAGATATATGTGTAATGCCAAGCAATCCGAGTGTCATATATACATATACATATATATACACACATACAGTATATATATATATATATATATATATATATATATATATACACACACACACACACACACACACACACACACACACACAGATACAGTGTATATATATAAAAGAACCCTACAAGAACAGTACTATTAAGTGTAGTTATATGGTGTATATATGTGGTTCTCTATAGAACCAAAAAGTGTCCCACTATTATTATAAGTCAAACACAATGTAGTTAAATGGTTTTTCATTATTACCAAAAACATCATTTTGTATTGTTTTATCTAGCACCAAAGTAGTTCCACTATTGAGCCAAGAATTAAACTGTATTACTAATTAAACTATATAGAACACTCTTTTATTAAACAGTCGGAGTCAAAGAACACTTTTTAATACTGTGTAATTAAGGAACCTGTTTTCAGTAACATTTTTGATTAGAGAGTAGTTAACTGTTTTTTCGGTGTAAAACATTATTTTATATTGTTTTTTTTAGCACCAAAAATGGTTCCACCGTTGTTCTGTGTCAAGGAAACTTTTTCACAGCTATACTGCACCCTTTTGCTTAGAGTGTAATTAGTGGTTCTTCACTGTAACAGAAAAAAGTGGTTCAATATTGTTTATGTAGCACTAAAAGGGGTTCTGTTATGATTCATGGAGCATGCAGTCAAATGGTTCTTTAGTACATAATTTAAAGCATTATTTTATATTGTGTTATCTAGCACCCAAAGGGTTCTGTATAAAGTACTACATAGAATATCTTGCTTTGAGTCTACACAGTTAAAAGAGATGGTTCTTCAAGGGATCTTGAGTGAAGAAAATGGATTCTTTGCATTAAAATGGGTTCTTTGCATCATGAAATTGTTCTTCAGATTGAGGGCAAATATGCTGTAGAGGATCCTATATAGAACCTTTCTGAGAAGGGTTTTTCTGCAGTTTTAAGCTTAATATTCTAGCAATAGAAGAGTGCTTTTTTGGTGCCACACAGACCCCTTATTAAAAAGGTTCTATATAACATGCTCCTCCTGAAGAGCTCTTTCTCGGCGTCAAGACCGAGGACCCTTTATTCGTACAAATGGTTCTTTAGGTGTTCACGGTTCCATTTCCTTCATTCAAAAACACTTGAAGAACCATCATTTTAAGTAAATATCACGGTTCTACCGAATAGCACCAAATTGGCTACAAAACTTGGTTATTTATAGCACCAAAAGGGTTTCACTCTTGCTATATGTCAGACTTTTTGTTACTATGTAGAACTTTTTTTGTTTAGAGTCTAGAAAATCAATTCTTCAGTATAATAAAATTGAGTTCTATATGGTTCTATATAACATAACAAAAGGTTCCACTGCTGTTATACGTCCAGGAACCCTTTTCTTTACTACATATCTAGAATCTAGTTTGCTTAGCGCACCTTTCCAGTATATGTCTGTATGTGCTTTTCATATATATTTTGTGTTTGTTCATCTTTCAAATTGCAGTTTTCTTATAGAACTCATATCGTTCATGAACAGAAGCTGATTAATGGGTTAAAAAAACGAGTGAATAAACGCTGAGGAGGAGTGTGACCACTTTTCTTCTCTGCTCTTGGTTTAGGAGCAGGAGGGATGTTCTATCCTCATTGTGAGCCCTTGTGTCGTTTGTATTACAGCTAATGCAGTGTAATGAGCACCATTGTAGTAAGTGCTGTGTCCACTCCAGTCTGGTCACCGCGCTGGTCGATGCATTTCGTACGGAATTAAAAGGATTTTAACGAGTAAAAGGTGCCGCATTGCTGCACTTTCCATATTTCCATATTGTGTAAATACGGGTGCAGCTACAAACCCTAAACAAACGAGCTACTAAATGGGTTTGGACAGTCAGCACTTAGATCTTAAACAGGGGTTAATATGGAACATTTTTAACTTTCTGAAGGCACAATGAGCTGCTTAATGGCCCCCGCTGCACAGGAGACCTGCGTGCAGATTTGTCAAGGTCAATTAATGAACACAACTTAAGGCCCATGTAAATGCTCACACCCCCTCGGGGCTCATGAATTATACAGCAAACACGCCAAAGCCCATCGTGAGATATCTTCCAATTAAGACCATGCGAGCGGCCCGCCTGATGGCACTGACACATGCCTGTGTTCTCGGATCGGACGTGGAAATGGTTGTAAATGGTTTAAATGGTATGAATGTGTAGCTGGGAGGTCAGTTTTAAGGAACAGTTCAACATTTAGAATATATTTCTAACTTTCCATCCGTTTCCATTGCTTGCGAAAGTGATTTTGATGGGTTTAGTTGTTCACCCCGTGCATTTTAACCTCATTAAACAGCATCAGGATCTGTTTTCCTGACCACACACACACTTCAGCTAGTTTATGCCTGAGAAAACAGGAGTGTATCACTGTTCTAAACAGCGCAGAACAATAAAGTAGTCCCAGGTGGGTTCTTCATGTCTTGCCCTAAAATGAAAAAATAAAATAAAATAAAGGCTGTTAATTGATAGAGGAAACTGTGTTGCACATTAGCTCTATTCTGGGATTTCTATGCTCCATAGAAACCAGTGGATCAGAGATAAACGCATCCTTTTTATCTCATTTTGAAAAACAATAAAAATAAAACAGATGTTTTGAAATGTAAACAGCTGTAAAGCGATGCATTTTGAGAACTGACTGCATTATTGAGTGATTTATTATCACTGTTACCAAATAAAATACCTTCACAGCAGAATGAAAAAACCTTTTAGCTTTTGATGGAAGTCATTGTATAAAGATTCATCACGAAATTTTATAAATCAAATATATAAACACAGTTCCTGAGTGAAACTGTTTACAATTTCATACATTCAGGATCCAAAATTAGTTATTTTATAAAGTGATTTTAAAATGTGAATTATTTTATTTACATTTTGTTTCTGAACTAAACTGAAATGAAATGCAGAGAAATTATGAGTTTGTTTAAAAGTATTAACTTAGTAACATAAAGCCTACAAATTGTTTTAAATGAACTTGTGTAATCTCTGAATAATACGTGCTTCTTGGAAATGAATTATTGGAAAATTGGAAATTCAAAAATTAAAATATGTAAGTAAAATGTATTTAAAGAATCAGACGGTTAACAAAAGCCTGTATTTTTACTGAATCAAAAATCTTTTGGTACAAAGCTAATAATCGTAGTTAAGATTTAAAATGTGAGAATATTTTCTATTTAGTTACATTTCATTTTTGAAAATGATCATAAATTATAGCTATTTCATGATATTATTGTATAAATTATACTGTTTATTTATGAGTGCCATGCTGTCCCCACTGTGGGGCTAATAATGGATGATCTAAATTTATTTTAGATTATTAAAGCTAAATTATTTGTGTACAATTGAAAACTATGGTTTCAAAACCAGCCTTATGATAATGTTCAGGTTTCATGGAACCAAACATCCCAGCTGTTTCAGAGGTGAACACATCTGTATGTTGTTCTGGAAGCGCTTCATTCATCAAAACATCATCTGTTACAAACTGGACTATTCCTTTAAGGCAAGGCTGGAGAGGAGCAGCCGCAGAGAGAGAGAGAGAGAGAGAGAGAGAGAGAGAGAGAGAGAGAGAAAGAGAGAATGAGAGACAGTGTGTGTGTATGTGTGAGAGAGAGAGAATGTGTGTGTGAGAGAGAGATAGAATGAGACACAGTGTGTGTGTATGTGAGAGAGAGAGAGAGAGAGAGAGAGAGAGAGAGCGCGTCTGTGTGTGTGTGTGTGTGTGAGAGAGAGAGAGAGAGAGAGAGAGAGAGAGAGAGAGAGAGAGAGAGACAGAGAGAGAGAGGTGTGTTAGGGTGGGGTGTAGGGAGCTGAGGGTCTGGAGGCAGGAGTGATGAGGAGTGATGAGGAGTGATCAGTGCAGAGGGGAAGATGCTGGTTGAACGCAGGCAGGTGATGAAGAGGGACCCGCTCCACACCTGCCCCTCATGCGCTGTCCATCTCTCTCCTTCTTCCTCTTTCCCCCTCTCCTTTCTTTTGCACTTTCTTTTCTCTTCCTGCTTCCCGTCTTTCTTTCTGGGGAAAGAAGGGAAAGTTGTGCGGCGGCCTGCGCGCGCTGCTCGGATTAATTAACCTCCTTAATTGGGCTCGTGTGCGCGCGCGCGTTTCACTCCCTCCTTTTTTTTTAAATTATCCTTTACCCTTTTCCTTTCTTTCTCTCTTTCCTCCTCCTGCTCCTCCTGCTCCTCCTGCTCCTTGCTGTTGCATGCCGCGGAGGCGCGTGCGGCGCTGCAGCTGCGCGAGGAGGCTTCGTCGTGCTGAAGAGAGAGCGCGAGCGCACGCGCGCGCGCCCGACAGGGAGAGAGCGAGCGAGAGAGAGAGAGAGAGAGAGAGCGAGAGAGAGAGAGAGAGAGAGGGAGAGAGGGAGGCAGACTGCTACACATGCGCGCGCGCTGCTGTAACCTCGTAAACCGAAGACGCTGAAAAAGAAAAGAAGAAGAAAAAAGCCGAGGAGAAAAAAAAAAACTTCAGAAGGAGGAGAAGAAAGAAAAGGAAAAGAGAGAAAGACCTTCCAAAGTGCGCGCGCGTGGGGAAGAGGACGGAAATCTTGGCTGGGGGGATTGAAAGGAGCGGGGCATGAGGATATTGGCCATCATCTTTTTCCAGTGCATCTTGAATGGTGAGTGTTGTTTTCCTGCTTGTTTACTGGTTTGTTTGTTTGTTTATTATCTTTGTGCTCCTTTGATGTGGCCTAAACTTAGCTGCTGCTGGAGCCCTGGATGGAGGGATGGAGGGGTGCATGGATGCATGCATGGATGGATGAATGCATGGATGGATGCATGGATGGAGGGATGGATGGATGGATGGATGGATGCATGGATGGATGGATGGATGGATGGATGGATGGAGGGATGCATGGATGGACGGATGCATGGATGGATGGAGGGATGCATGGATGGATGGATGGATGGAGGGATGCATGCAGCGCCCACCAGCCGCACAGCCGTCCAGCTGAACTTTGCACGCGCTCTTCCGAGCGTTTGTGCCTTTTCCTTCCCTCCTCATCCTTCCCTCCTGTTTCTTGTCGGTTGCATTTTCACAATGCAGCATCCCAGACAGGCAGTGTGTGTGTGTGTGTGTGTGTGTGTGTGTGTGTGTGAATGAATGAGTGTGTAGGGGTGTAAAATGGTAAAATGCAAAGCAACCCCCCTGTTTTACCCCCATCATCCTCCACTAAACCAAATCAAACTCAACCCGAATTGAAAAGCTCTCCTGTGATTCGGCATCTTTATGCAAATGTGTGCACAAGCTTTTCTGACCATTTAACCTAAAACAAGTCCTTCACTCAAAACCCTTAAATGAAGACGGTAGCAATGACCAAACACCCCCCCCCCATCTCATCCCCCACCCACCCCACCACTTTTGGCCTCCTAGAATTAAAAATAATGCATGGAAATTCTTGATTCCCTATTCTTGATTCTTGTTCAAGATTGAATTCCGGAGCATTGATTGGCTTCAGTTGGTTTAAGTCTGACGAGTTTAAGAAAATGCACTAAATACAACCCAGAGTGGAGGAAAATAACAACTGCTGGAGGAAAAAAAACGAAGCTGTTTCTGTTATTATGGCGTCACATGCGCCATGTTGCAAATGGAAACACTGAAGGCTTTAAAGGGGGGTTGAAAATCCTAGAAATCCCAAATATTCCCCAAAGCCAATACATTACTATTGTCTTTTTTCCCCCTTAGAACTAAATCTTTTTGCATTTTGGCTGCATCCGAATCCAAATCCAAACCCCTGAATCCTGAATCCGAATGACCTCCAAGAGCTTTCACGCGAATGCTCGACAACAGGCGAAACGTGGATTTAAAATGGAGAGACATTGAGAGAGGGGTGCCTGGTTGCTGGGCTAAATCAAGAAGGGTGTGTGTGGTGGTGGGGGGTGGTGGGGTAGAGAAAGGGGTGGTGTGTAGGGGGGTGGATTCAGGGAGAAAATGGGGGCATTTAGGAGATTTTTTTTATTCAGGGGGATGGATGTAGGACTAGGTTAAGCCACGAATGTGCTGACGGATCGGTGATGGTGATGCATCAAGTGAGGATGACAGAAAAAAACATTTTGTGCCGAGGCTCAAGTGGTGGACGAAAGCAAAAAAAAAAAGCACTGCTTGTTTTTTTAACACAAAGGATGACAGACATGTGCGGAGAAGTGTCTTCCCAGCCCAGCCGCCTTCGGTCGGTTCATTTGTAATAGTCGAATTTCATCTTTTCTCCATTTTCACGGAAGTGGGTCTGTGAAGGGTTTGCAGTGGAATGGCGAGAGCTGCAACCATTGATTATCCTTTTAAATGCATTTCAATAGAAGAACTTTCAATACAGGATTGTGTTCAGATGACGGCATTTGAAGCAGGTCCATTTGATCAATAGACTTCCATTTGTACCGTTCCATTTGCAGCCGAAGGCACTGTAAGAGTTGATTGATTAGCTTTTTTTCTGATCATGTATTTTTTGTGTTTTTTTTTTTTTGTTTGTTTCTTGTTTTTGTATTTGGACGACGGTCAGATCTGCTGTGCCTTCCCCGGAGTGTGTTAGTCCTACTGTAGATGCCTTACAAAATGCAGCTTTCATGATTTGGCTGAGTACACAGCCCACTCCTTGCATGGTCTCTATGGAAACCCCTGTAATGGACGATGGATGGTGCAGTGGCTCTTGTATTGGGGAGGCTGCGGTCCACACAGGTGACCCCGGAAGTGCTAGCAAACCTATAATTTGATGCGCAGAAATGAATGCCTGACAGCGTGAATAAGAGGTCATGCAAATATTTGCATAATTCAGTGGTGCTAAAATGTGAAATACTGGAGTACCATAATATAAACTGGGAAGTCACTGAAAAGCCAGTATCCGTTAAAGGGGAATTCCAATGATTTTAATATTTATTTAATTATTGAAATGTAAACAAAGCCATTCAGAGTGGGTTTATTGTGAAAAGGGTATTTTCACAAAGGGTAAACAGTATTTAATTGAAAAACCACAAACAGCATGCTGTATATTTAAATAGTAAATCTAACTGATTTACATAATCAATTTTTTTTATAAATAAACATAAGACAGTTGTCCTCTTGGTGGAGTTTCACTGACTCAGCAAACTGAATTGTGTAGTTTGAGATGGTGATGGTTGTTTGATTTTGCTGCTCCTTTAATTACATTGTTTCTACATCATATTTTGCTGTCACCCATGCAGAATCTAGTTTATATCTATATCGAGATATAAACAGAGCGGGATACGGGCTGAGTGATATATCGGTATTTAGATCTATATCGGGATATAAACAGCGGGATACGGGATGAGCGATATATTTCGATATTTATATCTATATCGGGGTATAAACAGAGCGGGATACGGGCTGAGCGATATATCGATATTTATATCTATATCGGGATATAAACAGAGCGGGATACGGGCTGAGCGATATATCGATATTTATATCTATATCGGGATATAAACAGAGCCCGTCCACTGTGACAGGTTTTGGAGAAATTACATAACCATTTAGAACAACACCATTTTTTAATTAGTCCACTGCATTATGTATTTTGCCATTTCAATGACTTTCTTACTGAAGCTCCAGCGATCAAACCTGTAGCTCCAAGTCTTCTCTTCACAGGTGAATCTAATACCGGTTCCAGTGTTATGCTAATCTTCAAGGTGTCTTCAAGGAGTCACCCATCACCCATGCTGTTCACTCTCAGAAACTCGTCTTCTGATGCTGTTGTCAGACCTCTTTCTAATATAATGTATAACCTTAATAAAGTATAATGTTAAAAAATGAGTATTTAACTATAACAGCAGAAACACAGCATGCTGTATATTTAAATAGTAACCTTTAATTGTGACAATTCTATGACATAATCTGACCCACTCACAGTCTCTTTGGATCTTAACCTACAAAGATGGTAACCTGTATCTTGAAATATCAATATTTACAATATATATTGCCCAGCCCCAACTTGAATGGCTTAAAAGCCAATAGAAACTGGAAAAACTGGGGATGTTCTAAAACTTTTGACTTGTGCTGTACATTTCATAGCCAGACTAGTACATGACAAAGCACAATATTTAGTCATAATATTTGTTCTGCAGCCATTTTACTTCATTTATTTGTAAAACAATTGTTTCATTCATTGGGCCATTAATGAACACGTGAGTGGACACATGAATAACTCTCACAATTGCAATAAATTAACCCATAGACAATTGAATTGTCATAATTCATGCGTGAAAGGGTTAAACTTTACAGATGTTTCCATTCACCCCCTCTGTGATCAGTGCTGACTGGGTACGTTTCTCAAGAAATGAGAATTTCATAACGAAACCACTGTGAATGATTTTGTGTAGTGATTTTGTGTTTTAGTGTAGATCCTCAGGGGCTTCCCTTTAAATGATGTTTAAATGATGTGTGTGTTAATCTCAGATGTTGTGTATTTCATGCATTAAAATAAGAGGTGTTCAGCAGTGCCGTTTTCACACTCTGCTCTTTGATGCTGGGCAGCCACCGCTTTTAATAATGTAATAATGTGCAGTTGTTTTGAAGGGCTCTTCTCTGGTTGGAGTGCCATCGCCACTGTATCTCGATTAAAAATCGCAGCCCTAATTGGGACAACAAGCCCATCCTAGGAGAGACGGCCTGGCTAACGGGGGATGAGGATGTTTTTGCAAGGTGGTGCCACAGGGCAACTCATATACACACTCAATTGGACACTAATATGCAGTGCAAATATAGGGCATGGCATCAGATGGGCAGTGCACTGCAGTCCACTGATGCTGGGGCCGAGAACGTTTAGAAGAACCCACATTATTCCTGAAATATTCCTAATATTTATTGTATGTTCTTTGCAGACATCAATAAGCTGCTATTAATCTGTGGGAGAATCCAGTGAGTTGCTGGAGAGGTGGGATGTCTGCATGGTAAAATAGCTCCACACTGCAGACTCTAATGGTTCTATTGAGAACTGTTCCTTACTGCTGTGGGTTTAGAAAAAAGCCAGAGGATGCACGGCTGGAACACAGCCATAAAAACAAAGAATTGGACCTGGATTGGTCTTAAAATAGACAAAATCCATTCATTGATCCATCCTGGATCAGCTCCAACCCTGATCCACTCAATCAGATCAGGGCATTTCTAACATTTACTCCAGCACTTTAACATAAACACATTCAACCCTGTTACTAATTGAGTTATTTTGAAGTATCCATCAATCCAACGTTCAACCTTGATACCGTCAATCATCTTTTAAGTAACTGTCTACAAAGCATCCTTGTACAAAAAAAAACAAGATCATTACAAGGCCTAAATGTGACCCTCAGACCCTGAAGTAACCATTCGTTTAAATCTCCAAAATGACCCACAGAAACTCTTATCTGGAGCTGTGACCAGTCAGGATGTTCACAGCAGCACAATGTTAAAACACTGTGATTGGCTGAAATCGGATCTCATTTGCATTCTGCAGTATGAGCACTGCAAAGGTCAATAAGGTGATACTGATCAAGCAAACATCATGTTTATAATCTGAAGCTGCTACTGGTGCAACCTGCAGGTTTTCCTTACTCACGGTACAGTACTGACATGACAGTGTCTGCTAATTCACGAGGGGCCGCCGTATTCTAATGATTAAAGATTTCACGCACAGAGGCTGAGTGGCTGTCAGCGGTCTTTAGGCATCTCATTTAGTATGAGAAGGCAGGCAGGGATGACTGATTGATCCTGATGAAGCTGTCACCCACAGATTTTAATCACTCTATAAATGCAAAACTAATAGCAGGAGATATTCCGCTTTGGTGGGAAATATGTTCCTGTCCTGTGAATTAAAGTGAATTTGTGGCGTGCGATTACCAGGCTGTATAATCAAAACATTAGTGCATTCCGATGTTTGCTTGTATTACAGAAAGTGGCAGCATACAAACAACGTATTTGTACTATGTTCTGTAATCCAGTCTGGATGATATTACACAGATCAGCCACAACAGGCCTTCACTTAATGGATGCATTAAGTGAAAAGTGTGCAGTCAGTTGTTAAAGATGATTTGTTGAAGTCAGAAAAATGTGCAAGCAAAGGAATCTGAGACACTTTAACAAGAACCAAACAAAACCAAACAAGATCCAGGTTTCTCAACCTCTTCCTCCTCACAGTCCACCTGAAAACATCTCCTTTCATTTCTCTGACAATTAAAACATGACAGTAGGACCTCATTTATAATTTAAAGTGCCATATCTGACCCACTATGGACTACTGCCTGACCCTGAAGAGCAGAGAGTGCTTCACAGGCCACTGGTGGTCCCCAGTCCCCAGGCTGAGAAACCCTGTTCTAGACTGGGTCTGAATATGTCTAAAAGATCAGGCAGTTCTTGTGGGGTGTTTCCAGTATGCAGTGTTCAGTACCTATCAAAGTACATCTTCAGGGGTCTTGATGAGTCCATGCTTTGATGAATTTACAGTGTAAATAGGTGTGCATATAAAAAAAACCCAACCCTTGATAATAACCCAGTTTATGAATTATGTGTGTCGCTATTTGGTATAAACAGTGCGTCTGTTCATAGTTCAACTAGTTTGAGGTCAAACCCAGGACACCACTGCTCTAAGCTACACATCTGCCATAATAACACATAGCAGTTACAGTGTCATTAAACATCTACCACCAGTTTCAGACACCTGCTGTATAGTCCAGGACTATGCATAAAGGGGAACTGCACCAATGTGTCAGTATTTTTCCGCATGATTCATTCATTAATATGTAAACCAAGTCATTCAGGGTGGCGTGGTGTGAAAAGCTTTATTCTAGTACAAAACGTCAGAGTGAGTGAGCGTTTTCCTCAGTAGAGATGAACGCAAACAGACTTCGGAAGAGTTTAATACTTCCAAGCCAATACCTCACAAAAGGTTATTACATGAAATAGCTACAGATGATCATAACATTACTTCTACCATAATGTTTAGGCCAGGAATACATGTTTATAGCCCAGAATTAGTGGAGGAATACATGTAGAATGTCATATTATGAATTGATCATTTTCTGATTGTTAGGTTTCATGCTCCAAAAATACTGAAATTGCTGTTCTGTTGCTTTTTCAATACCAGTTTTACACAAATGTACACAGTAGGATAACCATCAATTTTCATACTATGCTATAAATGAAACCAGTATGTTACTGGAGCCATAGGGTCCTTATTCCTGTTACCACCACTGCCAAGTTGCACCATAATAATCCATTTAACGCCAAACTCACACTAAATGAAAAAAAAAAAAAAACAGGGAATTTTTGCAGAAGTTTTAAATTGGGATTGGAAAAAGTGGAATTCCCCTCAGTCCATGTCAGAGAAACTGTAATGCTTGGCATTGGAAAAAAGGGCCTCCTAGCAGAATTTGTGTAATCAGAGAGGATATAGCGCTGACAGTGGCCTGCAGACATGTACATACAGACATGTTGCCGGGGTGATATTATTATTGGAATACCAGTGGCATTTGTGCCCAGTGGAGCAGTGGGCAATGGTGTTATCTTTAGTTTCCAAAAAATGCAATGTATGTTAAGCTCTCACTCGAGTTTTTGTTGAAAAATATACATGAATTATGGAAAAACGTGTTTTCCTCTCTTTTTGTGTTTGTTTTGATATTTAAATGTATCGGCCTTCATCGTGGCTTGTTTTGAATTCCCTGGTTTTGTGATGTCACGTAGAACAACTCATTTACATCTTCAGCCTACAACTGTTTAGCCCCTCCCACTCTTCCTGGAGCGATGCCCGGACTGCATTTTAAATAAGACTCATTACAACAGCAGCCAATCAGAAAAGGGCTCATTTACATACAGCTTTTGTTTTAAAGGCACAGTAGCACAAACAGCCAAAAGGAAAACTAGGAAATATTTGCGTGATAAAAGAAGATTGCATGTTATGTTGTTCTCTTGTAGTCACGTTCGGCAACCGTCTTTCCGTAATGAGCTTAAATTCCAACAAAGAAGAAAGAGCCCGAGTTCCTCCTCCATCCTCCTCCTCCTCTTCGGAGTCACCCCGGAGCGGACAAACCGGGGCTAGCTGAGGCTGTCAACCTTCATATCCCTCTCCATCGACGTGGCTTAGTGTCAGTTTGGCCTAGAAAAGTGGAGGGAATATGCTGGGCTCCGTAGTGGCTGACAGAACGGGGCTAGTCGCGTGGGCTTCAGGAGTATTTATCTGCAGCTTTGATGACTTGGCAGAATAAGCCAGCCTCGTTGGCATGAGGACATGCAGTCCACTAATGAGAAGTCCTCTGTCATCCTGCGGCGAAGCGGCTTGTTGGTGATGCTTGTCTCTTATGTAAATGTTTACTGGGCCTTTATAGCACTGCAGGTGTCCAGTGAGCGACATGAGGATGGTTAAATGAAATGTGCTGTCAGATGTTTTTGAGCTCAGGTGGAGGGTTCAGTACAGTACCGGGCTGAGGCAAAGTAAACACATACAGCAAACACCAGTGATGAGACGTGAGGAAAGGGACCCTCTGAGATGATCCAAAAAAACTGTTATATTGATGGGCGATGAAGCTTCAGGACAGTTGGAACTTTTTCATTTTCTCCCAAATATTTTAGTTATGATGCTCTGAAAGTTCAGAAATTGTCAAGTCTTTTTTCTGTCAAAATATTTAGATTTATTTGTTTCTGATTAAAAATGATAATAATAATAGTAATTTTATTTGTTAATGGACAGTTTAATCTCCAATACTTAGAATATTGTGAAAGTTTTTGTTCAGAATTGAATTCACAATTTTACATAAACTCTACATTCATTACATCTACTGGATTTCTGATTTCCATGTGCTATAAGCCATCCTGATCAACAGTAAAAGGAATGAAATATGTCGCTTTATATGTAATGAACATAAAATCTGATTCGTACGTTTTGTATGAAATTACGAAGGAATGTTTGTAATATGCATTAGTATTTTTGTTGGGGGGTAAAAAACAAAATTTTTCTAATCAACAAGTTTATTTTATTTTTAGATAAACAATATTGTTTCTGAGAAAAAAAATAATTTTATTTGGGATGAAAATTGACACTATGGTTACTGGAATTTGTGATTTTTTTGAGTCAATTCATAGGGTCAAAATGTTTACCAATTAAAGTTAAAATAAACAAATTACATTTTTCTTTAGTTATATGTTTAAATTAGTCCATTGGTTTGTTTCTCTGAAATTTTCATCAGACAATAAGCTCTTGATTTTCAGTGGTTTTAATGTAAATAAAATCTCAGATGCTGTGTATTTATTAGGCTTTAGCCACATGTTCAGGCAGGTATATTGTGATGCACAGGAAAGTGGATTGGCTGGAAAAGACTGTATGTCTCTTTAACTACACTCCAGGACTGCTTTCTGTAGGATTCAATGGAGGGATGTTTTAGGGGGCCAGAGTTGATTTTGGACAGTGCTGTCAGAGGTGTGGTCAGATGGTGCAGGGCCTCTGTTTTCCTGACCTCAGGATAAAACTGTTGTTATAAAAATGTGGCAAAAAGCTCCCTAAAATGATCTCAATAACTGTTTGTTCGTAATAAATGTTTAATGTAATTCCATATAAATGTAAACTTTGGAAATGTACCACCATTTCAAACAGAACTGTAAAACAGTTTTTCATCAAATACATGTTAACCTCAAATATGTCCTGAAACTTGTTTTAAATTTTAACTAAATACATAATAAATCAATTATATAATTATAAAAAATAAATTATATAATAAAAAAATTGAGCTCTGGTTCAAAACACTAAGCCTAAGCCTAACCCTAGCCACTATTTTACTGTGTGAATTATCTGGTTTTTAAACAATACATTTTTAATTTTTCATCTTTTAAAGAACTGCTCTGACAGAAATGGGTTAAAGTGTTATGATCATTTCTAATTCTTTTTCTTTAAAAAATGCACTAATAGACAAAATAATGTGCTGTTTATTAGAAAAAAGGGAAAAGAATCCTTCACCATTTCCTCCCCTTTTCTTATTTTAATTAGCACAAATGTGTTCAAATCAAAGCTGTTTATACAAAAAGTGAAATTAAAGCTTATCTTTTTAAAGAAATTGGTTATATAATTTACTGTTCTTTTAAAATACAAACCTCTATTAATATGATGTTTTGCAAAGTGGATTAATATGTGAAAAATAACAATAAATATGACTTTTATTGAAAAAAAAAGCTTCTTAAAAGCCATTTTCATTGGAATTTCAGTTTAATGAGGTGTTAGAAGTGGGGCTTTACAGATGATGTCAGTGCTTTATGATGGTAAATTTTGGCCTCATTAAAAACTATTTTAATATTAAAACATTTTATTAGAAGGTTTGTCTGAGAACCTGCTGAGTTTCTGTAATTCGTCACAGTATCTGTCCAGTGCTGAAACGAATCCCAGCATGTTTGTGTCTGCAGTCATTTCAGGGTGGGTTGGGTGGGGGTTGTGTGGCTGTATTTTGTATCTGACGCCTGGCTGCTGGGCGTGTGTTTTGTGTATCAGCCAAGCACGGGTTTAAACGAGCATTTTGTATTAAAAAGGGCAGAATTTCAACAGTCGGAAACGTGCAACATTATCGGCGACGGCAGCCAACGCCTCATTAAAGTGTTGCTCGCCCTGGGTCTGTTATGTTTCCATTTCCTCTCTATCAGCCTGTCCCCAGAAGTGATTATGCTAATTGCTGTTTGATCAGATGATTAAATTATAATTCGATTAATCCTGAGTACTAAATGCTCTGAATACATTTACATATGCTTGGCTGGCTGGCTTTCCCATAGTGCTCCTCACCTCCGCTGCCACTAACTGAGCATGAAGAAGAATGACCCAGGACTGGCACAGGAATAAAATTGGGAAGAGGATGGAAAATGTAGGGATGTAGAGGAGGGTGGAGAGAAGGGATTGGTGATTTAAACCTTACTTTAACCTTGATTCATCTGCTCTCAAAATAGACCCAATTTCTTTCTTTTCTTTCTCTTTTTTTTTTGCTGGTGACTCGTATGCATATAGCCCCAATTTGCCAAGTGTCCATCAGGAAGATTTATGGTCATGTCAGATGGGTGGTCTCTGGGGTAATACATCAGAGAGATGAAAACAGTGTTCAGTGTGTCCCACAGCTCAATGGCGTCCTGTGTTTTCTTCTTTTCCTGTTCAGTCCTGGGCGAAATACTGACTATATCACATTCAGCACTGTCACAATACTAGTCTTCATTTTGATCGATATCCATTACAGTCTCGTAGTTCTCAGTCCGAAACATCATTGTCTGAACACTCATTGTTTGCCGGATTGATCATTTATAGCTTTTGTAGAGATTTATAAGGTTCCCAAGAAATGTTTCTGTTTTAGCTTTAAATATATTACAAATCAATATAAAATTCATCAAATTTAAGAAAATGCTGGTGCTCACTTATTTGCACATTGAAAATTAAAGTGTTAAATTGCATTTCATTGGTGCATGTTTTGGTCTTTTTAATTTCCAAAACCGAATAATAATAAATAAATAAAACAGTTACTTGACTATTTTTTTTTTTTTCAAAACATAATAAACAGGAAAATGTTTCATTTCATTCATCAGAAACAACAGATTTGAACAAAATGTTTAAATTCATTTTCTGTTTTAGAAAATTCAAAAATGAACAAAACAAAAACAGAAAAGATGAGATTTTGTTCTGCCTCATCTGCTACACTGCTGTGTTTAAGGCCCTGTTTCCACGCGACATCTTCATCTCCACCGCGATTAAAGTACTTATCAAAACTTTTGAAAGCTTGCTAAAACAAAATAAAAAAAACAAATAAAAACATGCAAAAAAGGGCAACTGCTAAAATCAACTTTACAATAAAGGGCATAAAGCTGAAGAAACATGCAAGAAAATTCAATAAAAATAAAAAAAAACAGTCGGCACAAAAAAAATTGAAAAACAAGTGTAGTTGTCTAAAAAAGGTGCAATGTAAACAAAAAATCAGCAAAAAAGTGCAACTAAATGTAAGTGCAGCTGCGTAAAAAAGGGAAAACTAGTGCAGTAATCTAACGTGCAATATGTGTCATCTCAAAAAATCAGCTCTGAATAAAGTTTGAGTGATACGTGAAATGAATCTATACTAAAGAAAAGAAGTCAGGAGGCCCTGATTGGCTGACTGTTGAAAAAAAATGTAGTTGACTCTAAACATGTAAAACATTTGTATCAGAATTTTGTAATAATAAATCAGAATATTACCCAACATACTGCAGGACCTTCTGTATTTTTACTTTCATTTTAATCTCGATGGAAATGTGATGTTCTTTAGCAGAAATTAAAGGATTTATCAATTTAGTTAAAATTAAACATCATCTTCTGACTTTATGCTGTTTATAAATAGTGTAGTCTTTGATTTTTTTACTAGAAATTCACTTTTATCTGCTTCTTTGTATAAAATGTGATATAAAATAAAAAATACAGATGATTATTATTATTATTATTATTATTATTATTATTATTATTATTATTATTATTATTATTATTACCAGGTGGGCTGAGTGGGCTGGATGGGGGATGAACCACTGCAGAGCCAATCTCAAGATGGAGTAGATCTGCCTGCAAGGCAGGAGGAGAGAAAGAGAGAGAGACATATGGAGAGAGATGAAAAGAAGGGCATGTCTTTTTAAGCTACAGAGAGTAGCCTTAAGCTTGGTCCAGTGAAGTCTCGTCAGCTGACCCACAAAACTGCATCAGCTGGTAAACAAACTGAATTTACAGTTATAGTGATAATTGGGGCTCCTGACCCGGTGAATTGGTCCCTGGATCCAGTCCAACCAACTCAATGTTGATTATCAGGGCATTCTGATCCAGTACGGTCTGATCTTTGACTTTTCTTAGAAGGTACAGCCACACAGTTTAGCTCTGATCTGTAACCGCACTAATTGATACTATAGTAAAGAGCAATGGAAAATAAAAGCCACAGTTCAGACAGTGAAAGTGCTCACGCAGCAGTTTAATACTGAGGTACTCGTTTGTTTCAAGCAAACTTCTAGTTTGTGCAGATTTATTTATATATTTAACATATAAATATATTTTTCAGATCTAGTTTGGACGAGGGACACATACAGGGGGCTGTGCATCAAAGTAGCTCTCAAAGATTAGTTTTCAAAGGTTGCTTTTGTTATTCTGAAATACTGAATCCAAAACTTCAGGATTATATATAAATTTGTGAAGACACATGGAGTTGCTTGGACAGTTCTACCCAATCATTAAGCACATGTCGGAAGCCACTGCACTGTCCACTGTGGATGGTAATGCCTCCTATGAGGTGATACTCTGGATTGAGGAATGTTAAGCACCTGCACAACTTCATAAACAGAACGTCCCGTCCATCTGCACCCTCTATTACACCACGATCAATTATTACTATTATTATTATTATTATTATTATTATTATTTTTTTTTTTTTTTTTTTTTTTTTTTTTTTTTTTTGCACTATTTCCATTCAAAGTATTTCCATTCAGGCATAAAAAAACGCTGTGACACAATCTGTTACCCAAGAGAAAAAACTCAAGTGAGCATCAATTCATATATTCATGGTGGCACAGTAGGTTGTGGGCGCGAGAGCTGATGAGACATTAGTGGCCAGCGGGTCCAGGACGAGCAACAGCCAAGGGAGGCTCATTTAACTCCCGCCGAATATTTCCTCTTCTCTCGCCAGATTCAGACGTCAACGTCCCGCCGCTGCCGTAATTGATTCGGATCTGCAGCAGCCGTTTGATCTCGTTAGCGTGACCACGGGGACGCTGTAAATGAGCATTCGCTCCGGACCCGTTTAGATGATATTCAGATTGACTCACGTAAGAGGTGAGAGGAGGAGGGGGCGAGAGAAGGGCTGAGAGAGAAGGCAGACAGAAAGGTGAGAGGGAGAGAAAGGAGAATCAGAAGGGGTGATGAGAGATTTTGAGGAAGAGAGAAGGAGCCCAGAACGTGTTTCCATCCACTACAGTTATGCCAATTAACTGAAGATGACGTGGGCAACCGTGATAAGGAACAGCAACAATACAAGCGTGGGTGAGCAGTGGCCCACTTAATGAGGGCTAAGATCTCTGCTCCACCCCATCACCATCCACCATGCATCTGGGAGTGCAAACACACCAGACAGTTCCGGGGGATTTTAGTGAGGAGACAATTTTCAGACCAGCTTTGGAGTCGGAATTTCAAGATGACGAAAGTTGCTTTCAGTCTCAGGCCACACAGGCTGACTGATAAGAGCATCATGTGACTTCATACTTCATTGTTCATTTCAATAAATCCTTTACATCATCCTTTCAGGTTTTAATGCATATTTACAAACTCTTAGTGGACTGAAATCAATAAAGAGAAAGAGAGGAAAGTGAGAAGAACCAAGAGCAAGAGAAAGAGAGAAAGAGAGAGAGAGAGAGAGAGAAAGAGAGAGAGAGAGAGGGAGAGAGAGAGAGAGAGAGAGAGAGAGAGAGAGAGAGAGAGGAGCAGTGAAGTAAGTGGAATTAATATAGAGAGAGAGGGAGACCCTGTAGTTCCAGCAGAGCTCTTGCTGTTTTGCTGTAACCTCTCTCTCACCATCTGAGGGGTCTCACCATCTTTACATAATTGGCGATGAGCGGGGGTCCATTAACTCTGTCGTCGGCCTTTGCTTAATATTCATGAGAGCAAATTGGGTGCTGGGGCTTCTTTGCATTTGGGGTTTACGGAGGCCCCAGGGCAAGAGCAGAAACCCCCCCCCCACCCCACTCCTACCAACACACACACACACACACACACACACACACACACACACACACACACACACCACCCCAAGCACTCCAAAGCAGGGCAGCTTTAATTACCTACAGTCAGAGACTGTAGCTGTCAGAGCAGAGCTCGAGCCCTGTGTATCAGCCAGCATACACAGTGCCCCCACCGCGGTCAGGGCAGGTCGCCAAAGCCAGTGCAGCCAGTGTGTGTGTGTGTGTGTGTGTGTGTTTGGGGAGGTGGGTGTCTTCATGCCTCTACAGGCCACCCTCCTGGCTATCAGGGTGTTTATTCATCTCTTATGGCCAAAGACATTCGTTTACTCTCCTCTCTTTGCGTTTCACTGAACATGACATTCCAAATATCCAATTTAGTGACTATATAGGACAAAGAAACAATTATTGGGAGACCTTCTCTTTCACTGTTTCTTCTAAAATCATGGAAGATTATTAAAAAGACTTGCTTTTGTTGGAGGTCAGGATGCTGGATATTCATCACCTCATCCCTAACCCCAAAAATACTGACTAGAGCGCCATCATTCCAGAGAACACCCAGTGCTCAATGCTGGGGGGGCTTTATACTTCTCTGTACCCTTCCTGGAATTAAGCATGGTGCTAGTAGACTCACATGTATCTGCTCCAGAGAGTCCTATTCTATTGACAGCCCTTCTCTACAGTGAAAACTGTGTGTGCTTTTGATATTTTACCTTAAAATGTTGCCGGTGCACTAAAATGTAATAGGAAGAAAGGCATTACTGTGATTCCCACTCCAGGCTGAATGCTGCTGCTGCACTATGGAACTTGGGTGGAGCTGTACAAGACCTTTCTCCAGAACTATGAAACGGTGTGCAACCTCAGTCATATTTTTGCAAAATCCTGTAATGTTAGTCTCCTGCCTCAGTCTATATGCGTTTGTATTTATCAGCTTGTCAGCAAATGCACATGTCCATGAGGGGCCTGATTTGCTTTCACAGTGGAGTAAAAATGAATTATACTCTCCAGCTTCCTGTGGAGACCAGGAGTAATAAGTACCAATTCGTGCATAATTCTATAATAGTTGGTCCGTTTCAAGCATTAAATATTCTTAAAATAGGCATGGTCTAAATGTGGCATTAATTCCATGGAAACCTTTTGAGTGCCTGTTATTAGCTGTTATTCCCAATAAGACTGGTAAAAGAGGGTTTTCAATTCACTGATGGTTCTTATAAGCTTGAATGGAACCAGTTGAAGAACCAGTTATTTTGGTGGAAAAACCTTATTTGTGGAAAATGACTTCCTGGAATGCTTTTTTGAGATGGCCTGCACC
Source organism: Acestrorhynchus altus (assembly GCA_034509495.1). NCBI lineage: Eukaryota > Metazoa > Chordata > Actinopteri > Characiformes > Acestrorhynchidae > Acestrorhynchus > Acestrorhynchus altus. The sequence continues at coordinate 2,802,453 of CM067519.1, read as the reverse complement.
TGGTCCATCGCATTCTGCCTTATCCCTTTCAGGGGTATTTTCAGCTTTAGGGAAAAGCCAGAAGTCACACAGAGCCTTGTTGGGAGAGTAGGGAGCCTGACGAAGCACAGATGTGTGGTCCTTGAATTATTGGGCGTGTTAATGTCACGGAGCTGCCCTAACGCTGCAGTAACGCTGATGGTGCTCACTTATATTTCAGCAGTCTGCCAGTGATTGACTGCTATTGCAGGTCAGAAGAAAAATCAAGCAGACTCATTACACATCAAAACAGTCATATTTCCAGGAGACCATCCGAAGAGCTGTTGGAAATTCTTATTTTTATCAAGAAGACAAACAGGATAATATCTCTATTAAATAATACACACAGATATCAGAAATATGAAATATGTGAAGTTTCAAAGTACGAGCATATCAGAACCCTCAGCCAGACGGTTTGAAGACATTGATGTTGAGGTGATGTCGCATCTACGTAATCTACATAATCAGCTGACAATCAGGAGATGACTCTCCATTCTGAAAATAAGCTGTTCTAAGCTAATGGTGAAACATGGTGTTCTGACCTTTAGCTGTCCTGGTGGTCTTGTGGAGACGTTAATGGGGGAACGGCAGATAGGGCGCTGCTGCTGCTGCAGTTTTTCCAGTTAGTATTGATTGCACATTTACCTAAATAAATCGCTTGGCCAGTTTCGAAAGGAGGCCCGCAACGGCTGGTTAAACTCCATCAGCAGACACGCAAAGGACTGGTTGTGAAAACAAGGCCTTCGTTCTGTTTGATATGAAAACAAAGTGATCAACCAGTGGACAATTTAAAGAAGCTGATTCTTCAAGGCATTTTTAGTAAAGGTGATGTTTTTATTTAGAACCGTGGAGCTCAAAAACCAATAGCATTGGCTGATTTTAGATTTTAATTTAATATGTCAATAGTTTTAGTTAAACAGTCTTTATTGACGGATATGATTTGTCAGTTCTCCACTGTTAAACTTCATAAACTCACCGAAACACATACAGAAGTACTGTTAATTAGAAACTCATTTTCACACTAGTGTTTTTTTGTTTGTTTGTTTGTTTGTTTTCTGACCGGAGTATTGGTCCTGCTGAAATCAGTAATATGGGATTTTCATCAAGTGGACTCTGGTTTGGTCCACTGCGAGTGTGGAATCTATCCACTCCCACGGTCTTGTGTTGGGATCATTTTGTCATCGTTTCAGAGGAAACTGTGAGAATCTTGTTTTCTTATGAAGGTATAAAATGACAGGTAGAATTTAATGTGGTTGATCCTGGAGAGCAGCTCGTCACCTCCAGACTATTTTAGTTAGGGGAATTTGGGATGCTATAACAAACCAGGATTCATGACCAAGCAATCAGGGGTCTACACTAGACTGAAAGCTAAAGCCAGCCCTTTGTACACTTTTGTCTGCTCCATAAAAAACAAACTGGTTACATTGTCAGGTAAGTTACAGTTCTACAGCTTGGAAAAAGCACATTGCACTGAGAGGACACAATGAGAGGACAGCGGCTCTATCCTGCAGGATCTGTTAAGCATTAGACCCGAAAGTCAAACGTTTTTTTTTTGTTTTTCCAAGATTACTGTAGGTAAAATAACAGGGTGGTAAACAGGTCACATTTTATCCCAAACCAAAGTCACATATTTATTGTTTTATATCTCAAAGAGCAGCAGCAAATAAAATCTCAATAAATGCATTATTTTTCAGCTTTAAAAAGCCCCTAAAAGGGCTTCGGGTCGTCTCCTACCTTTCAGAGTTTGAATCCCCCCAACATTTCTTATTGTGGCATCCTTCTGGGATAAATAAAGTGTCTGATAGTACTTTCTATGACAAATTACTTTGTGGAAAAAGACCTCAACAGTAAGTTTTAGATAAAAAATGAAAAAAATCTATATTTTGCATGAATTCAAAACCCAATAAAACTTCAAATCAGTTTCTGTCTCGCTTTTTGTCAGTAAACATTGAATCATAATTAATTAGAGAAAATCAACACAAATCCTTAAAGCAGGATGAAGAAATGATCTCTGGTACTCTGCTTTAAGCACTCATTCAACTCAAATAAGGCAATTCGTAATTCTAATGAAGTTATTTATGCAGCTTAGAGGAACGGAATCAATAAAAATCCACCTGCAAAAAAAGAATGTCTGAAAATATCTCCAGATAAACACTGACCATAAAGATCCAACTGGTTCAGATGATATCAGAGATGAAAAATGGAACAGTGACTTAGATTTCTACAATTATCCACCTCACCGATAAGCAGATATAGATCGATCGCCTGCGTGGACCGCTGTGACATTCTCAGAAAATACTGCAAGGCCTTGTGTTTTTCCTCGTCGGTGTCTGCACTGTCCCTCCGAGTCAGCACCTCTGCGCCCCTCCAGACTCCTGCCTCACCCATCCACACTCCACCCGTACATACCCCGGCGATTCACCTTGACTTTACGACGCTCCGTGCCCTTGAGCTGTCACCCAGCGGCCTGGACATATTAGACACTCCTGCCTGGATCGGAGCATTAGAGTCATTCTCAATAGAGGATTATAAAGTCCATGTTGGTGAGAGGAAAATGCAGAGTGACGTGGAAATTGCGCCGTCACTTACTAAGAGCAGATAAGAGCAGCTTTGAATCAAACCACATGAAGAGCTTTGACTTTGCTGACAGGAATTTTAAAAAGCACACTGAATTAAAGATTGATCAGGATTCATATTTAAACAGTGCTGTCTGTTCATTTCTGTCTAATGGTGAGAAGATCATTAGGTGCATCAAATCTACTGCACCAGTGCAGATTTTGGGCTGGTAATGATAACAGTACATCTTACTATGGCAAAAATGAACTCGAGAGCCGCAGTTCACGTTACAAAGCCTCATATCTCAGGATCACAGTTACAAACACATGCAAATATGATGCATATATAACAAACTACAAGATGTACCGTATCTAATCATGGTCTCATCATTATGTGAGGAACAATCAGAGCACTTGAGCTCGGAAAACTGCTAAAATTCACTCCAGTTTAATTCAATTCCAGTTTAAATGCCAGAGCAGTCTTCCAGTGCATGTTTACTGCTCTGTCCACATGTACGTGCTCAATCTGTATACAGACTCTGACTGATCAGCAAGGGTGGGTGGAGCTAACAGTGTCACTGCCCTAGATGTTGGGTTACTGAGGAAAATGAGAAGGGAGGGGCTGTTTGCGCTCTTGTTTTTCTCACACAGTGTTCAAATTCCAGAATAAGAGTCACGGAAAGGGATAAATAACTAAATACTGATCACTAAAATAATAAAGAACTTTATTTTCAGCTCAGAAACACTGGAGGATCAATTTCGAATCGATTGTGCAGTTTGAACATTTTCTGAAGAAGATTCTCATAGGTTTAGGCCATGCAGGTAATAAGATGAAGCAGTCATGTGACAAAATGAACCAATCATGCATTCTCACAGGTGGCGCTGAGAGTGGCTTTCATCTCATGTACTATACCGTATGTTGGAACATTGCTGTGAGAATTTGAGTGCATCCAGCCATGAGAGCATTAGTGAGGTCAGGTACTTATATTGGATGATTAGTTCTGGATCACAAACCCCACTCCAACTCATCCCAAAGGTATTGGATGGAGCGCCAGTCAGTCCAGTGAACAGTGATTGGTTTCTCCCTTGGTTTCTGCTTTGGTTAATCACTGCTGTACCTGCATGTGATCGTCTGAGTGCTCACCATCTTTGCATTTTCTGCTTCTGCCTCAACCCTGATGAAGCACTAAAAACAATGAAAGCTTTTACTGTCTGCAATCCCCAGAGCCGCGCATCCATCAGAGCTTTGTCGTGTTGGAGTGTCTGGAAAAAGGGGTCTGAATTTTTCATATGTTTTCACAAATGTGTTTTTGAGACAAAAGAAGCTTTACAGCAGTACAGATCGTATAACTCCATTATGTATAAAACACACAGATGCGGGGCAGTTCCTCAGCTTTCTCCTTATATCCTTCTGGCAAAGTGCATTTGGCAGTGGCAGGGGGATTTTCTAAAGGCTAAGTTCAATCTTTGGGGATTTGGGAACTTCAAAGGAGTTCAGCTTCAACCTTTTAGAAGTGCACGAAGGGGTTAGTCCACTCTTCGATTTTGCCCTAAAAAGCACCTTGTGCAGCACATCAGTTGAGTTGAGTATAGACAAGAGTGAATTTTTACGTTTAATTTACACAACAGGGTGGGTTTTTGGTCCTAACTGAGGAAACTGACTCTGCAAACTGACAAGGATGACAATAATGAAGATGAATGGGGATTCAGTTTGTGAGAGAAGAAGTGTGTTGTCCCAGCAGAGAGGAGTCACGGCAGGACCGAGCAGGCTTTTTGGTGTCATCCAGTTCACCATCTACTTGGGTGATTCCATGATAGTGTTTCGAGGATCACAGTACCATTACAGTAGTATATTCAGATAAAGTGGTGTTCACAACAATATGTGTGCTTACACTTGAACGACAAGTGGACAACATCAGTTATCTGATGGCACCTTTCAAGGGGTAAGATCTACTATATTAAGCAAGTGAAAAGTCAGTTCTTGGGTCCGAATTTGTCCAAAGCATCAGGCAGTCCTTATGGGGTGTTGATGGTATGCAGTTGTCAGTAAAGTTGTGCAATGGTCAGTATCTACAAGGTGCTACAAGGAAGGACAACTGGTGAAGCTGTGACACGGCCATGGGCATCCAGTACTCAGTTGATGCCAATGTAGGTCCCACCTTGCAAATTTCAGGACTTGAAGGTTCTACTCCTAACATCTTGGTGCCAGATACCCAACAACACCTTATGAGGTCTTTTGGAGTCTGTGCCTCCATGAGTTTGGTGTGTTTTGGCAAGATGCTGGAGACCTACACAACATTAATAAAACATATCACATCTTGAAATATAGACAATAAGGTCCTCGTCAAATGTAGTCAGTACAGGACTTGTCCTGCATTGTGGGGCATTTAAAAGGGGGAGGTATGTATGGGTGTGGTTGCCTAAATAGGCAGGATATATCAATGAGTTTTCTTGTGACAGAGAATGCTTTCAGAAATGTAAAACTGTGGTTTGCAGTTTGACTGGAAACATAATCCAAACCATCAGCATCAATAAAATCCCAGCAATAGCTGAAGCATAGACAAGGAAAGCCTAACCATGTCCCTTTTCTTGTCTCTTGCAGTTTTCAGTGAAGATCTACATTCCAGCTTGTATTTTGTCAATGCATCTCTGCAAGAGGTAGTGTTCGCCAGCACCACAGGGACGCTGGTGCCCTGTCCCGCAGCTGCTGTGCCCCCAGCCACGCTGCGCTGGTACCTGGCCACCGGCGAAGAGAGCTACAACGTCCCAGGGATTCGTCACGTGCACTCCAACGGCACGCTTCAAATCTTCCACTTTCCTCCCTCCAGCTATAGCAAAGTAATCCACGACAACACATACTATTGCACCGCAGAAAATCCTTCAGGGAAAATTAGAAGCCAAGATGTTCATATCAAGGCCGGTGAGTGAACTTTGAAGTTTGGTTATTTTGTTTGGACTTTACTGGTTTTGTGTACCTCCTCACTATCTTTTGTTTCTGCAGTCTTACGGGAGCCCTATACGGTCCGGGTGGCGGACCAGACAGCCATGAGAGGCAGTGTAGCGGTCTTCAAGTGCATTATTCCTTCCTCAGTGGAGAAATACGTCACTGTAGTGTCATGGGAGAGAGACACAGTCCCCCTCGTCTCAGGTAAGACCTCGTGGGACCCCTCCAGCTCTGAGAGGCTTGCTCGTTCCTGATCGATCTGTGTTAAGGAGTTTGATGGACTTGTTATGTCACAAAAGTGTGCAGCTTCATGTTCATACCTCCTGTGAATGCTGCCAAAAAGTCTGGATGATACGGCCATGCGCAAAACGATCGCACTCGAAATGGCCACTTGTGTTCTGGGCTGTGCGCAAGGGTGCGTACAGGCATTTTCCGAAATCCTGCAAGAGCCGTGAGAGAAACACCTACATTTCCTATCATATCCTGATTCATGTGGGTGGGTTCTCAGTTCCCCACAACAGCAGCAACAAATAATACAGAGTTAGAATTGACCTGCTTGTGTTGTCCTACACCCACAGTGGTCTAACCCATTCTGGCACCTAGTCTAGCCTCAGCCTGTCCAGTACATGTCTGACTAGGACAGTTGTGTCACTTAGATTCACTGTATTGACCCAGTTCTCTCACAATTGAAGCCTCGGAGTGAGCGCTTTGAAAGTTCACATCAGTTAAATAGAACACTCGTCCGCACAATTGTTTCCTCCCCTCGGGGCTGACTGCTCTTTATATGGGGCGTTTAGCAAACTCAATAGAGAGACTAGTGTCGTTTAGGCGGCCATTTTCTCTGGAAGGTCTGTGTGTGTCTGCTAGAGAACAAATAAGAGATGTGGCATTATTTCTTTAATAACCTGGATGATTGTTAAGCAGAAGGCTTTATGGAAATTTATAGTAAGTTTATTATTACAGTATTCACAGTAATATGCATATTAAGGTTTTCCCTTTGGCTGTTACACGTCTGGTGCTATTGGAAGCAGCACTGGAATGCCTCTTTGGAGATGGTCCATGGCTGCTCTGTCATATTCTGCGTGATGTCCTCTCTGGACTGAAATCTGAAATTTTGGAAAAGCCGGAAGTTACACGATGCCATGTCGGGAGAGTAGGGAGCCTGAAGAAGCACAGGAAGTGTCTGTGCATGTATAAAATGTGTGTGCCGCCCACAGGTCCTGGCCAAAGGCAACACACCTGTGCTTTACCAGGCTTCCTACTGAAATGGGTCATCTCAGAAGAGGTGCTCCAACGCTGCTTCTGAGAGCAGCAGAACCGCTGGGAGACTTATACCAGCCCAAGGGGTCTCTCAAAGGAAACCAGTGCAAGATTGTTGTATCTGAATGCAAGTGTTTCTTAGGAATAAAGGTTGGATACTTTGTGAACACACCTTGCATGTTGCTCCATGTCTTTATATATATGGGTCGGGCCACAAACTGTCATTTGTGTTGGACAAACACAGTCTGTCAGAACATATTAGGTTTTCAGCAGCCTGTTGTTCTTTTATCTGGTGAATATTTGATGAGTAAGGTCAATATTTCACAAACAAATAGATTTTAGACACAATTCATTGCACATGTCATACTGAAGCATCATCCACTCCTCACTTTTACAGGCATGGAACTCTTATGTGGGCTTAAGAGTGGTATGGGAGAGTTTGTGGACTACAATACAACACTCTCTCTGTCTAAAATCCTTAGTTTGTTCCTGGCTGTGTTAAATAATTCATGAGTGCATAAGGCTCACATGAAAAAGGTCCTGTGAAGCTATACTTTTTTTTATGATGAAATATTAATTTTGAGAGCACATTTCTGTTTAGGACTTTAGAACTTCTGTGTGATAAGATCACTTGAAGGATGGAAGTACAACAAGCAAACAGAAATTCTACGCAGTGTATTTTTCCTTTGCTTGAAAACCTGGTGAGGTTCAACCCTTTTTACCTCTTTAAGGTCTTTTTCTCATCTAGCATTAGCAAATGTTTTAGGTGTAAATGAGATCCAGTGTTTAAGTATATGGTCCCAGAGTGTGATGCTACCACCACCACGTTTAACAGTTGGTGCAGTGTTTCTGGGGTTGTAGAGGATCAAAAGTCAAAAGACACAGGACAAGCATTTATGTGGTCGATAAACAATGGGTCAATAAGAATTGGATCCTCCACATTCAGCTCTGTGTTCACACGTCAAATAGCTATGCATCACGGGCATTTTTAAAGATTAATGTTATGTCCGAGGAACAGTTTAAAGAAATCACCAAAATCACAACATTGCCATGACATTCATGTCCATGATCATTGTATGTATCTTCTGTATCTTCTGACTGTAACTGTATGTAGAAGAGCCTTTTGAAGACAGCTTATGAGTAGTGTTTCAACCTCCTGTTTGGACTGATGGTTTATGCCTCATTGTCAAAAAACGCTGCCCCCCGAAAGAATGGACTCAAAGAATCACTCAGAACCACTCTAATTGTCTTAGTGAACATGACCAATGAATTCTTGTGTAGAGGCACCATGGTCAGCACTAAGATCAATGATCTGTTGTCATGCATGAGATGTCCAGAAGGCCTGGTGTTGTGCTGTGGTGTGCAGTTTGGTACGATGCCAGATCACCTTTGGTCTTCCTTACAAGCACTTTGACAGCCCAACGTTTTTCCCTTTAAACACCACTAATATGAAGCACATCTTGGCATTTTCCTTCAGAATATTGAAATAATCTAGACAGAATTTCATGCCATTTTCGAAAAATGAAACCCTTGATAGTCACAGCCTGAGCTACCACCTGTTCTGGGGGTATGAATTTCTCAATATTGTCTATTATTCATGCGGAGTATTAGGCCCACAGCTTCAGCAGCCGAGGCTGATGGTCTGATCTGGCCGTTGGCTGCTGTGCTGTGTGCCAGCCAGCGAGGAGCAGTGAAACACGTACTGCTGCAGGGGATCCTTTCTCATTCCACACACACGGCCTTCACATCAAGACCTCTGGTCATCATCAGCATTAGAGAAGGAGAGAGAGAGAGAGAGAGAGAGAGAGAGAGAGAGAGAGAGAGAGAGAATGCTTTTCATTTCACTCTGAGTCACAGTGAATGGAAATATGGCTACATAGTGTAAAAAGTAAACATTTAATTTATTATCGTACATTCAGCAGAGTGTCTTTATACCATCATAACTTTAAATCTACCAATAATTATTGATTATTAAAATGTCACGTTTTAATTATGTGACGATATTGTTAATATGCTTAAAGGAAAAACTGAATTAAGACTGAGCTTATATAGAATTACAATGATTCTACAAAGTGCAAAAATCCACACCATACCAAAGGGTTCACTTAGGCCCCATTCACACATGGAACCAAGCTTACATCCTGCTTACATGATCCGATTACAAATGATTGCCAAAGCGAATTGACATTCACACCTGCAATTTTAAATGCATCTCCTGTGACCGCTTGTGCTCAGACCTCTTGCATCATTTGCTCTGGAGGAGGGGCATCGCCTGCATTGATTGACTAAATCGAGAGGCACCTTGTCTTCTGTCCATTAGTTCGTTTGTGATGTGTTTAGCTAACTCTCGGATGGTGGACAGCATGGGTTTCCATTTATCACGTTTTCCAGCCAGGGCCGTGACGCGGTTGATGTGGGTGGTGTTTTACTGTCAGGTACACATTGTGACACTTTGGTGTTCACTCTACAACAGTAATGTGGTGAAATGGGTCTCGGACCACCTCCAAATGCGGGTTGAGTGATTGACACATTGTACCCCGTTCACACCTATACTTTGGTTTGGCCAATTATGATTGGATCATAGGACGCAGCTGTGAAGGGGTCTGTATTTGTCCTTTTTATTATTCGTCCAAGCTCTACTGATGTCTTATGGCCACACCGACTGAAAAACTTTGTTTGAGGAAATTTTGTTTGCATTTAACTTTCTTTTATGAACCGTTAACAGAAACTGATGGCGAAACTAAAATCCTGTTATTACCGTCACCAGGCATCATTACTGTCACAACCATTTTTGTGTTGATATTAATTCAAGCAGGGGTGGGAAACCGAGGTCTGGAGTCCAGCACTGCCGATTTCCCTGCTCATATCCCTGGTCATTTACAGATGGGTGGAATCAGGTCTGCTCAGGTGGCAAAAACACCAAACTGAGCAGGAATCTGGGCCTCTATGAGTAAAGTTCCTCGTCTTTATACACTGTCTGATCGGGAATTCATCTTTTCCACACAACAAAATATCACTCTTCACTCTGTTTCTCTCTATGGTATCACACGCTGTTGTGGTAATGATGGTAAGTTATGTTGAGGTGGTATTATATTATTATAAAGATATTAACATAAATAAAACATTATTTTTTGAGTTAAAACTTAAGTTTTAAGTTTTTTAACAGAAGACTGTTATGTATCAAATATATTTTTTTGATGTTGTAATCTAATACCTAATTAATTTATATCATATTAACCTATTTTTATGCATTAAATTTTCCCTGATTTTAGAATTTGTTTTGAAGAGTCATCGGCAATGATGTTGTGTAGATGCTGTGAGATGATATAAGGGCTGCCCGTGCTCAGTGCTGCTCTTCTGCCAAATGCATGAAGCAGGCCTCAGGGTTTTGCTTTATTGAGGCTGATAATGCGCCGCTGACATTACCAGGGCATCTTCTGTTTAACAGTTTGCACTGCTGACATTTTGCGAACCATTGAGCAGCAAGTGGACTGTTGCACTCGAATCACTAATCGCAACTGGGAGGAGGGGCCTGGTTTAGACCCCTCCCACTTAATGATGAAGATCTAATGAGGATACACTGGAATGGGCATTATTCAGTACAGATAATCGCTGGGCTTTGGCTTCAAATTCTGATTCACTTGAAAAATGGGTTTAATTATTAATTAAATTAGTTAAATTGTAAGTTATAATTGAGGGTTCCACAGTCACTTACTTTCACCCATATTTGAATGACCATGATGTTTTAGATGCTGCCTGATCTTGTAGCTGTATGGATCCATAGACTCAAACTGTCAAACTGGGGCAAACTGGGGCAAACCTTTCATGTGTATCTGATTGAGGTTGTAATTAATGATATGTATATGCATTTGTTTATATGGCGAAACGATGAGGAGTTGCACTGAAAATGCCATAATGTTAGGTTTGGTTTTGAACTCCATTAGACTGGGAAAAACCTGAAATCTCGATATGTTTAAGAGAAATGTCGAAATACTGTACAATATAATGGAAACCTCTACAACAACAAAACACAGCATGCTCTGCTGAGAGTCATTCCTCTGAAAGTCAAATCATTTCCATACAATCGACTCACTCACGCTCTTTTATTAAACAGCATATGTGGTGAACAGATGCAATATTACAATATGGTAAACACAAAATATATCTCGGTATATCGTCATATACGATATATTGCCCAGCCCTCATTTCTTTTGCACCGTTAAATAAAGCAGCTCAGTTATTTCTAGGACAATTCATTAATAATTGTTTGGGATATTTAAATAAATATATATATATATATATATATATATATATATATATATATATATATATATATAGTGCTGAGCCTCAACCTCGTGAATAATGATAGGTATAGGTATTTTTTTATATGGCAAAACAATCTGTGAGTACTAGCGCCCTCTTGTGGGCAATATCTGAAGATACCATATTAAACCATCTTGTGCTTGGTTTTTGTTGACTGGGAAAAACTCGAAATCTTGATATGCTTATAGTAAGAAAATTGTTGCCCACTGATAGATGTGATATTACGATATGGTTGTTATTGTTATTCCTGAGATAAAAAAGCTACATTTATGGTCAAGGAATCCACACATGACACTGTTTAGTTGCATAAAAAGCCCATGGTTTGCATGCTGTAAGGCTGTGCTGCGCTGACCTCTTCATACACGCCAATGCTTGATAGCTGCTTCTGATCATTTATCATGGAAAATCATTAGTGCACCACGTCTAACGACAATGAGAACAATGTACCATGGGACTGTGTACATATAGATTTACAATGGTCAGGAAAAAGCCCTGCCTGACTGCGGCGTAGCTCTGTGGGACAGGACTCCAGCAGAATTTAAATGGAGTACAGCAGCGCTGGAAGGGGGTGGAGGCCTAATGGCTTTACCCATGCAGTTAGGCGAGGGGAGGAACAGCGTGGCCGCCATTTTTACCAGTAAAGGAGATGGAGGCTCTCTTCTCTCCCACACTCTGCTCTAACGGTCCCGATCGGAGTCACCTCCTCCATCTCCCTCCCCGTGATGGGCTGGAGTATTGTTGTTCGGAGGGGGAAAATGGGTCAGCTGGCCTGCAGAGAATAGCCCAGGTAAACAGGCAAAGCAGAGGCGCTTGCGCTCTCTCTCTCTCTCGCTTTCTCTCTCTCTCTCCAGCCAGAACACTTAAAGCCTCTTCCCTTTCTTCTCTTTTCTCGCAGAATCTTCCATTCATCTCTAGATCCGAGCTCGTCTTCCACTCGTCCTTAGCTGAGGAGGGCTTAGTGGGACGAATAAAAGGATACTTGGGAAGGGAGTTGGGGAGCAGGGAGAGAAAAATCAATACCCTTTGTGCATTAATCATGCCGGGGGTGCCAGAGAGAATTATGGGTACATGGAGGGAGAAAAGCGATTGTGCATTCACACTGAAGCAACCACATGCACTCAGCAACTAGTCTGTGTAGGTAAGCAACTGGCCTGAGCGAAATCCCAGCAGAGATATTTACATTAAGCCTGCACGGGCCTGGTGCTGGTTTCCCTTTCCCCATTGGCTTTCTCTACCCAGTAAACCACAGATCCGAGAGGGTCTCGGAGCCTGACAACTGTTTTCTCTCCATCATAGGTGGTGCAAGGTGTGGCTGAGAATGGAAACATGACATTATTGGCAAATATTATTTTGCCCCACCCACTGGTGCACAGTGACACCATCAAAAATCATAAGACCTCTCAGAGATCAATGAATAATACAGTTCTGGAAAGAAACGAAGAGACCACCCACAGGGGAATTTGTCCTCCGCATTTCACCTCGTTTTGGAGAAGTGCTGACCACATCATCTAGAGCATTCTTGTCCAGTTCTTATTAAAGCAATCAGATTCTTACGCCTGTCCATTTTACCTACTTCTACCTGACTGATCACTGGCCTCATTAATACATAATTAGAAGTATCCACTTCTCCTGTTAGTGGTTCTAATGTTATGGCAGGTTGTGTATCTCTTCATTGTTATACCTGATTAGAATGTCACATTATGCACATGCAGCAACCAACAAATCTCAGTCTGCAAGTCTGATAAACGGCCTCCGAAACTCAAGAGTCCACGTACTAACCCACGTCACAACGGGTACAGAAGAGGCCGGTCATACAGCCTAATTGAACCTGATTAGCATATGCTGACCCAGATGGGTCATAAAAACCATCATGAAACGATTAAGACCGTTTTATCCCATTTTGCTATGAGTGCCACATCTGTGCCGCGTCCTCCGCTCATAAACGACCACAATGTTGGTCATTAAACTGAGAGGGATGGAAATGATTACAGAGGCCGTGAGGACTACGTGTTGCTTAATCTTTAATAAACAGTGGCGGGTTTAGGCTGCCGGCTTGCTGTTTTATTCTTTATTCTTGCATCTCGTCAAACCTGCCCCTCTCGCAGCGTACGGATTATGCCACAGCGCAGAACTGGATCATGGCCAGGTCACTACAAATGGCCGAGATCCAGAACGCAGCTTAGTGATAAGCACAGCGAGGGCTAATTAAGCCAGGAGAGACCCATTCACTTCCACTCATGAGCACTTACACATCGCCTCCCGAAAAGCGCTCAAATCCTTGAGCAAAAATAACACTTTGTTGGGCCACGTTCTACACTTTTACACACGAAATCGAGCAACGTCGCTGTCTGAACACAGTCTCCACAACTTTCCTAACTTTTAATGGATGCCAGCGTAAAAAGATTTTGTTCCAATATATCGATATGTATATATCGGGATATAAACAGAGCAAAGTATGGGTTGATGATGATGGGTTGCTCTCAGCTCATCCTCTACTCTGCTCACCTCTGTCCCCCATTCATTCTCTAGCCACACTATGTATATATATATATATATATATATATTCAATTAAAAATTTCTGTCCAGCGATGAAACCTCTTGAGCATGCTTGCCCTGTATGGTCATAATACCTCATAAAATTAAACATCAAAACACAATGAAGAAGGAATTTGTAGTGTATTATGCAAATCCAAATTATTAGGGATTACAAATCTAATAGAACATTTATTCTTATTCTTTTATAATTTATTATTATTATTATTATTATTATTATTATTATTATTATTATTATTATTATATGTTATTATCATTTTGTTTTTGGAAAAGCTTAGGTTCTATTGACCAAAAGCAACTGAAAAACTCATACAGTTAACAAAAATCACAATACACAATGTGAAGGAACCCTTACCACTAAGTAGCCACCCCGCCCCCTTTGCACATGCCTACAGCAGTCTTAGAAGGCTAAGACTAAGAAGGCCTTAGTCCTTTTTTGTCGTTTTATGTTGGTCTTTAAACATGCAAATGAGGCTCTTTCAGTTTGCTCCGCTGCCATATTTACTCTGTCCTTTGTGCTGCTCAAGTATCAGGTCTTGTGGCCGACATTCCCCAGGTGTGGTTCAGAGCTATCACATACCACATATCAGAGGAGGAAATTAGATACAAGGAAATTTAACCATGGCCATCCTCAAAACACACTAACACTCCACTACCATGTCAGTGTGACTGTAGTGCTGAGAATGACCCACCACCCACATCATAGCTGCTCTGTGGTGGTCCTGTGGGGTCCTGATCACTGAAGATCAGGGTGAAAGGAGGAGAATAAAGTCTGCAGAGAAACAGATGAACTACAGTCTGTAATTATAGATCTACAAAGAGCTCCTGTGTGATCAGAGGAGCTGATAGACTGGACAGTGAGTGTAGTCACAAGGAGGTCATAATATTATGCATGATTTGTGTATATTTTATACAATCCTGTGGATTGCTAATAGTGTGAGATGCTCTGGAGAGGTCACCATGCCCTGCCTGCTGCTGTGCATTGTGGCGGGATCGTACAAGAGCGTTGGAAATTGTCTGCCTTATTTACGACTCCAAAATGTCGAATTCCCAAAATAGAGCACCATACAGGGAATAGGGCGTTCAGATACTGCCCCCCGGGTGTCATCAGGGCTTGAATGACTGCTGTGGCGTATACAGCCAGGGGTGATGTGCAGGAGTGACCTTTGACTGCCCACGCTAGATCCCGCAATCTTGACACGCGTGAGCCGGCCGCATTAGCCAATTAGAGTTGATGGCTGTGTCTGTGGTGGCTTATCATCAGCAGGCAGCTGCTGCTGTGTGTTTGAGTGGCTGAGGGATGGGTTGTGTGTGTGTGCGTGTGTGTATGTGTGTGTGTGTGTCTGGTCCTGCACTTCTGTGCTATTGTTTACGAACGGAGGGCGAAAGCTGCTGCTGCGAGTGCAAATCTCTGCACGTTGGCATGGTCATGCGACATCAGAGGCTTTATTAATAGCGGGGTTATTGCCGAAGGGAGCAGCGAGAGGTTGTGGGCTGCTTAAGAGTCAGCGTTGTGTTTTCCTAAGTGGTTTATAGACTATTGCTAATGTACACTGGGCGCTTGTGGTTCTAGGCGCTTCCGCTTGCACTGAAGAACGTAAAGGTGTGTCGTTTGCATAATCTGTTATTGGTACTCTGTGGCTGTGGGAGGAGATTAGGCCAGATTAGAATTGCAAATAATATCAAATCAGGTTTAACCTTTAGAACCTGAGGCCAGTTCTGTGGGATGTTTTCGTAGTTTGATGTTTGATGTACTTTTATTCACCAAAACATTAGAAAAGTATTTATAGGAGACAACTAGGTTACTCAAAAAGTCTTTATTTAAGATGTAAAAATGAACAAAAAAAAATGAAAATATGTTTGAATTTGACTGTTTGCGCACTTTTTCTTTGTCTTTTAAGGACTAAAACACTTTATATCTCAGAAATACTGTTGTATATTGATCATTTGGTGATTTTGAGCTGAAAATGCAAAGATAATGATAAATTATTTGTAATAATTCGATTGATGATATTTATATAATAATAAGTTCTTAATAATCCATATAATTCATAATAGTCCAAATAAAGTGAAAAAACAACCTTAATATCCTTTATTATTATTGTTATTTATGTATGTATCAGTTTGATCCCTTCTCTGGACTTTGAACACTGTGTAAATGAACCAAGAGAACAGCCCCTCCCTTCTCATTTCCCTCAGTAACACATTATATGGGTCGGTGGCGTCATTAGCCCCACCCTCTCTTGCTGATCAGACACATTTGCATATTGTGAAAAAGTTGGTTCGCATTTAGAATTTCTTACATAAACATAGAGTGAGATTTTATGTTCGTAACTGTTGAGCAGGGTGGCTTACAGCTCACGGAAATCAGAAATCCAGAATCTCAGAATTCAGGTTTGACTAAATTACAAATCAATACTGAAATTCAAGCAAAATCTTGAAAAGCATGAAATATATCACTTTCAGTGTAATGAACATAACTTCCATTTTTAAAGTGAATTATGAACAAAACAAAGACCTATTTCACAATATTCTACTATTTTGAGATGCAGTGGTACACGTGGACAGAGCAGAAGTCATGCACTTAATGGCTGCTTTGGCATTTAAACTGGGATTTAGTTCAGCTGGAAATAAGTGAATTTGATCCATTTTTCCGAGCTGGATTCCTCTCTGATAATTCATCATGATGAGACCCCCATGGTAAGGGTCTTGTGGTTTGTGGATGTGTAGTGGTGTAGTGAATGTGTGTTATACTCTGGACTTGAAATGTTCTTGGGTTTTAGTCACACGTCCCCAAACTTAGCAATCGGTGATGGAAGCTTTTAACCTAAAACAAGTTCTCTTAGGTGTTGTTTTGCTCTGATTCTTCTTAAACCGTCCTGAGTTCCTCAGCCCCTCAGCACCTCCACATCTCTGGACCCGTAATAAGACTTTCTCGTACATGGACATGCACTGACCAATGATGAAGCTCATAATGATGAAGCGTTATGCAGTGGAAGGAGGCTGGAAAAATCCTGGAAAATCCGCAACTAAAAGCAACAGCTATGGTGTTGCTAGGGTTCTCAGCTGACTCCGACGCAGGCGTTTAATTGGATGAAGCAGTGAAGGACTCGCATTTCTGTAGCCAGTCAGACGTCAGATGTAAGCCTTGCTGTTTTCCTCTCCTCCGTTTAATAAATCGCCTGAAGAAACTGAAGAGAAACGAGTGAAAAGGAGAGCGTGTTTCTAATTGAGCGCTCCACATTAGCTGCGGCGAGGAGATAAGCCGCCGCTGTTTGTTAGAATGTTTCATCTTTGGGGTTTAGAAAAGGCCTGGCGTCTCCCTTTCAGAGCTGCGGGAGCTCGGCGGAGGCTCACCCGCTCAAAACGCTCCAACCTGCCATCGCCAAAATGGAGGCCAGGTCACGTGACCACATGCAGCCATCTTTTCTGAGAGTGAGCGTTGGATTGAACACAGCCCTAAATTGGAGCGTGAGAAACTTTCTGAAATCAAGGGCTGACCAGTTAAAAACTGTTTACCATCGACACTGTTCTTTAATGTGGGTCCAAATTCCATGATGAATGGGCCAATAGAAACGCTTGAAAAATGACTTACGAATATGAATGAATATAAATAGAATTTTTCTAGGTCTAGTAAACGTAAAAACAAACAAACTAGCAAACTGATTTCCCCACTGATGACGTGATTAAAGGTCAATCAAGGTCATGTGGGGTAAAACATCATTAAGCAGGTCTTCCTCACCTCCTCTCATCCCTGGTTAAGTTAGTCTCCACACAGCTGAGTAACGCGGTGTTGAAGCCCTCACACAGAAACCACTGGGCCGAGTCCAAACCCCCTGCAGTTCACAGTACATTCACCACAGTTCATTTCTACAATGCACAGAAATGTCATTTAAACACACATTAGTTCTGAATTAAATTATATATATATATAGCTTTTTCATTCTTGATGGATATTTTGAATTGGTAAGTTCAAATTAGAGCGATAATCAATAAGCGATTTCATTAGATTCACTTATTAATCTTGTTCAAACAACATTCCTTATGTTTCAAGTCAACACAGCTACACCCGGGAGGCGTCGCTTTATTAAGAGAGGAAAGTAGTCCACTCAGGTTAATTAATCCACTGAAGGAAAGGAATCATTCATGAATGCATGACTCATACTACAGTATAAGACATGCATATTCTTCTCTCGTCAGTCAAATCATTTTCTAAACATGTCTCTGACACTAAAAATAGCCTGTTGACCTCGTACTACTATTCGCAAGCATGTAGAAAAGCAACTAGACAAGTTTGGCCTGTGATCATAATGACCATTTCCTGGCTGTTTTTGCTTGGCTTTCCTTGGCCCTGCATCTAGCAGATGGATCCTGGAGGATTAAGCAGCCTAACGAGGGGGTGGGGGGGTCATTCCTGCAGAAGACCAGCCCTTGCCCACTGACCCAGCTGCACCAATGATTCCCTGCAGTCAGTCCTGGAAGCTTGGAGCGTGTGCTTGTGTCCGAAGAAGAAAAGTAAACAGACAGCGAGATGATCCTGCTCGGCTTAAATGCTGGATTTAAAGGAAACATATTGGATGATCTGCAACAGAACAGACATATTAAGCCATCGACAACAAGTGGCATTGCTGATCAGTATTATAGTACCGATGTACTAACGCCGTGCTCGGTACTAAAATAATACTCACCATTTTTTGTCTGTGGATCACATGCAGTGTGAGATTTTGTTGTTTGTCCTAAAGAAATTATTGTGATTTGGTGTTGGAACTAGCTTACCTAGGCAGCACCATTTCTAAAGCTCTGCCTACTGGTTATTTTAATTGGTTATTGTCTGGACCACTGGGGATTGTTCTGCCTCAGAGGCACCACTGCCCCCAGAACTGTTTTGTGTAGTGATGTTGCACATCAGTGTTCTGAGTGGGACACTAGATTCCTGTGTCCTCCAGAACGCCATCATTTAAGATGACTTCCACCCTCTTTTCATTAAATCATCATCTAATCTGTATTTTCTTCTTTACCAACACTTACATTCAAGATGGTAGAGATGGCTTTGTCTGTGAACCCGAGGCCTGCTGGTGGTCCCTGTCTGACAAGTAAATAAGAAATTGACTCCTCAGCTTGAACCCAGAGCCCACTCAGTGATGGTCCGTCCACAGTAATTAAAGAGGCAGAGCCCAGACAGCCTTTCCTAGCATGTGGTAATCTATGTGGCATATGGACAGGGCGTGGAATTAACACAGAGGAAGAAAATGAAGCGAAACGAAGGAATTAAAGCGGCCAGCGGCTTAAGAGCAAATATTTGTGTGGAGGGAGGGTTTATTCTGGTGACCTGTCAGCGTCTTTGCTCGGCCTGAGGAGCTTTGGATGGCACTCTTGCTGACGTCCTTGTCGCCCTAGAACCAAGGCCAAGCCAGACGACTTAAGATAATGAGTCTGACAGGACACTGTTTACTGCTGGACCAAAATCGAATGACTTAGAGACTAGCAGAGATTTGTACAGATACAGCAGGTGTTTTCTTGGATGTTCTTCATAAGGGGGGGATTTTGAGTAGGGACAAAAGTGCAGTGTTAAAGTTACCAATAATGTTGGTTCTAGGTAGTAGCATTAATGAGGTTCTTAAGTAGCAATTGTTCCTCTGTTGTTCTCCAAAGACTGGGGTCTTTGTCCTGTTGAACAAACTGTGTCCCAAGTTTCAGCCTATCTGGCTGTTTGAAGTTATGGTGAAGAGAGGTTGTCCTCCTTCTTTGCAATGAACCAGTTCCATTATAAGCAAAACTGCCACAGAGCATGATGCTCCCACCACCATGTTTGACAGTGTACTCAGGGTGTGAGTGCCTCACGTTTCCTCAAATAAACCTCAGGTCATTGTGTATGGTCAACCATTGCCTCATATGACCATAGAAGACATCTCATTCCACTGCAGTGTACAATTTGCTTAATTGTAGACAGTGACTATGGAGTTCCAGCAGTTACTGTTTCATAGAAGGTCCATGCCATGGTGGTTCTTGGGTTGTTTCTGACCACCTGGACCAGTCTTCAAGACACTGGGAAAGTGAGTACACCTTCTAATAACTTGAACTTACATTATATTGTTTGAACTGATGATGAAACATGCTCCTATTGGCTCCAGCTGTGTTCTCTGTAGGGATGGTGCTTCATCCAATACTTTTGGGATGAGATGGTGAGGGATCTCAGATCCTTACAGCAATGCTCCAAAAAAATCTAGTAGAAAGCCTTCTCTAGATAGTAGACAGTTACTCCAACAAAAGCAGGATAAACTCTTTATTATATCCTTTATTGCAGAAGAATGAGCAGGTGTCCCAATACTTTTGGTTGCATTACTAAAGGCAAGCAGAGAATGCTGACCACTTCGCTGGCTTACAGTTAGTGAGGCCTTTAATGAGTAATTGGAGTTTAATGAAGGTGCAGTGATTCATACTGGTGAACCAGTCTGACGCCCTTCCAGTCTTTTCTTATGGCCCGACATTAAAAAGACCGCCCTCCATGGCCTCCTCAGATGCTCCGTACATGTAATTCAACATGCCATTATGCAGCTGGAGCGCACTCACACTACAGCCTGTATCTGTTTACTTGGCATAAAGATTACAGGAGTAAATCTCTCTGTCTTTATCCAGCGTCACTGTGTCTCCTCCCAGATAATCTCACAGTTTACGCGGATTTGTGCGAGATTCGTTTTCAAAAACACCGCAATTCCTAAATCTTTCACATGGATTTGATCGCCCGCATTGGGGATTTAGATGAGTTCCAGTAAGATGACTTACAACTTGAAACATTGGCGAAAACAAGAACGTTCATTTATTAGTAAAATGCAGTGACGTATCGCAAAGCTGGAACTTGAGCAAGACAATTCAGCAGCATCAATCGGATCTGAACACCGTTCAGCTGATGCTGATCCAAAGTTTCTGTAACTAAAACAGCGCCACAACTTAGATAAGATGAGCTGCTGAAGTAAAAGCACTTTATTTTAGGAAAAGTTCATATAGTGAGACGATCTGGACTTTGGATTTAGTTCATTTAATTCAATGACCAGTTTGACCAGTTTGACCTCCCTGCTGAAAAATCCAGCTCAAGACCAGTTTTTCAGACATTCTAAGCTGGTCTTTGATGGTCTAGCTGGTTAAAAAGCTGGTCATCCAGGCAAAAACATTCCCTGTACTGGTGAGGTAGCTGGTTGACCAGCTTTTGACCAGCATAGATATTGATTTTGATCAGTTTGTTCACATTGATTAGCAAGGTTGGTCTTTCTGGTCAGCCTACTTGGTCATTCTGTTCATGCTGATCAACCAGAAAGTTCATGTTAATCAACCAGCTTGGGCGTCCTGATCCACCTACCTGGTCATGCTGGTCAGTCACCTAAGTCATGCTGGTCAACCAGTATGGTTGGACTTGGTTGTGCTGGTTGTTTAGCTTGGTCAGCTTGTTCAGGTTCATTATGTTTGTAGGCCAGGCTATTATTTTGACCTGTCGATCAGATCAATATATGAATGTGTGTGTGTGTGTGTGCATGTGTGTGTGTGTGTGTGTGTGTGTGTGTGTGTGTGTGTGAGTGTGTGTGTGTGTGTGTAGTGGTACTGGTAAATGACTTCTGGTTGCCAGTGAAGATAAATGCCAGTGAAGATACTTTCATGCATAATTAGTGGTAATTTGAGAGTAAAATGTGAGGAGAGTATATTTTACACATGATCATGACAACAAGAACAAAAACCTCAGTTTGGAAGAAGACCAGGACCCCAGATATTAAGTTCTTGTGTTCCTCTGTAGAATAATTTCAGGTGGCACACATTGTGAGAACAATCCTCACTGCTGCAGACTCCAGATAACATCTGTCAATTGCACCTACAGTAGAAGACACAGCGGTAAAAACAAAGGATTGATTGAACCGTGCGAGCAAAGGAAGTTTAGCGGTCTGTCAGATGTTTCTTGGATAACCCTTGCTGTGTGTGGGTGAACAGTATCCTAAACATTTTCTAAATGTGAGACAACATTCTCTGGAATATCTGTAACGAAGAATGCAAAACTGGCAACACTTCCAACCTCAACGAATACCCACGCAAACACAGAAAACACGGTGGTGGCAGCATCATGCTGTGGCGACGCTTTTCTTCAGACGGGAACGGAAAGCTGGTCAGAGTTGATGGGAATTTGGATGGAGCTCAATACAAAATTGTCCTCGTTTCGTTTGACATTTATTTTTAGTGTCCAGCTCCGTGCATCACTGTACCTTTTCATTAAAGGTCTAGCTCTCCTGAGAGAACACGAAAGCCTGCAGCTAGGCAGTAATTAATGAATAAGACCAGCCCAGCGCAGTGCAGAGTTGTGTGTTCTTCTAAAAACTGTACTAATTCAAAAAGGGAAAAAGTTCCCAGGCGATGGCTGACCTGCTGTTTCAGGCTTTCCCATCTGACCGTGTACGTTATTTAAATCCATCCATCATCAGCGCAAAAAAGGACAACTCCGGTTAGAATTTGTCACTGTAAAGACGACGGCACAGTGCCTCAGGATATGAACAGATGGAGGCGTTTAGTGAGTGGGTTCAGCCCCTTCCTCCCCACCCCCTCCTCCACCCGCTCTGCTAACCTGTCACTTGTCATCACGCCGTCGAGGAGGCACCATATGCCTGGCACGCCGAAAGCCCTCCACCATGACATAAAAGCGAGTGTGTCTAGGGACTGGAGGAGTCCCTTTTATTTTCCCCGTCGCTTGTGTTGTCACTAGATGTGGGACGTTGTCACTATCAAAGATCTGTTAGTTGCCCTTGCATCACATGGAAGCCTTTTTGATTGTGGGGGGTCGGTGGAGGGTGGGCTGACTTGGCAAAGCGGCTTGGTTGAGCTGAGTAGGCAAACAGAATATCACTACTTTAGCGCCTCCTTGTGAGACGTAAGTGACGACCAGGTCTGACATCTACACTGTAGCGGAGCTTCAGTGGGTGCTGAAGGTGCATCTATTATGACTTCAATATTTTCATGCTTAATTCAGGTTCTGGGCCCCATTTCCCGTTCCAGCATGACCCAGTCCAGTAGAATCATATAGAGTCAGTTTACAACAGAGGGCAAACAGTGCATTTTTGAGTATTGTAAGTTAAATATGTGTGAAAAACACACTGTTTCCCTTTAGATGGCTGCTTTACGTCACTGTGACGGTCGATTGTAGTATAACATGGCCAGGCTTAGATTAGTATAGGAGTATTCCATAGTTTTTAAGGCCTTTTGTACTTTGTTTGGATACACTGGATAGTGTCACTGTCATCTCAGTGTTGTGGAGATTGTAACAGGGTCCAGTAGTGATTGCTTTAAGCTAGAAATTGGTTACCACCATAGGCAATGCCATTGACACTCCCCAGCAGGAAGTCCCAGATCCATACCCCGCCCCCTCTCTCTGATCAGTCAGAGTCTGTATGCAGGTTGAGCGTCAGCCCCGCCCCCTCTCTCTGATCAGTCAGAGTCTGTATGCAGGTTGAGCATCAGCCCCGCCCCCTCTCTCTGATCAGTCAGAGTCTGTATGCAGGTTGATCATGTTCACATGGACAGAGCAGTAAACATGCACTGGAAGCTCCTCAGGCTTTTAAACTGGTATTTAATTCAGTTGGAAACAAGTGAATTTTAGCTGTTTTCCGAGCTGGATTACTGTCCGATAATTCATCACAGACTGATTCGATGGCTTGAAGGGGCAAGTCTTGTTTGCTCTGATGTATCATGTCTGTAGGTCACTCTGATCCTGAGTTATGATTGCAAAGATCTCAGGTTCTAAGAGGTAATTGCTCTGCTTTGCTTCTTGTTTTTTTTTTTTCAACAGTGTTTGAGGTTGTCAGTTCCATACAGTGGTCCCTGCATCCAAATTCTTTAATCCCACTCCCACTCGCTCCCGCTAGGATTTGTCCTGTTTTCACTCACTCCTGCAAAACAACTGTAATATTTATCACATTCCTGCTCATAACATAGACACTATGACCCAGTCCCACCCACAGTCCCACAGGCTGGCATTAATTTGGCTTAATTGTAGTAAATTCACCTTATAAGCAGACTGCTTACCTTTAGGCCTCGGTATATTTGTGGCCGAGTAAACTTGGGCAGACAAAACGACATAATTGCAAAGAAAATGCACAACCGCGCGATGAGTTTCCGAAGACAATCATACCACACAGCAAAATGTGATGGGTTGATACTATTTTGGTTGAGGCTTTAGAGCATGCAGTCTTCTTCATAAACAGAACAACACCGTAGACAGACGGCAAACTTGTTCTAATGTGTGAGAGGCTTAACGTCCTGCTGGACGTTATATAATACGTTCATATTATATATTCGATATTTTTCAATATTATTATTATATTATTATGTTCTCTTTCTGTACTGTATTGAGGCGGCTGTAATATCTATCTATCTATCTATCTATCTATCTATCTATCTATCTATCTATCTATCTATCTATCTATCTTATATTTCTATATATATATATATATATATATATATATATTTGTTGTTATTTTTTGGCTGATTGTTTTCATATTTAGAAACACACACGCCAAGTAAGGCTACAAATTTGTCCAACTGCCCAAAATAAGATACCAAATAAAAAAACTATACAATGAATAATCTTTTAATGATCATATAAGAGTCTCAAAAAAGAGGTTTTATGTACTGTGACTAGATTTGAGATGAATGATTTCAGTCCTCAAGACGTCACATTAGTGCTGGGAAAAATGTCCGTGGTGTCGCTCAGGTTAAAAGCTGCTCAGTGTTATTTGGTAACGTGGGTAAAGTGTTCTTTGGTGATCGTCTGATCATTTATTTAGGCCTGCTCTGATTAGTCCATGCTGTCGGGATGCGTCTTAAATGTTACTTCGAGGGTTTTTTTTGTCTAGTGTCTTTCTGTCCTTGCTTGGAGGACACCACATGCTATGCTTTGCCGGGTCATCATGTCGCTAGTTTGAAGGTCATCTTCCACAGGGTGCCGAGCATTCCCTCCCGCCGCCCCGCCGCCGCGGAAGCTTTTGTTGTCCATCTGCTTCTCCCCTGAGCTTCTGCCGACCCTAAGAACCACACTGGACCGTACAGAGCAGACGATCCAAACTGACCTCAACTTAAACAAACCAAGATGCATCCACTGGAAATGTGAACAGCTTAGTCAGACAGGCTGCAGAGAAAGGTTCTGGGGTTCTGGTCACACACATGGTATATATAATAATAGTTGCATTCAGAAGGAATCATGCAATATCAATGCATGTCTGCAATGGTGATGTGGCTCACTGTCACAGATACTATGCCGTGGTTGGTCTCAGCTCCAGATCTATCCCTGACTGAAAATGTGTGGGATGCTATTGGACGCTTTATCAACACTCCACCCTACCTCACCATCTGCAGAACTGAGGAGAACATTCAAGCTGCATGGGATGGATCATCACAGGACACCATTAGGAACCTCTACAACTCCATGCAGAGACGTCTGGTATTATATATATATATATATATATATATATACATATATATATATATATATATATATATATGCATACTGTATATAACACAGACATTTCTCCTAACACACCAAACCAGTGTGCTTTTAAACCAGTTGCAGGATTTCAGGGCATTGGGGTTTCATTTTTATGATGCCACTCCCCAGGAACCTGTCGCCCTTTCCCTGACTGTGCTCAGATGGGCTTCTTTGTCTGGAGAACTCGTCTCCCAAGCTGCAGATAGAGAGTGTCTTGCACCGGCAGCAGCAGCCCACTGACACGTCCCTCTAATCTGCCTCAGCTCACGCTCCCCCTAAACCAACCCCCCCAACCCACAACTCTCCATCACAGCGCACCCCACCGCCCCACAACTACCCCGCATCCCCACCTCTCTGCCCTGCAACCCCACCACTCCAGTGTCACAGCCTGGAGTCACTTGCCCAGTTGCCACAGTAACCAACTCACCTTCCTCCTCTTGTCACATCACACCTAAAGAGAAGATTATGTCTTCTGGAGAGACAGGGCGTGCGAGGGAGAGAGAGAGAGAGAGAGAGAGAGAGAGAGAGAGAGAGAGAGAGAGAGAGAGAGAGAGAGAGAGAGAGAGAGAGAGCAAGAGAGAGAGAGAGATGAGGTGAAAATGCAGACTTACCAGAGGAAAAAAAAAAAGACACATCCCAGAAATGGAAAAGGCTGTTTTGACCTTTTTCCCTTTTTGCTTCTTTTGCACTGTTTTTATTCAGTACATCTCTGCAAAAAGAACAGCTGTCATGTAGGAGAGAGAGAGAGAGAGAGAGAGAGAGAGAGAGAGAGAGAAAGAGAGGTGGGGGGGTGTCTGTAGCATGCAGAGAAGGGGGGATGCAGGAGGAGAGACAGAGAGGGGGAGGGGTAAAACGAGGGGAAGGAGGGATGAGGTGGGTGTTTCTGAAATGACAACCCTACTTTTGCAAATTTGCAAGCTTCACAGGACAGCCGTGTTCCATTCTAGTCTACTCTCTCTCTCTCTCTCTCTCTCTCTCTCCCTCTCTCTTTCTCTCTCTCTTCCTCTTTTCCTCTCTTCTGTCTGTCTGGTGCAGAGCGAAGCTTGTCCGCCCTGTCTACCCGTCAGCACAGCAGGCAGGACGCACAATAGAAACACGGGCTTTTGGCACCTGGGCGTTTAACCTGCATTTTACTGCATGTGCTGACAGGCAATTATGCTATAGCTAAGGTCTAATTACCATGGACAGCAACGCAGTCGGAACTCGGGATGAGAGAAATGATCAAACACAGAGCTGCTGCTACAGGTTATATTCATAAAGGACTAATCTATGAATTGTTTAGACGATTAATCGAGTGGTCTTAAAACAGGACCAATCAATATAATATCGAGAGCAGCTTTAGGGAAAAGTTAGTTATCAAAATCAGACGTTTTACGTTTTGTAGATTTGAATGATGATGATGACAGCCGCCCTAAATCCTGTGAGGGACATAAATGTAAAACAGTGTAATTCCTCCTGACGTTTCACAGTTAAGGTCAGATTTACTGTGTAAAAGCTGTTCAAGATTCAAAACATTTGTGATGTCACAAAAAGGGACATATGTCCTCATTTAGCCCCACCATTCATACTGAATTCATATGCAATGCAGAGCAGACATCTTCTCTGTCTCTCTCTCTCTCTCTGTCTCTCTCTCTCTCTCTCTCTCTCTCTCTGTCTCTCTCTCTCTCTCTCTCTCTCTCTGTATATATATATATATATATATATATATATATATATAACACTACTTTGAGCTCAATCCTCCGTACAAAACAGCTCCAGCTCTGTTCTGCTGGTGGGTTTCCTCCCATGAACTGCTGCTTCAGGTCCTTCCATAACATTTCTACTGGATTAAGGTCAGGATTTTAACTGGGCAATTCCAAACCATTAACTTTATTCTGAATTCTGTGAAAATCGGATGAAGTTTTAGGTGAAATTTTAGCAGACAATAGAAATCAGTATGTCTGTATGTCATAATGTCAAAATGTGGTAATAAATATAATGAATAATGAAAATGCCTTTAAATATTGTGATGCCATTGTCTTAAAATTACTTCAGAGGTGGGTCTGATTATAATTAAAGTTCCTGAAAGTTCTGTACTGGTAATAACTGGAATCACTAAGGCTGTATAGTTGCATCATCTGATCTTTATCTGCAGAAGCTGCAGAGCTGCCTTCGCTCTGCAGACGAGATGCGCTCAGACGGCAGCGCTCTACACCAAGGTGAACGCTTCTGCGTTTGTGCCTGTAGGCAAATGGGGAGGAAAAACGTCGTTTATTTTTCTGAGGAAGACCTGAAAAGAGGACGGAAAAGCATCTGCAGCACAAAAGAGTAATGGAGTAATTGTCTGTCACCACGGTAACGTTCAATTCACATCCTTTACGTGGAGCAGCTGCCAGCAAGACCATTACTATGTAACCCTGAATCACATCAAGAGGGAGAGAGAGAGAGAAAGAGAGAGAGAGAGAGAGAGAGAGAGAGAGAGAGAGAGAGAGAGAGAGAGATGTAAAGGTTCAGATTCCTTATTATTTGAAGCCCTTAGTTTGTGGTCCTGTGGTCAGAAAGTGGTCAGGATAGATGGTGTACCAGCTGTATCAGCACACTCATACACAGAAGCACAAGGTGGGTATTTCCAATAAAGTGGCCTGTGAGTGTAAGCATGAAGCTGGGGTTCCTAATAAAGTGGCCAGTGTCCAGTGTAGATACCCATGTTTTGATTTTAATGGGGTCCTCTCTTGTCCGTGGTGGTCACAGTGAAAAGGTAAGAAAGAGTCAGCAGTGCCGCAGTAGTCAGTAGTTTATATACAACGTTACAATGTTTACCATCAACAATTATCCAATTAAAGGTGTGAAACACTTCAGATGTCTGTTTCCATTCTGACTGGGATAGTTGATCTAGAGCAGGGCTTTTCACACCAGTCGGACCTTGTTTTAACCAGTTCGTTCTGCAGAGTTGGGGTGGAATCCCCCGTCAGTGAGATTTCAGACATATTCAAATACGAAGTGTTGCGAGTCCAGGTCTCTCGCGCGTGATTTGGCGATAGTGACAGCTGGCATGCTTTGCTTTGGGTGGAAATTTACAGTATGTTAATGGGGCTCCTTCAGTGGAATAGCGAGCAGCTTGTTGACATGGAGAAGTGCTGTCCCGGACTCCCAAGACAAACATTGCCGTCTGCTCCCGTTCAAACTGATGGAGATGGGAATCCTGCCACCAGGCACTGGGGGAATTGATGGCACCAGTGGTGCAATTAAAACGTTAGCATAATTGACGGGGCGTCATCACACTCGAGCTCTCTAAGGGCCCATGTTGAGAGGAGGATTATTCGCAAATGAACCTGGTTGTTAAATAGCCATTTCACAGATCCCGTCCAACGCTGGCAGTACGGTGGACCTTGATATGCCTAGATAACACATATACAAGCATATTATCTCTTCCTGGAATGTGCATAATGTGGTTTTCTTTCCAGAAGCTGCCCCGTGAAGTTGCCCTTGATGAAAGGATCATCGTCAGTGTGATATTTAAGGGTGGAATCCCTACCAAGCCCCCAATAACACAATACCAGAGCCACAATATGATTCATTCAGGTAAAATACAGGTTTGAACCAATACCCTGCTGGTTGTGATTGGATTAGTGGAGCTCTGGATAGTGGGAAGGAAGATAAAGGTCAGCAGGAACAATAAAATGTCCAGTAGCGTCCCACACAGTTTCAATCAGGGACAGGTCTGGAGATGAGAACGACCACGGCATAAAATCTGTGTCTTCAAGACGAGATCTTGAGACGGCAGCAGTGTGTGGACGAGCGTTGTCCTGTTGGACAAAGAGCGAGCACCGGAGTGTGTTTTCAGAAAAGGTCAGACCACTGGTTGCTGGACCTCATTAACGTACCGTTGGACTGAAAGTGCTTGTAATGAAGACCAAAGGTACAAAATTCTGGACTTCTGACCACGGTGCCTCCACACACGGATTCGTTGGTCGTCTCCCCAAGACAAACGCGGGACTGGGCACAGAATATGACCCACTGCCATTGGTTGATTCCTCCTTCATTTTCTTCTTTATTAAAGAAGTCCTGAAGATTGATATTGAATTATTTATGAATAAATGCAGATCTTTACACAGCCATGGGCAGATCTTCCAGCCCTAATTGGAAGCAAAACTACTCTTACACTGTTGTTGTTGTTCCATCTCGTCGTGCTCCATGTTCTCGCCATGCTGTTTAAGCACAGGCCCGTTTATTGCACAGTAGTTTCATAAAAGATTAAGCAGATCTAATTTAGCAGATGAGCTCGTGTTACGGCCCGCTGTTCACAGCTCCTCTGCCTTCAGTTGCTTTAAACGACCCGAGAGGGCGAGTGGAGGAGCGAGGAATGAGGATGCTTGTTCTCGCGCTCCTACAGCTCTCTCTCTCTCTCTCTCTCTCTCTCTCTCTCTCTCTCACTGAATATTTAATAGTGTTGAATTATGGAGCCCCTCGACCATAATAAAGGCAAATCAGACAATTAAAGCAGAGGGCTTCTTCTTTAAATCCTCCGGCTCTCCTCAGAGGGCTAAAATGATTTGAAGTGGCACGTTTGTTTGATTATCTAATCCTCCACTTGCTCCCCTGTCACACTCATGCTTGAGTTATGCAGGCCGACAACCGGCTTCACAAATCCCAGAGAAACGCTGGTAATCAAGTGCCACGTCAGCCGTAATGCCGGCTACTATTGGAGAGTTTCCTTTTCAGCGTTAACTCTATCTTGCCTCACATATCGTCAGCACTATTTTGAGAGCTTTGGCTTTGTCTGCTTTAACTCATAACCCTGTCCCCAGGGTCGCTGGTGGGCTGCATGTCCACACTGGGCTGTGAAACAGGTCAGCATGTGGCGCTGGAGCTTGACAACACTATGAACACCTGTCTGATATGCCGAGGGTCATCTGCGCAACACCAAAACAGCTCAATATGAAGGTTGAAGCACTGGCACTTTAACGCTTCTCAGCTGGGAGGTGGGTCCACTGTAGATGTGATGGTCCAGTCCATCCCTGCTGCCTTTATTATTATTGGATTAAGTGTGCAAGTACATTCAGAGCGGTGTAATTCTACACCTTTACAGTGACGATGGGATAGATGGAGCTCATTCAATGTCCAGTGAGTGGAAGCAGAGGGTGGGTGTTTCTGATAAAGTGGCCAGTGAACAGAAATATGTTAGGGTGTTTCTAATAAAGTGGCCAGTGATTGGAAGTACAGCGTGGAGGACACGGAGTGTGTAAGGTTGACCTCACTTACGAAACACACAACAGTATTGTAGCTGACCCTGGACACTGTTCATATACTGTACATTTGAATAGGCAGCATTACTTTCTCACAGTGTGTGTGTGTGTGTGTGTGCGTGTGTGTGTGCATGTGTGTATGTGAGTTACAGTAGCAGGACAAACCATGTTGCCCTGACAACTGCGGCAGCTGTCAACATCTCACTCTCTAATGGTGACAAATGGTACTTATTACATCAGTGTTAATTTCGTCCCATCTCTTTCAGATAGAGACAGCGATCCCACACTGATCAAACCCAGTTGTAGTAATTACAGAGAAAAGACCTCATTTAAACCACTTATCCTCCGCACTCCCCAACACTTTCCTGCCTTAAACGTGCAGAATGTAGTTCCCTGCGTGAACATGCGTTCGCCTGGCAGCTGTTATTCTTCTAGAAGTTCATAGTTTTCTAACGATTTGACTCAAACGATTTGGTGCATCATGGAATCCTAGAAGTGTATACTGGTCATAATTCCAAATGGGAATGTGTCCCATCAACAGCCAATGAAAGCTGATCCGAATCAGTGAACACAGGGTGCAGATAAAGAAAATCAGCTGTGCGTTCATGTTTGCCATGGACCTTTACAATGGTCCCAGTATGTGATACATTCTGGCACTAGTATGTGTCCAATACTGCAGCAGGATTTAAGGTGGAATGAAAATGTGTATAAGCAGACATCTGTCTCGTACGTAGGGTAGCCTCCAACCTGTACTGTGCTCCTCACGTGTTTTTCATTGGACAGCAGTGATATGCAACAATTTCTCACCTTGTTCAAACAGTAAGTAGGTCTCCAGAACTCCAGAAGACCTTAAAATCGGGGCAGGGAGGAATCCACCTCCACCTCCACTTTTAGAAGTGGAGTGTATTAGAAGAATGATACGATATGAGACGATACGATACAATATCTGAGTTAAGGTACAAATTTTATCCAATCAAAATAGTGGGATCTAAAGAAAGAGACTGCCATCTATTGGTCAGGATTTTAAACACAACACAAAATGAACCAGTGCTGTTGGCCTTTACATGATAACAATAAACGCATAAAATCACGATACATTGATATATTGATATTTTCGTACACCCGTACCTCTAATCCATTCCTTATTTACTTTTACCTTTTTTTGTAATTTTGAAGTTCCACATTTGGCTGTTTAAAGCTGCAGTAAGATGAATCAGAGGAGTGGGGAAAAAGGCAGATTCATGGCAGAGGAATCTATATTTAATCCAGCGGTAATAGCACTGAGAGGTGCCAAACGCTCCTGCTGCTTAAGCTAAGTGAGTTTGGGGGTGAGGGTGGCGTGCTCCATGATTAGAGATGAGTGGAGCTCTAAGCACACAAAATAAGAGAGAGAATATGCAGGAGAGAGGGAGTGTGTGTGTGAGAGAGAGAGAGAGAGAGAGAGAGAGAGAAAGAAAGAAAGAGAGGGGGAGAGAGTGCTAATTCCAGCCTATGTTCCAGTCTGTGGAGAGAAAATGTGATTTGGTGTGGAGAGAGAGATCGAGTGTGTGTGTGTGTGTGTGTGTGTGTGTGTGGGCGGTCGAGACCCGCTCTAATGAGCCTGAGATGGAGGAGCTGAGGTTACACACCGATGTGCTGTGCTTCTGCTGCCTGAATTTACACTGCTGCTTTGATGGAGGACTCTCCAAATGCCAAAACCAGTCCTGTCCACCGGTTGACAAAGACTGGCATCAAAGATGTGCTGGTGAAATTCCTCATTGGGATTAAATAGTCTTGCTCGTGGACAAACATATTGGTCATGTGGTTTTGACCATGTTCATAACAGGGCTGTGTACTGGCGAGAATCTGGTGATGCGGTGTGTATCACAATGCAGGGGTTTTGATCCAGTACATTGTATTGAATCATATTGTAAGAGTGAGTGGACAGAGCCACTCATACCAGCACAGCACAAACTAACCCACCACCACCATGTCAGTGTGACGGCAGTGCTGAGAATGACCCACCACCCACATAACGGCTGCTCTGTGGTGGTCCTGTGGAGTCCTGACCATTGAAGAGTAATGGAAACATGGTGGAAAACAGAAAGCTCCAGTTCTGAGATCTGTTCTGTTGTATTCTGTGGAACGTGATATGCACACATTGGCATATTTAAACCAGTAAAACCAGTCTGTTTCCATTATGCTGGTAAAAAGGCCACGAGGGGGCCAAGAAAAGAAAGGAGGCAACTGTATGATGCCATCCAGAAGACACAAAGTGTGGGACATAACTATGGGATATAGTCTTCCATTGCTTGTTAACTGCATTATGAAGCAAAGTTTATGCACCACATGGCTTGAGCTGGTCCTCTAAGAGAACTGAGTGGACACTGAAGAACTGAATATCGGGTGTAGCATCTTCATTTCAGCAGCGTTTGGCCTCTTGGACAGCAAGACCTTGAAACCTTGTTGGTGTAAGGGACGGGCGAGTTAAAGCACCCTTCAGCGGTGGCACTACTGCATGCTAATTACACGTCATGTTTCTTCTGAGAGCAGTGGAGGTGCAGCTGCTGCAGGGGGCGCCGATAATAGGACAGGAGAGCAGAGGGTCTATGGGGGAGTGGAGCTCGCGGGCACAGTGGTCATTACATATTCACATAGCGGAGCTGCAGGTGGCCTGGGGGTCACCGCTGCTGCCACTGGCAGGTGGACTGAACTGTGAGTGGCCAAGGTCACACCCACAGCAGCCCTTAGCCTCAAAAAGCCTCCGAAATATTCAGCATATTCAAAAAAACCAACACGACAGACTGTTCCTGGGGACCTTATGGTGCAGCCTTATTATTGAGCTATTAATCTTAAGCTATTATTCAGGAATGAATTATTCTGTGACTGCTATGAAGCCGTGTGGAGACATTAAAAACAGGGGGACAAGTCCTGTTTTGTACTGAGAGGTACATCTTTCATCAATGTAGCCTCAGTGTTACAATATTGGACTTTTGGTCCATAATAGTACTTAGTACATGTAGTACTAATAGTACATAATAGGAACCTATGGCAAAACATTAGGTTCAGAACATGTTTGTACCTACAGCAAAGCATCTTGGGTTTAGAACCATTTCATACCAAAACATTGGATTTACAGTAGTTCTGTACCTGGGTTTGGAACGTTTCTGCACCAACTACAAAATATATGGGAACATTATTGTATTTTCAGAAGAACATATTAGAACATGGTATTGGAACATATTAGATTTGGAACATTTTTCTACCAACTGCAAAACAAACTGAGCTTAGAACATTGTTGTATCTGCGGAGGAACATATTGGTTTTATACTCTGAAACAAATAGGATTTAGAACCTTTTTGTACTGACGGTAAAAACATGCTGGGATTAGATCATTTTCATTGTCCTGATTTTTGAACAATTCTTGGAAAATTGAGTTTCGACCTGGACAGTGAGAAGAGAAAGACGACATGGGATAATGGGACACACAATTTTACACTGTTGCTTCCAAACAGTTGGTTTTTTTTTGCCTTGACTCACTTCAGGCCCAAAACTGGATGCCCTTGAAAGTGTGCTCAAACTGCCTCGCTGTGATTAGTTACAGACTGGGTTTAGGGTTAGTTATTCTTGGTTGCACAGAGCAACGGAGAGCAGCAGTGTTTAAGTCATAAGCCTTTATTATTTGTTTCCATTCGAATGGGCTTCCAGTGTTGTGTGCTAAACCCTGTTTCTTAGAAATCTACAGTAAGAAAAAAAAAATGTACATTTTTAGATTTTATGAAAATGAAGTCTGGCTGTTCACGCCCCTGAGAAAGGTTATGGGGTCAGACATCTTTAAGCGCCATTTGGGACTTGTTTAAGCAAACGTTTCCGGTCTTTGAGCTAATAATGGGCCTGCAACTAGGCTGTGAAGGGAATTAGCATATGAGAACCGTACTCTGTTCACTTAACGCGCTCATTTGCAAGCATAGAGGCTGGCTGGATCCCCGAGCTGCGCTCTTAATATCTCTATCAGCGATAATCTCAAGCAGCAGAGGCTGGAAAAGTGATGATCATGCCTTCACCTGCTGAAAAATCATTATATGTTTAGCTAAATTCATGCCTGTGCAATAAAAATGCATCGAAAAGCTGACGCTTGAAGAAAAAAAAAAAAAAACACAATGGAAATACTGTGTTAATAAAATCCAGCGATGTTCAATATTTTGTAATTGGAGTTGTTATGTCTTAGAGTGTCCTCCTGGAATCAGATCTGATGACTTGGAAGACCACTGAAGAGCACTGAACTCACTGAAATGTTTACGAAACCGGTTAAAGAGCAACACCGGTGCCCTTTGAATGCTGCCTCCTTTGTCAGCGATCGTCATGGTTCTGGAGGAGTGGCCCCGGTCATCAGGACACATCCGACAACAGCAATCGGTTTATTATTACGAGATGCTGAGCACTTCCTGATGCTGATTTCCAGTAAATGGAAAAAATAAACCATGTCAAGTTAGATGGTTCCTCACCATCATGGAATGGTATGTCATGGCCTTAGTAACCATTTATCGGTCGAGTGGAAATGAGGACAGTGTGTCCACTGCAGCCTCAGCAGTTAGTGTCACAGCGTCAACCAGTCTGACCATTCTCTGTTGACCTCTCTGCAGAACTGAACCACACTGGATGTGTTTTCTTTATTCCACTATTCTGAGTATTTCTAGAGACTGCTGAGCTGAACATTTCAGTGGATCAGCAGTTCTAGAAATACTCAAAGCAACCCTTCTGACACCAACAGTCACGTCACTCATAAATCCCTGAGATCCCATTTTTTCCCATTCTTCCACATAACAAACCGACTATATAGTTGCATGAATGAGAAGGTATACAGGCCTTCCTAAAGACGTGCTTAGTGAGTGTACACCTTTGTCGTCACCTTTGGGGATGGCTTGGGAATGCCCCCACCTGTGTAAGTTGTTAGGTGTTGTTAGATCTTGTGAGTGAAGTTGAACAGTGTGGTCATGACAAGGTGATGTGAGTGATCAAGTTAGAGCGATGCGTGATAGTGGGTGCCAAATGGGATGGGATGTTCCATTTCCAAAGCTGTGTCGACATTTTAACATTCATCCACACTTGTTTACCAGGAATACATCATAGAGGGCATTACCACCCACAGTGGACAGCGCAGTGGCTGCTAATGATCCCGCAGCTCAGTGCAGTGTTCTTTAGCTTCCATAGGACACGACAAAAGTCATGGCACACAGTAACTGCCTCGAATATGATACAATGTCCTGATGTCTTATAAAAACACACACACACACACACACACACACACACACACACACACACACACACACATACGCATACACACACACACTGCCATTTATTATTGAAGGCTTTCTCTGCATTTCTGTCAGTTTGCATACGGTAGGCGGCTTGTCAGGTCTAGGGCCGGTGTAGTGGAGCGCACTGGATCGTTATTATTGACCACACTTCAGTGTTCCCCCAGTGTGCTGCATAGCCCCACACACACACACACACACACACACACACACACACACACACACACACACACACACACACTCACACACACACACATATACACTCTCTCTCCCTCACAGACATGCACAAATGCAGAGGCGGACATGCACAAGCATGCGCATGCAAAACACCCACTCAAACACACCGAAAGCATGCACAGGACGCACACACACCACCAAACCAATTAACCATTTTAAACAGTACACTCCCTAAAGGGACACCGTTAAAGCTGAGAGGCCGTCGGGATGTTGACTGAGCTTAATGCTCTCGTCTCTTTGAGCAGAATGCTCCAGTAAGGGTTGACAAAGGTATGAAGTGCCTCTTACTTTCAGTTTAGTCCAACAGTGATCACTTCACGTTATGGAAAGTCATGCAGACAGATATACAGCTTGGAGTACAATGATAAAACATCACTTTTATCATTTTATTGAACTCACAGGTAAGTTTCCATTATTCTAGATTATTCTAGATTATTCTAGGCATACTAGTCTTCCTAACAAAAACCCACAAGGCTCAGTTTACACCTGGCATTAGCGTATCTCTTCCAGAGCCCTCAGCCCAAATTGAGATGAAACACCTACAGTAGTTTCGTTTGCAGTTATTACATAAGATGCTGGCTGTGCTTTGCTCTTGGGGAGGCACTGAGACGCATCATCGCTCACACTGCAATAAGAACGTGGTCATATGCGTCTCTGACCACCTCCGAATGTGGTTTGAGTGATCGGATTTGTACAGGTGTGTATGAGGTACAATGTATAATGTGTCCAGAAAGTCTTTGGTCCAGGTCTCATTTTGACTTCCTCTTCCAAGTTGTTTTTTTTGTTCTTACAAAACTTAAAAGTAAAAAATGCACGTAGATCCACTTTCCTCCACATTGAACTTTGCTCAATGGCACTCCAGTCATGGCCTGTCAATCCAGGGAACTGAACCAGCAACCTTCCAGTCACAAGGCTGATTCTAATGCTATTATATTAATGATATTAAAGATATTAATGCTCTCATTGGCCTTCGTGACAGCAGATGAATCAGGCATGCTTCTGACTGGCTGCTTTGTCTTCTGCTTGCTCCTCACTAAGCTGCACCTCCAAAAGCTCATTACTGACCCCCTAAGTTGATCAGAGGTTTGAGACTTAAAAAGTAGCCTTCAACTGAATGTAGTAGAGGTCACAAGTTTGATCTACATTGTCTTTCTGGATCATTTTCCTCAGTACACAAATGAGCAAGTGTAATATTTTTGTCTCATTCGTTGTGATTTGGTGTGAAAATCTGAAGTTTTTGCTCCAATTTACAGAAATATAGAAAATCTAAAAGATTCACAAACTTCAAGCACAACTGTATCATGTCTGATTAACTGGGGTCCTTTATCAATCATGTTCATTTGATTGAACTACTCCTTTAACCCTTAGAATCCTACATTTTGTCACCAGTAAGACATACCAGATATCGTCATTTGTTGAGATCCTAGGCTACTCTAATTGGTCTTCATTTGAGATGAATAAAATTTAAATAAAAAGTAAAACAATTTAAATATTTGTATGAATTTGACCATGTTTTGGTAAAAAAAAAGCTTTTTCATTGAAAATGCAATCATTTGATGAGTTATTTGTGATGATTTAGATTAACAATGATCTTTATAATGACGCATTCTTCAAAATGCTTGACAGTGGTCCAAAAAAAAAACAAAAACCCTGAATATCCTTTATTATTTGTGTTATTTATGTGTGTATTAATATGATCTCTTCTCATTTTATTCTGAAATTTGAAAGAGAGCAAAGAAACCCACTATCTGTTTCCATTAGCCCCACCCCTCTCCCTGCTCAGTCAGAGTCAGTGTGCAGGTCGAGCATGTACACATGGACAAAGCAGTCAACATGCACTGGAAGCTCCTTTGGCCTTTAAAATGTCTGTAGGTTACTCTGATACTGAGATATGAAGCTTAGAAAATATAACGCAGCAGCCTGAAAAATGCGGATCTCAGGTTCTAAGAATTAAAGTAGCCAAGTAGGAGTGGGCACATGCAAACCTTGGATTGGGACCTCCATATTTCTCACTGTGTTTGAGGATTCTCATCAATCTTCTGCGAGAACTAAACACAAGAGTGAAGAGCCTTTAAATAAATAATAGGTTCTTTTCCAAAGGCAGGCGTATTTGGTTTTCAGATGTTATGTGTAGACCGTGCTTAAGGCTGATCCTGCTCGACCGTTCACACTCAAATCATTTAGCCTGTATTATCAGAAATCTGCAAATCCTAGGAAAATACTTAAAAACACGTTTCGACTAGCCGGGAAACCAGGTTATGCTTTGAATTTTACCTCTTGCACGGCCAAAATGGTGAGCGGGAGATGTGTGTCTTTGCATTGTGGCAGAAGAGATGTCTGACTGGGTATTGTAGCAAAACTCCCTGGGGGTCAAGGAGGAGCAGCGTGAGGCTCGGGCGTGCTGAATAATTTACGAGAGGAGACGAGTGGAGAGGCGAGTGGAGGAGAGGAGGACCAGCGCTCCGTGGATTTTTCAGATGGACGCCAAACAATCGAGCAATAACCTGCCGTTTCGACACAGTCAGGAGACTTCAAAGGCTCCTGCGATTAGATAAGCCGAAACCAGGCAAGGGCCGCTTCTCAATCGCCTGCTCTATAACTGCTGTCCCACCTCACAGCACATCTTTTATTGCACACTCTCATGTATGACACAGCTCCAATATGCTGGAAAAGCTAAAATAATGCACCAAGTAAGCTTGAAAGCCTTCCTTTTCATTGTTGTTAGAGGCCAAGAAGATGGCGTGCTTTCTGGTGTGGTTGGCTGAAAGCTTATCTGGCCCAGAAAATGTGATGAATTATACAGTTTCTTCCTGTTTCCCCCAAATAAGTTTAATACCATTTAAAAATTCCACCATCTAATACTTAGAACCACGACATCCCCACTTTGCGGGAAGTTTAATGCACATTCTAGGCTTCGTAATTCAGGATCAGAGAAACCTACAGACATGATACATATCATAAACTACAACACTTCTCATCGTTGTGTGTTGAGCTATCAGCGAGTAATTCACTGAACTGATTCCTGCTGAATGAAATCCCTGTTTAAATGCCAAACCAGCAATGAGAATATGAGCTTCATGACTCGTGATCATTACTGCTTACATAAGCAGCTTCCTTTTGTTCCACTGTGTTGCTTTGCATTTTGGTCCACATTCTGCTCATGTAGTGAACTATGCTGTTTGCCATAAATTACGAGTGCATTGTGGGAGATTATAGTGCCCTCAAAATCACATTTGAATTCCAGTTGATCATCCAGACACAGAGAAAAGTGGCTAACATATTCATTAATGCCCTAAAACCTAAACAGGGATCAATTTCGGGCAAGCAAGGCTGCACGTTGGAACGGTGTACCAGCACTCCCAACTCATATGGGGGTTTTGATTTACCTTTCTTACCTTCATATCAGTAGTTCTCTCTTGGTTTTGGTCCAGATCTCATTTAGGTCTTTTCCACCAAAGAACTCTTAAATTGGTTCTGTTCAGGCTTATAACAACCTATGTGCTTTGTAGCGAACCATCCCATGTTTACACCAGTTTTGGCAGAACTGAGGACACGTCACAGAATACGTCATCAACACTGATGCATTGCACAGCTACAGTAAACGGAACTGAGAAGATTGTAGCACGTATAGACTACCTGCGAGCGTTTGTTCTGTGACAGTTTGTTTTGATCCAAAAAAAGAAGACGTAGAAGACGACACCATATGAGATGTTATGTCGTTTCTCCTGTACAACTTGAGACACTCATAGCGATCTTTGGTTCCCACTGCAAACAAACTTTTCAGGTTCCCGGAGCCTAATTTTGTTGGTAGAAATGAGTCAATCTAGATTCATGAATGGAATGGAACCCATTCCGTATTGGTGGAACGGGCCTATTAGGACCTCCACAGTTCCCCTGAAATGCTGCTTTTAACAGTCTGCACTGTAGAAACATAACAAAGTACTTGAGTGTGATGTTCTTGCCTTACGATGCACTGCAGGTATCGGTTACTTTCAGATCTTTAGACAGTTGCTTAGAGGAGCCCATGTTCGATGAGTGTTAACATGAGGTTTGAAGAGTCTCGGAAATCTCATTCCGTTCCTAATTACAGTTGCATCAAGTTTACCGTTGCAACATTTAGAGAGTTCAATGTTGCGAAAGTCAGCAGTCACATAACCATTTCGCAGCCTGTATTTTCTATGCCACGTTTGGTTCGGCAATCTTTGTCATCTTATCTCATGGTTGATTTATCGAGTACATTAAGTGGAAAACTGCGTCAATGTAATTTGTTTGCCCAACTATCATTTCAGATGTGTCTCCCAGTGACCTGTGCCTGCAGATTCCTGGAACAGGCTTCTGATGTGCATGTGCTCCGTGGGTTTTTTTTCCCCCTTTTGTCATAGATGACAAGCTGTCAGCTTTAATGAAACTGCACCGCATTCAGAGGCACCATGAACAAATACGCGCTTTGAATATTTTTTGGAGTTAAGGTGCCCAGCAGGGTGCCAACCAGGCCTCAGTCTGGAGGAGAGGAGCGTGCGCCAGGGATACAACGAGCTTCATCTTCCAGTCTAATCTCTGGAAAATCTATTCAGACCTAACGGCAGCCAATGTCGCTCATATCAGTATGAAATATGACTTTTGAAATGTACAACAGCGACAGTGCAGAGGAGAAACGATCTTCCTGCATAGACGCAGACTAATCAGTTCTATACACTGTACTTCTGCACTGCACTGTGAGGAGATCTGTAC
Organism: Acestrorhynchus altus; assembly: GCA_034509495.1. Classification (NCBI taxonomy): domain Eukaryota; kingdom Metazoa; phylum Chordata; class Actinopteri; order Characiformes; family Acestrorhynchidae; genus Acestrorhynchus; species Acestrorhynchus altus. The sequence goes on along the minus strand of CM067519.1, from coordinate 2,761,801 downwards.
CTGTTCATACTCAAGGCAATCAGAGTTCATTCTCATTAGAATCTTTAATTGGCTTCTAATTATATTAGTCATTCAACCCGTCATTGGTTGAAGGTACAGTCTTCTGAAGGAGGTGGATGACTGTATGGCTGTTCAGAGACAGAGTGCACTCTTACAGTCCATTGCTGGTTCAGTTTTGGTTCTGGTTCGGAGGTGCAGCTGTTATCTTCTGTAGACTTGTTAACATGGTTCATCATAACTGCTTCATCACGTAACAGAAAACAGCACCAGCAGCCAATTTCACCCTTATTTATGCCCATTTTTCTGGATAATAGTACAGAATAATGAAGCTGTGGCTTTCCGGGTCTGAGGTGTTCTCTAATCTCTGCTTAGGCAAGCACAGTCTCCAGCTACATTCTCTTGTAAGAGCAACACAAAAGCACATTCGTATGCGCAGACGTACGCGCACACGCACACTCCACCGCTTGTGTGGACGGTCGCCTGTCGCGCACTGCATTTAGACCACAATCTGAAAATGCCTTCAGGATATCTAATCCACAGTCTCTCATCTTTAACTGGGTCAGAGCTCACAATAGCAGCATCTTCGTTTCTGCCTCGCCTCAGCTTTTTTTCGGCTCGTCTAGAGCTGGCTTTTTTCATTCACTGTTAAATTGTTTACTTATGGTCTTTGGCTACACACACACACACACACACACTACACACACACACACACACACACACAGAAAATACAACTGTCTTTCTAAATAACTGCTGCCGTGACAGCTTCATTTGCAGAACATTTGCAATTCCTGTGTGAATACTAATTCTAAGCTAAGACAAATATTACTAATTAAATATATATATATATATATATATATATATATACTACTGGTCAAAAGTTTTAGAACACCCACTGCATTGCAGCAATGCAGTGCTGCAGTGACAGTGACAAGGTAGTGATGTGTGGCACTGCTCTGTGGTGGTCCTGTGTGGTCAGTGAAGCTGATAAAACTTAAGGGTCGAAAAAAGGAGGTGGTCATAATCTTGTGGTTGATTGTAAAACAGAGAAACAAATTAATGTCAGACAATCATCGTGCTGGGATGTGATCTCTTGATTAACACCATGCTGCTGTAACTAACAGTAATAAATCTCACTGAATGTGAAACGTTTGTAACTTGGTTTGCTTTATCAAAACGGGTTTGTCAAATCCATGCCACTCAAATTCTGAATATAGAATCACAGGTCTGACTCAGAATGAATCTAATGAAATATGATACACAATAGTCTTGTATATTAACCGTAGTTTTAGCATGGATGGATTAGATATAAACAGAGCGGGATATGGGCTGAGTGATATATCGATATTTATATCTGTATCAGGATAAAAACAGAGAGGGATACAGGCTGAGCAATATATTGATATTTATATCTGTATCAGGATAAAAACAGAGAGGGATATGGGCTGAGAAATCTGTTTTCTGCTCCCTCACTTGTCTCCATCCCCACTCTCAGCTCCTCCTCTATTCTGCTCCTCTCCAGCCCCAATCATGTTCTCACATACACTCTGGATGGAGCATATGAAACGGCCCATGTAAGAAAGGAAATGATCTACATGGACAAAGTAATGTTTCCTTGGTAGAGCTTCACATACAGTTCTCATGTGTCCAGTTGGTCAGTCAGAATCTACACAATTTACAAAACACAAGAGAATTCAACGTCCCATTTTTTCAAACGTGTGTTTAAATGAGTTCATATTTGCGCTCTATAACCTGAGGTAGATGTTAATGAGCTACATAAAGTCCATATCGTTCTTTTATGAGATAATGGGCAGAGTAACACTTTGGGTAGAACACAGACCTTTGTGCTTGGCAGTCTGATAGCCCTTTTTGCAGGCAGGCCCAAACTCAGCCCTGGAGTATTAACCACAGCGTATCAGAGACGATCTCATCCAAATTGCATATTCAATCATTCCTGACACGGACATACCCTCCGGAGGCCAGACAGAGCATGCGACCGCTGTAGGTCACATTATTCTTCATAAACGTTGACGACCTTACCGTTCTGGGTTATCCCAGGAATTAGCATGATATTACCACATACAGTGGGAGCCATGGGCCATATCAAAGCCGGGTACGATCACTGCGTCTCTGCTCCGTCAGAGTGGGTCCCTGGGGAGGCTGAGGAGAAAATGAGCTTCTGTTAACTAGGGCTATAATCTTCCAGACACACAGGCACGTCAGATTTATTTAGAGGGAGACAGTGGTGAAATTAAATCCCGAGTATCTTGCGCTCATTGACTTGCAGCCTGAGGAGTCGCACGCAGTACCGCACTGATTGCTGCAGTAGATTCGTTAACCGTCTCCTATTGCATTGTCTTGTAGGACCTCGATTTCTCATAACGTCCACGGGAGCCTTGTATATCCTGGACGTGCAGAAGGAGGACGAGTTATTCAACTACCGCTGCATGACGAGGCATCGGTACACCTCCGAAACGAGGCAGAGCAACAGTGCCCGTCTCTTCGTACCAGGTGAGAACGAGAAACATTTGCACTATAAAAAAATGTACACAACTTCCTTCCTTTCCCCAAATGTAAGTATACAAGTATGTCCAAATGTTTGTGGACACCCCTTCTTAGGAATGCATTCAGCTGTTTTAGGTTGCAATATAAGATAAGCAAAATATAAACAATATAAACATGAGATAATCCTATATGAACCTATATGCACCATGCCAGCCATGGGCAAAACGGTTGTAAAGCCACCCAGCATTGTGGAGCAGTGGAACTGTGTTTTCTGGAATGATGGAGCTGCGGAGAGGTGAGGTGGTGATCATCCAACACCTTGACCTCACTAATGCACACTCTTGCCACTGATTGCAAACAAATCCTCACAGCAATGCTTCAACATCTAGTACAAAGCCTTCCTTCTAAACCATAAAAAGAAACTTTAAACACCAGACATGTCTTCGCTTATCAACTACATTTACAGTAATGCCAAAATCTAATCTCTCGCCAAAGTGTTCCTTAAGGCATATCGTTTGCCGGTCAGCTGAGGAGACATCTGCCTCATTTTCCTTAAACTGAATTATATCCTCCTCATTTCTTGTTTCCTGTAAGACCCCACAAACTCGGCGCCTGCAATCCTCGATGGCTTTGAGAAGCGGGAGGTCATGGCCTCTCACAGAGTCGAGCTGCCGTGCAAAGCTTCGGGCCACCCGGCACCAAAGTACCGCTGGCTAAAGGACAACAGACCACTGGAGCCAGACACCCGCTTCCGGCAGAGCGTGACTGGTCTCCTGATTGAAAGAGCACAGCCCAGCGACTCCGGGAACTATGTGTGCGAGGTGTGGAACAGCTACGGGAATGCAGAAGTTATCGGCCGCCTTCTGGTCAAGGGTATGTTCAGTTCACCTGGTGCAAGTGATTGGTTTCAAGGATTTGCCTGGCCTGTTTGAAATGACCAGTGAGTGAAATGAGGTTCTGAGATGTACACTATTCCATTCCAGAGCCGCTACGGGTGGTGGTCAGTCCCAGGAAAGTGAAGGGCAGCGTGGGCAGCCAGGTGTCCCTGACCTGTAGCGTGACTGGGTCTGGGGAATTTGAGCTCTCGTGGTACCGCAATGGCGACAAAATCAATACTGGTCCCAGCGTGCACATGAACGGCATCAACAAGGAGAACCTGGTGATGGACGGCATGGCCAAGAGTGATGGGGGAGCTTACCAGTGCTTTGCTAGGAAGGGCAAGATCTCAGCTCAGGACTTTGTGCAGGTCATCTTAGAAGGTCAGTAAATACTTAATAAAACGGTGTCTGTTTGTAATGTGCATTAAAGGCATTAATGGTAATGATCACTGGTATGGGACTGTTTCCTTTTCTTGCACAGCAAGTTTTTAGAAGTACATTCTTCATAAAGGTGCCATAGAATGTATTTTCGAATGTTGAATGAATTGTGTGACTTTGCTTGAATGCTGTTTAACACGCCTATTTACAACCCTGTTGTTTTACCTCAGAATAAAACCCTTTTGTAACTACTCCCAAGCCTTACCAGCCAGTGGTGCTGTCCTCTCAGTGTCCTCTCAGCTCAGTGTGTGGTTAACAAGCTGAAGATATCGTTCCTTTTTAGCCTGGCACATCGCCCGGTCACTTCCCTAGGTTTGCTTCCAAGAAGCGGTTTGAGTTCCCCTTCTGACGTGTGGTCAGCTCTAATCTGAGGGAGTCGAGTTTGTTTTCGTGGGAGCAGATGTTGGAGAGCACTGATAGAAATATGTTGGCTAGTGCGTTTTTCACAGTACACAGTACCTGTCCTCACTCAACAAATTTTAGCTCACCTTCTGAGGACACTGGCACAATGAAATCAGTGGTGACAAGGCCTGGTTTGCTCTGTCCCCTGGGTTCCTCATAACTAGAAGTGTTAGAACTAAAAGTGATGAGCTGCTCTCCAGTATCAACAACAACAGATTCTGTCTCTATTTATGTAAATATTGGGGTGGGACTATAACAATTAGGATTTTGAAATTGGCCTGATTTAGGGCTCTGTTTTGGTTCTGCTAGATCTTCATATGAAGGAGAAACAACAGTGTTTTGCTTCCATGTACTGAACTAAATATAGATACAGGTCTAACAATATACATAACAATTTTTTCTTCCCAGATGGAACCCCCAAGATCTTGTCAGCCTTCAGCGAGAAAGTGGTGAGTCCAAACGAGTTTGTGTCCTTGATGTGCCACGTCAAAGGCACGCCCCAGCCCGTGGTCACTTGGACGCTGGACGATGACCTGGTGATGAAGGACAGCCGTCACAGGATGGGCCACAGCATCACGGCAGAGGGAAACGTCATCAGCTACCTGAACATCTCCCAGACGCAGGTCCGCGACAGTGGGGTGTACCGCTGTACCTGCAACAACTCAGCCGGGACGGTCTCCTACCAGGCTCGAATAAACGTAAGAGGTGCTTGTCAGATCAGCTCCTCCAAAACACACATACACACATACATAACTCATTTTGGTGCTTTTGCTACACAACAGCGGTTATAATCTATGACCTGGGCTGCTTTCAGGGTTTACTCAGTAACGTTTGTTTCCATTTCTCTGACCTCAGGGGTTCTAAGCAGTTAAAGTAATACAGTTTCTCACTCTTACCCCAAATTTAGACAATATACCAAGACATTTTGGTGTCTGAAGTTGCTTACAATGGAGTTTCGGCTACTGGCCTTGTCCAGCACTGCTACTGTGTCATTAGCATTGTGTCATTAGCATTTAGCCCCGTGTCCAAACTGATGTCACGTCCCATGATTTAAGCCTGCCTAGCCTAATTTTCAGATTTACCACAATTTTACCTTTCTCAACGTTACAAAAAACTCAGAACACACATGTAGGTTCACTCATAGGTTTAGATAGTAAATAAAAGAAGGAGTCTAAATATGACAGACAATTAATAAAGGTCAGATACTAAACATGCTTTGGGCAATCGTCTACATTTGGGAGGAGAAAACAGAATAAAATTGGTTTATTTGGGCTCCAAGTGCTACGATGGATTAGCGCCCTGTGTAGGGTTGTTTCCCGCCCTTGCTCTCAGAGTTGCCGGCTGGGCACCGGCTCACCCGTGACCCTATTCAGGAATAAGCGGTTCTGAAAATGGATGGATGGATGAATGGGCTCCAAGTGGCTCAGCAGTCTAAAGTGTTACCACTATGATCTGAGGATCACAGGTTTGAATCCTGGGTCGGCAACTGGAGTCTGAGATGGCGAAACTGACCATGCCTATGGGTGGGTAGATGGCGTTCTCTCACTGAATGTGATGCTGGCCGGCACAGGCCTTTGTCAGCCATTGTATCAGTGCTGGGGACCCAGCGATTTCCTGCCCAGCAAAAATTCTAATGTATTGGACATGTGCTCACCCTCACCCTCCTAGTGTGATAGGGGGAGTGCCTGTGGGGTTTGGGAACTGGCACCTCCAAAATTGAGGGGTAAAACTGGGTAAAAATAAATAATAATCAAAAAGATTCCTTTTCCTAAACTGTCGTACTTAAGGAACTGATTGAGCTGTAAAATATTATGTGGTTATTTTTCGTATTCATCTTAGCCATCTCTGCCCACATTACCCAGTTCTGGCAGATTAATCTGTCATAAAATATTTATTCTCAGCTAACAGTACAATATTGTACCTCCTACTCACTCTAGCCCAGCTTTGTTGTCATATTACTGCTCATACTCGACAGGGGTTTAAAAAATATGAACAAAGCTGCCCATGAAACCTGAACACCCCCTTAATAAACCCATGCCATAGGTGTCATTGTATTCCTAGATGTCTTCATTTCTTTCACCCTGGCTCGCAGGCTGGTTTGCGAATTACCACTTCTATAAGATGCACATTTTCCTTTCCCTGTTCATTTCCATTACTGACCCATTTTTCTTGCGTTAGCTTATTTATTTCTTTTCAGCATTAGAATTTCTCCTCCAGGCTCATGATAGCTTAATTAAGGTTATGTGGAAAGCCTTCAAGATGGGATTTTTTTTTTAAATAATAATGCTGTCAGTCCCGATGACTGTACAGTGTGTAAGTCTGTGCTTGTTTTGTTCCTTGACTGTCAGTGGCAGAGGAGCGCTGCGGATAAATCGGTGCCATTCCAGAGATGGGATAATGACCGTTTGTCGCATGGCTGGCTCTGTAATAGTAGTGGATGTGATGTGTAATGTGGCGGTGAATGCTAGGGCTGGTCTGAACAGCATCTTACAAGCTTCGAGTACAAAATAGTTTGAAAACCACTTTTAGTTAACCAGCATCTGAAGTATGTTCAAGTTTTACTGTTCTGCATTTCGATGCTGTCCAGTGAAAAACATGTATCTCTAACATGGTGACCTTACAGGAGAAGGTAAAATGATGTTAGCTTCAGCATTTTTAGGGTTCAGTGGATGGAGAAAATTAAAAACAACCAAAGAGAGATACATTTTTGATTGGAGAGCAGTAATAGACTAGGTGTTGTATTGATTGTGTATAGTGGTGCTAGTGCAAATGAACTGAAATCAGCTGTGAGTATTTAGGATTAAATGATCAGTAGCTTTACTGAAGGGCAGGCTTAATACATAAGCCTTTCAGCAGATACCAAACCTAAATTATTTATTTATAAAAGTCAATGCCAGCCAGTGTAAATGTAGACATCAATGTTCAGCCACTCTTGTATCAAGAACTGCACAGTTCAGAAAGAGTTTGAGGAAGCCACCCTTACTTGTTGTTCCACGCCATCTCACAGATCTAGAGGATCACATTCAGACATGTGGACGCTCCTGAACGTTTTTCCTGCCAATCAGTCACATTTACAGCCCTGTGAATTATCATCTTGGAATACAGGGATAGGAATGTTCTGCTCCTTGGTAAGATGATGAAATCAAAACCTGGTTGTCCAGCATCCCAATGTTGGTTACAATGTCACTGTTTCACATTTACTGTCACCTCAACCAAAAGGACCCATTTCCGAGTTACCTGGAGACTGCCAGAACATCACAGATCTCCTCCAGCTTGGACAACACCTCCACACAGTCTTCATTGAAGGATTCCTGAAGTCCATGGTGAACACCATGGCCATCCACTGTAACTGGACAACTGCAAATGGGCCACTGCCCCATATGTTAATGGTCAGAATTTGGTTGTGAAGGACCTACGGTGATTATAGAAGCAATTCCCAAGCTGTGAATCAGATCAGCTGTCCCTTTCGGTTTCGTCTTCCAGCCTCAGTTCTGAGGAGGATTTCCTGTAGACTGTGATTGCTGCCACTGCTGGTGGATCTGTATGAGCACATGCTTTCATACACTTTCAAATTCAGCCTCCTTCACACTTTGTCTCAAATAGCATCACTTTTAGTCTATGATTACATTCAACAAGACATCCACTGCACTGCACCACCTCTGCTCAATCTAAGGCTCCTGCTGCATACCCTGCAGATATTAATAGCCTGATCATCCTCATGCAAGGCCACCTGCTTAAACATGCAAGGTGGCTAATTTTTGTCCAGGGATCTTATATTGTGATATTAAAGAATACAGAAGTCATGTCATAATATTAGTTATATAATGTCAAATAAGTCAAATAAACAATATTGTGCAGATATAACTCTTAGACTCGTAGAGATGTCATAGAAAATGAGAACAGTCTCAGGTTCTTTTGTATCAAGCAATTTGTGGCCGGGTGCTTAGGGAAGGTTGCTGGTTTGATTCCCTGAACTGGCAGGGCATGACTGAAGTGCCCTTGAGCAGTGCACTCAACTTCTCAGCCGCTCACTATCCCCTAGTGTGTGAATTCACTAGTGTGAATTGGGATAAAGCACAGTGGCTTTGTATGCACATCTACGTTTTATGTGTGGTTTAATTTGCCTGCAGTGATGATCTTAGAGGCCTAGAATAATGTGTTCTAAACAGTTCTGGTATATTTCAGTGCTCAGACATCTAATTATTTAAACTGCGATATTGAGTTCTGAGTGGGTTATGAAGGCAATGTTTCAGAAGTTGATTTTTATGTTAATTTTTCATCTGAAAAATAGATTTATTATTTATTTGCTGTAGTTTTTATTAAATCTAGACGCCCCTGAATTATATTCAGTAATAATTAGTCATGTAGTAGTAGTTTTTCATCTAAAAGAAGTATTTTCATCTAAAAAAGAAAACTTGTTTGTATTCATAAGTTCATTGCTTTGACACCACAAAGTCGGCTAGGTTTCAGCCCATTATGAAATTTTTTTTAAAAAATACTACTAATGAGTCTTAAATATTTAGAATATTTTTTGTTAGAAAATTCAGCCAAAAAAAAAGGAAACTGGCATTTGATTTATATTCATTACATTTTTTAAAATTAAATTGTGTTTGAAATTGAATTTCAAAGTTCAAACTAAATGAAATTAGCAAAATTATTAAATTGTTAAAATTATAATTCAATGAATAATTATGATTCATTTTTTTTATATAATTTTTTCCACAATATTAAATTTGTTTGAGATGCACTAACAACATGAAAAAAGTATCTTTGTGCATAATTTAATAGTTACTAATCTATAATAATTATGGTTTTAGATGCACTAATATTCAACGAAAGACACCTTATGTAACTGTAATTCTACATTATTCTAATTAAGTAACACCTTTAAGGGGTTGTTAGTGATCCTACTGTGGCAGTTTAGAAGAAGCACAGGTTCAATACAAAATCTAAATTACATGCAAATGCAAATTCACTACATAACAAACCAACCGTGATGTGAATCAAGTGCATCACTATTAACTCCAGACTTCTAAGGGTTAAAGAGAGGTATTTCTCTTTCATATCTTCAAAGGTCCTGCTGACATACGGCCGATGAAAAACCTCACCGCCATCGCTGGACGAGACACGTACATTCACTGCCATGTCATCGGTTACCCGTATTACTCCATCAAATGGTACAAGAATTCCAACCTGCTCCCGTTCAATGACCGACAGCGAGCATTTGAAAACAATGGCACGCTAAAACTGCTGAACGTGCAGAAGGAGCTGGACGAGGGGGAGTATTCCTGCCACGTGCTCGTACAGCCGCAAGTCTTCAAAAACCAGAGCGTCTACGTCACTGTGAAAGGTAAAATACTTCATGATACACAGAAAATTACCTTGAAAGTTTTTCTTTCCTCAATTGTTTATGTTTCTACTATAGAAATGCTGTAATTGTGCAAATATAATATGCATAGAAATATTTATTAGTATGTTAAATCCATCTGCTCTGGTCCTCCTCAGTGCCCCCATTCATCCAGCCATTCGAGTTCCCGCGCTACTCCATTGGCCACAGGGTCTTTGTGCCCTGTGTGGTGCGGTCAGGAGACCTGCCCATCTCCATCGACTGGGAGAAGGATGGAAAACCCATTAATGCCAGCCTGGACGTGACGATCGACAAAATTGACTTCACTAGCTCCCTCCGCATCTCCAACCTCCAGCGGGTGCACAACGGCACGTACACATGCATCGCCCGAAACGACGCCGCTGTCGTCAAATATCAGAGCCAGCTCATCGTCAGGGGTAAAAAGACCTCAACTTCCCTCAGCTCAGTGGATTTCAGGTGTTCAGGTGGTGCACTGTGGTAATGTATCTTGCCCTTTCTTTCTAGTCCCACCACAATTCAAAGTCCAGCCCAAAGACCAGGATGGCATTTACGGGAAAGCCGTGATCCTGAACTGTTCTGCAGATGGAGAACCCAGACCAACAATAGAGTGGAAGTATTCCAAAGGTAAACGGGGTTTGCTTGGTAAACCTGCTGCCCGTGTCCGAGTCACATTATTTGTAAAGCAGAAACAGTGTGAAACAAAGCTGGCATTAAATGGAAACCAAGACCAGACCTTGAGCTTGAGCTTGTGTGAGCTTGTGAGATGTCTTTGGTTTTTCAGTCGAAAGCAGTCGTATTCTTGAGTGTACAGGGAGCACAGTAATCAAACACATGGTACCAGTGTGCTGCAGGACCTTCCCTGCAATGTCTAATATATTCTAAAAACACGGGTTTTAGTCAGTTATGTCTTCATATACTTATATCAAATGCACCGCCTCCGCCGGTGGTGCTGATATAAAACAACGACAATACAATAGTTAAAACAAATATGGAGATTTCAGGACAAAAAACTCAGCCTTCATCTGCTCCTTCACCCACACCACTGTCAAACCAAGGAAATGCAGAATTAGAATGGAAGAGAGAGAGTGAGAAAGTCTGTCCTAACACCAGGATAGACGCTGGCTTGGCTGCTGGAGTGCATTATTACCTGTATGGAAAATTAGCTTAATAACTATAATGATGTTTGATAAAACATCTCTAGACAGTATGTCACGCAATTTCAAGAGCTGTCCTCATGGTTGGTTTGTGAATGCTCCATGCAGTTACACATTCTCACCAGAGAGGGCTCTAAATCCCCAAAACTTAGACTATCACTTTAATAGTATATATAATAGAATGTATAAAAACGTGTTTGTTATACAGTGATGAAAAGAAATGCACTTTAATGCAATTGATGAAAATGACCGCACACGTCTTTTGAAGTACACTACAGGTGTAGGTGTGCGTGTGGTGCAGTGATGTTCCTCCTGTATTAACTGAAGCTCTGAACACGTTGACAGGTGCTGGAGTGCCGCAGTTTCATCCAATCGCTCTCAACTCAGGCTACAGGATCCAACTACTGAGCAACGGCTCGCTGCTCATAAAGCATGTGCTGGAGGAGGACGCGGGCTACTACCTGTGCAAGGTCAGCAACGACGTGGGAGCCGACGTCAGCAAGTCTATGTACCTCAATGTGAAAAGTAAGACGCCCTGCTTTGCTGAACCCTGTTTTTGCTTATTGCTTGCACCCTCTCACCAAAGTCCCGCTCAGTGAAAGTCCTGAAAGTGTTACATGGGAGGTTTAAATGTTTCATTTGTATTAACGAAAGTTAATAATTCAATTTTATTATATGTTCAATATTAACTCAAACAGTGTGGATTTAAATATTAGATTAAATGTTGTACTGAGTTTTGGAGCAGACAGATAAATGAATAATGATATAAATGCAATAGAGATGTAATTAATATGACATCCTGGCATATTTACCCTCCCAGAATGTAGCTATTTCTATAGTTATTATAGAATTTCTATAGTTTTTTTGCTGAGCATTAATCGTTTCATTAGGGATTATCAATCAATCAAACTTTTTTTCAGAAAATGGTTTAATGAAGCTAAAAAAAAACAATTAATAAGATTTTAACTTAAAAGAACAAGTGATCAGACTAAAAAACTGACCAATGAAGTAAACAAGAAGACATGTTTTATATATCTGTCCTTATTTGGCCTCTGTGTTTCTTTGCCTTTTCATTGGCTGAGGTTTGTTTATACTGTCTTGTTCCACTGATCAACATTTTCCCATTGTTTTATATATATAAACAAGGCTTTCTTCACTGGGACCAGTGGAGAGTCTTTGTATGGACTGTCATTGTTTTTTCCAGTTACCAGGGAAAGCTGGGACCTGCGGTTGACTGTAGTTGGCTTGGCGACCCCATGTTTTGAGTAACCTGTTGTTTACGTGGCTTTCCAGGGGTTAGTGGTTGGCTCTTTTCAAAGGTTAAATCAGGTCACCATCGTAGAGGAAAGAAGAAGCCCCGGATCCAGGCCAGAGTAGTGGAGCTTCTGCTTCACTGACGCTTTCCACTGCAGCGCGTTTACCCGAGACATGTGCGTCTAAGCGCTCGGTAGCCAAACCTATCCCCCTCCATTAAGCCTTCAACTCAAGCAGAAGCTGCCATGTGGAAAAGCTTGCTTTGGATGTGTGTGTGTGTGTGTGTGTGTGTGTGTGTGTGTGTGTGTGTGTGTGTGTGTGTGTGTGTGTGTGTGTGTGTGTGTGTGTTTTGTTTGTAAGCATATGTGTGTCTCTGTGTGTATTTGCTGATCCAGGCTGATCCAGGCATATTTTAATGGGCTGTGCCCAGTGGAGCACTGGAGTAAGGCAATATCTGCTCATCAAACACTTTATTAGGAACACCTGTGCACCTCCCATTCATGCAATTATCTACTTATCTCGTTAGCCAATCGTGTCGCAGCAATGCTGAGCATAAAATCATGCAGATACAGTCCAGCAGCTTCAGGTAACGTTCTCTGGAACTTCTGATGTCCTGGGAATGCTGATCTCCAGTCTATAGAGTTCCTCAGACTGGTGGAATAAAGAAAACACAGCCAGTGAGGGCAGCTCTGCAGATGGTTGTTGTTGATCTTGTTGAGGTTTACAGAGAATGGGCAGACTGGTTGGGGATGACAAGAACAGAACGGCATCTCAGAATGAACATGTCCAACTTGGAGGAGGATGGGTTGCAAGAGCAGAAGGCCATGGTCTGAAGAAGCTGGAATTCTACCAGAAATTTCACAGTTCGAACGCTACCAATCATACGGTTTTGGCATTCTGTTATCAGACCAGGTGTTGAACTGTCTGGGCCCTCTCGCATCCTGACGAGTATGGAAGGCAGGGGCAGAGACAACCCCCTGGGCAACTGATCAGCAGAACGTTCACTAAAGCTTTCGCTGCTGCTGGGGTTCTCAAATGGTGGATCACAATTTGGCTGGTAGGCTCCATTGACTCAACCTGTCTTGGATCAACACTCCAGGCCTAAATGTTATGGTTATTTTATTGAAAATGCAAATATCATATCCATATTGGCTGATTCTCAACACTGGGTGGTGTTGACGATGTCTAGGACATTTCTGGGCAAATAATCCAGAAATTTGGCCACTATTTTTATTTTCTTCATCCGTTTACAAACAGATTTACCAATTATCCCAATTTCCAACGTTGTTCATATGTTTACCTCCTTCAGTCAGTGCCAAATATTTCATCACACACACACACACACACACACACACACACACACACACACGCGCGCAGAAAGGTGCTGTACAGTTGGAGTGTGATGTGTTGGCAAAACGAGCCTTGTTTTAACGTCACTTTATCCAGTTAATCCCTGTCTGGTGCCCCTTTGCCGAGGCCACATTCACAGCTGATCACGCTCTGATGTTAGAGGGGCTTATTTCCCAGCACAGCCCTTATCAAGCTGCAGCAGAAGCTTCCCCGCAGAGTCGTTCTTCATGTGTGCCAAATGCATCCTCTCTATATCTCTTTCTCTCTCTCTCTCTCTCTCTCTCTTTCTTGCTATCTCTCTCTCTACTCTCTTTTGTATACAGTAATGCGACACACATTCACACACACATCTGAATCCAGCTCGGTGTCCTTTACGTGATCGATCGGACTGGCAGGTAGAATAATGTAGTGTGTGCATGTCCTGGTGCGGGGGGTCCCCGAGGTGCAAAGCTCTTGTTTTGATTCACTGTGCTCCCCTCGTAGTAACCAAACCCTCCCTGAGCGCCGGGGCTCTGCGGTCGCTGTGATCCCGCCATGTTCACCTCAGCTGAGACCCTCATTAAAGGCTGCGCTCACTTGCTATCAGCAGACCAGCAAACTGGTGCTCAGCAATTTTATGGGGCCCAAGCACCAAAGATGCCAGTGTAAACTACAGACATGATACTAATATCATATATGATGAATTATATGAATTATATGATGAATTATATGAATTATCTGTGACTAATCCAGCTTGGAAAACATGTGAACTCCACTCATTTCCATCTGAATTAAACCCCAGTTTAAATGCCAAAGGAGCTTCCAGTTCATGTTTACTGCTCGGTCCACATGAACATGATCAACCTGCATACAGACTCTGACTGATCAGTGAGAGGGGGCGGGGCTAATATCATAACTGCTCCAGATATTTGGTTAAAAATGGAAAATGAGAAGGGAGGGGCTGTTGGCTCTCTTTCTTTGATCACAGTGTTCAAATTTCAGAATAAAAGTCCTGAGAAGGAATAATACTGATACATGCATAAATAAGATAAATAATAAAGGATATTCAGGCTGTTTTTATTGTATTTGGTACATTATCAATTGTTTTGAAGAAGTATGACTATAAATATCTTTGTCAATCTAATCATTACTCAGCAAAATGTTTGCATTTTCAGCTGAAAAACACCCTGGATGATCAATTTTCAACTGGATTTCTGAGATGTAAAGTGTTTTAAGTACATTTGGGATCAAAACATGGTCAAATTCATATAGACACTTAAATTCTTTAAATGTTTACGTCTTAAATGAAGACAAATATGAGTCGTCTAGGATTTCCTGAAAGTAATCAGGCTGATGAGTTGAATCAGGTGTGGTGAGAACATGGAAAAATCTGCAGGGCAGGGGTGCCTCCAGGGCAGGATTATTGCCCTTCATATCATCTTGTCATCTTGGAATAATAAAACCTGTTTGTAGTTCAGTTGGCTTCCGATAGGAGATCCAGTTATACCTCGTTAGACTGGTCTTGGACTAAATTGTATCGTTACTGGAGATTTTCCAGTGAACTTGCTTTAATCTATCCCTAAAAATGTTCTACTCTTCTGTCACACTGCCCAGTACACAGTCACCACAGTCATACTGACAGACCATCATCATTTATCAGTGTCAATTAGAAGTAATTATGCAAATCGTGCCCACGTAATTGGGCATACTACTCCTGTAGCCCCTCCTCTGCTTCCTCTGCTCACTGGTTGGCCGCCGTTGGGAGTCACTGTGTACCTCATTCTCCATGCAAAGCCCAATGGTGCAGTAAAGGGTATCAGCAGAGGACATAGAGTGCTTCCACTTAACCAGTCATCTCCCTGTTTACCCCTGGCGAGCAGAGTCCGCACGGGGCAGGGTGCGGCTGTACACACACATCACATCTCCCCGGTGACCCAGTCAGGCGCAGCAGCCGTGGCCTACATTCCCAACACACAGATGAAAAAGGGGGGATGATATAGGGTATTTTCAGTCCATGACTGATCCTATAGGTGGCCAACACCAGAGCTTATAGAGTGGGACACAAACTACTACTACATTGTCCAAAGAACCAATCACCTGTTGTTCAAGTGGTTCATCTAACCTGCTTACCCCAGTTTATAATCAACAGGAGTTTGCCTGTCATACTGGTTCTGTTTCACCAGTTGTGCTTCAGGAAATCTAATCACATAACCCCAGTATAACACTTCTGGCTTTAAATTCAGATCATGGTGGATTCTGACATCAACTGCACCAACGAGGCTGAAATGATTCTCCAAGAACTTCATGGAATTTCCCATTCCACCTTAAATGGTACAGACATTACAGGAGGAAGTATGCCAATGCAGTGCTATTTTAAGGTGGAATTTCAGTTTTTGGCTAAAAGCACATCCTTTTCATTCATTGGTTTAAAATTATACGTGAAAGCATTTTAAATCAGGCAGATCAATATCTTATGTACATGTATATTTCTCAAGATTGCTTTTCGCAGCAATGTTTGTAACGAAGGACACAATCTGGTCTGAAGGAGTTAATAGTTTGAGGTCACACTCTGACCCCTGACCTAATTAACCTAATTAAGTTCAGAAATGTCTCTCTCTGATTCTAAACATGAATCAGTTTATTAAAACCCCTCATAAACAGTCCCACATTTCTGAATGGAAGTACTATACATTATTTTTATGTTAAAAAGACCCCCCCCCACGCACCCACACACACACACACACACACACACACACACACACACACACTGTCTCCTCCAGTGGTATGAACATGAGTGGCAGTAACTGTGCTCCTCTGAAAATCAATTCTGGATGTTTGTTCTATTCTTGTCCTCCATTGACAGCCCCCTCTAAGAACTGGGGTGAGGGAGAGAGGGTGAGCGAAAGAGAGAGAGAGAGAGAGAGAGAGAGAGAGAGAGAGAGAGAGAGAGAGAGAGAGAGAACGCCGGCAGGCCGGAGCTGGTTGGCATGGTAACATGTCCAGGTGAAAGGGAAATCTTGGAGAGGAGGGGAGCCACGCTCTCAGGGGAATTGCAAGGAGAAAACAGGCAGGATTCCCGGAGGACTGGATGCTAAGCAGAAACCACCGACACCCCCACCATCACTACCACCACCACTGCTCCGGAGTTCAGTAAAGGATAGGACAGCAACCATTGACTAGGCTGCTGTTCAGCTTTGTTGACGTGCTGATTCTACAAAGGAGAGGGCTGGAGTGAAAAGTCTGCAAAGTCAGTCGATAATGACAGTGATCGAGCAAAACATTTCAGACTCACGCAAATGTAGAACCGTGCACACAGCTGTACAACACTTTTAAACCACATATTTAAACCACACAGCTAACCTGCAGGCCAGTCTAACCAGCTGCTCCCAGTCCAAGCAGGCCAATATTGGGAACCCAGAATTTTATCAGCATTTATATGGCCTATAATAGCATTGCTGCAATTTAAACCCAAGACCTCCTGATTTAAAGGTCCCTCAGGTTTTACTATATTATGGAAATGCAGAAAATAACATTGCAATAACATTTAAAATGCATCCAAACCTCTAGTGGGGAACTAATGTGTTAAACACAGAACTGGTGCCCTGTCCAGGGGGATTCCTGCCTTGCACCCAATGAACCCTGACCACGAAGAAGTGGGTAAGAAAATGGAGAGAAAACAAAAAAATTAATATCATGAAAATATATTTGCTGATTTTTGAAATTTAAAGCTGTCCACACTTAATTTTGACTTAAGCCAGTATCTACCCATAATGCACTTCTTCCTGGGGCCCTAAGCAAAACTCAAAGGGTGCATCCCCTTCATTATTTCCCTTGAACCTAGAGTCTCTATTCATTTCATTACGAGGGGGCCCTTGTTCATTTTCAGGGCTCTAGACATTGTGTGTACTCTGCGTACAGGGTGGTCCGGCTCTCACTTAACCCCTTCTTGATTAAACATCATTACATTCCCATATTAAGGTGCATGTGTGGGCATTAGTATTCATCAGCAAGTTCATCAGCAGCCCTTTTAGGTCTGTGTACTTATGAGCTCAAGTGGCTTTAATATATTTATTCAAGTCCTGGGAGTAAAAATTTATACATCAACAAGAATAACTGACCGATTCACACCCCTTAGCCTTGTTACTTGAGTGTTTCCGTGTGTAATTGCATGGACACACCGTATCTTATCACCGTCAGCCTCGTTGATGTGTTGATTACGAAGGAGAGGCTGGACTGAAGAGTCTGCAGTGTCAGGCGATCATGCAAATGTTGTAAATTCGATTATTTCATTCAAATTAGATGTTTCAATTTTATAATGAATGGACCAATAGAATGCTCCAAGATGATCTGGAATGGAATCTTTTTACCTTGACTTCCATTGGAAGTTAAGAAGGGTTCTTCATTCTCCTGGAAAGTTGCTGTTTTCAAGGTAAAGAACAGTTTTTTGCACAATACCAATAATATGCAGGACAGATTGTACAAAACCCGATCAGATTGTTTTATTTATTAAGGTCCCTCGTGTGGCTCTTATTGATAAAGTCAGTTAAATTATTGTAGTTCTGTTTCTGTTTTGATGTATTTTTATATTTATTACTATCATTGGATATTTTTATCGTCCATTTTGGAATCTTTGTTTGACCAGTTGTAATTAGTTTTGGCTCTTGGCTATGTGGTAAATGAGATGATGATGATGTGCATGTGTAGCTATAAGATTACAGATGGTAATTATGGTCATTTATAGCAAGCATTTTATTGAATTATGCAAAATTGTCATGAACATAATTTAGACCTTGAACAGCTCCTTCATTTAATAGATGTTTTAAGAGTGAGTTACACCTGTAGTAATAACAGGAATTTCCAGAAATGTCAGTGATTTCTGATCCAAAATGTTTATATTGTCTATAACTCTATACTCTATAAAGTTCTGTAACATCTGTAATATGTAATTTCTTTTTATTGCAAACAGGGTTTTATTCTTTTTGGAGATATTTATGTTGACATAAACACAGGCCCAAGTTAAAGGATTCACATGAATATATGATTAACTGTTGGGTTAATATGGGTTCTTTCTTTGGATATAGATTCCTTGCCCTTCTGCTTCATTAGAACTCATCAATAGTTCTATCAGTCTTTGTCCCAGTGCCTTGCAGCCAAACTATTTAAATGCTGTTTTAATGATCCATCTCTATTCACATTGAGCAAATGAAGCTTCAAACACAATGGAGAAGCGCGGCCAGAAGTGCTGGAAGGTCGTAATGACAGTAGAAAAGCATGTGAGGGGATTTTCTTATCCCATCGAAAATGCACGGAAATACGTCTTTGATTTATCTGCGTGTGACTGTCAGTGGAGATTGATGACAGTAGGAAACTCGTGTTCAGATGATGACGTAGCTTTTTGATCAGGTATCAGAAACAGCTGCTGTTCAATCCCTGAATCCCTGCTTTCACAGATGTTCTCGAATTGTGAGGCCCATTCTGGAACTGTGATGTTGGAACATTGCTGTGATAATTTGATTGCTTTGGCTATGAGAGTGTGCGAGAGGGGATGTATAGATGTTGGGTGATTGGCTCTGAAAAGGTACTTGATTGAGGTTCAGCAGTCCAGAGTGATGCAGTTCTACTGCTCAAGAGCTCAAACTTGCACTGTATGAATTTGAACACCAAGTGTAAAATATACAGTCCCTTTTCATTTCCACTAATAATACTCATAAAAAGAACATTCAAATAGACCAGATAATATATTTCCCAGCACTAACATCTCCCTTCTGTTGGTGAATAAGTGAAAAGGATAGATCAAAACCAAGACAGGGTCTAAGTGTTGGGAGGGTCCTGCTCTGTGACAGACTGCTTTAGATTGCGTTAAATCAGACAGGGTGACTGGATCTCAGGAGGAACATTCAGCTTTCTCTTCTGTTCCCATCTCTGCTGCCTGTAATTCTGCTGGATATTAAAGAAATACATCAACGTTGCAATTATGTAGTCATGATGGAGACAGCTAACAGCCTGGGGGAAGCTGCGATCGCTCCTGTAAGACAAAGACTCCCGCCATTGTGTTTTTTGGTAATAAATACAAAATAACCTTGACAGGCACACAGAACAGAAGGCCAAGTAGGGCGTCCTTCTGATTTATGAATACATGCTGGATGATGTACTGGAGTACTGTGAGCACAGAAACGGAATATCAGGAATATCGATCCATAATCAGCTCCAGTAGTATCAAAATGGCCTTGTTCACAAGAATGTAAAACACCACTTTCAAGGCTAAAAATGGCAAATGTCCCACAAGATAGTTGGCCTGACCTAGAGGTGCATTGATCTTTTGTATCTACTGTTTTGAGGATGGATGAAAATTCCAATCAGCATTTTTGTTTTAAAGAAATAGCAAACGATACACGTTTATCGTTTTCCAATTTTATCAAAATATCTCTGCTTCAGGTGATCATTTTGACTGATTGGGTGTTTTAAATGTTGCAATTATGTTTGTGAATGATCATATTTCCATGTCCTCAACTTACCGTCAGCATGACTCCATCCTGAAATATATATTGCTGGAGAAAATGGACACGTGAATATAGATCAAATATGTAACTATGAATGTAATCCAAATCTGTAAGTGTGAATGCAGACCGATTCCGAAAACGCAAATGCATACAATATCCATAAATGTGAAAGCAGAGAAGATCTGGCCGTATGAATTCAGGAAATGAAAATGAGAAGGGAGGGGCTGTTGTCTCGCTATCGTTGCACACACAGTGTTCAAATTTCAGAATAAAAGTCCAGAGAAGGGATAATACTGATACATATGTAAATAATACCAATAAAGCCGGACGTTCCGGATGTTTTTTGTGTTGTTTTGTTTTAGGTTTCTTGGACCACTTGTATTTTGAAGAACTTATTAATGTAAATATCTTAATCTAATCATTACATATAACTCATCAGAATGATGATCGAATTCATATAAATATCTCAATTCTGTTCCAGCGATAGCAAATTTGTCACTTATAAAATACTTTCCTAATTGCTTGGTGAATAAAATCACGTCAAACTATGAGAACATCCCACAAAATTGGCCTTAAAGGTTCTCAGAACCCAGCTGAAACAGACTGAGGCGAATATGAGATGAGATGTAAACGGCTGCATCCCTTCACCTGACACATTCAATAACATCACACACACGCCATGCTGCACACAAACTCCCCAGCACAGCTCCCGCTTTACACCCTGTCCACTGCAAAATGGCTGCTCTAGTGGTCAGGGACATGAGTGTGTACACGGAGGGGGTTGTGTGAGAGTGTATGCATGTTTGTGTACACAGCAAGTAAAACACAGAGCTGGTTCTGTGGGACGTTACTGTAACAAGCTACTTGTTTGACGGCACTTCAATACAAGCGTTTTTATAGATTTTCCGTAAACAACCAATCAACCGTAACATTAAAACCACCTGACTGCCATTGCATGGGCCCCCTTCATGCCACCAAAACTGCTCTGACTTGGCACGGATACCCCAAGACATCCGTGTCCTGTGGTATCCAGCAGCTGATCCTTTAAGTTGTGAAGTGGGACCTCCGTGGATGACATGAGTGACCCTTGGGTGCCCATGACGTGTATTCGTACAGAACTATCACAGTGTGGTTGTAGTTCGGTGCACACATTCACACGGAGAATACATGGTACCATACATGGTGTACCACCCCAAATATGGTAATTTGACAAGCACGCCCGCCACCTAGAAACCTTGAGCTGTAAGTCGTTGGATTTGCATTGTAACTGTGAGAACTGTAGTCTTGTTTGCCCCCCAGACTCAGATGCTCACTTTTCCAGAGACTCGGTTTTCTTTCTCTTTATTCTTTATCTCTCACTGTTCTCACCTTTTGATTAGAAATGAAAATAAATTTTATCCCCAAATGATTTTATCTCACAAAATTAGGATGGATCGGAAAAGGGCGACATGTCAGTTGTCACCTCAGGGGGGTGGAAAAGAAACATGGGTTGTTTGTATGGTTGCACCATACTCACAACGAACCAGGAGGATCTACAGGCACAGAACTGAATTTTTTACCACTTGGTGCAGAACTGGCTACGTTTGGAACCATAACATGTTTTTTTATTTGCACAAATCACTTCTTTTACCTAAATGCTACAAGGAGTACGAGTGTGAAAATGGTTCTAGATGGAAAAATATACGTATGTGCTTAAATGCATTTTGATCAGTGGTTCTGGGAACTTCCTGACTTCCAGTTTCAAGACCCTGGATCCAGTTCTGAAGATAGTTCCCCAGGTTATAGTAATTTATGAGCTATATCGGGAATGTTGGTGCTGGACCAGAGTGGAGAATACATCACGTTTCATTGATGTATTATCAAATTATTCATGAAGATCATTCATTATAAACATCTACCAGCTGTAATTACCTTTAATGTGCTGCACAATCACACGCTTACATGAGTTTTAACAAGGCTCTTGGATGTTTATAGAAGCATGAAAGCTTCATCTGATCTCTCTTTTTCCTTCCACCTACTCCCGCTTCCCTTCCCCCTCCCTGTCTGTCACAGTCCCTGCCATGATCACATCATACCCCAACAACACACTGGCCACAAAGGGTGAGAAGATCGAGATGAGTTGTAAGGCCCACGGTGAGAAGCCCATCATGGTGCGGTGGGAGAAGGAGGTGGAGAAGGAGAAGCAATCACACATGATCAACCCAGACATGTGGAGGCACACAGTCACTGTCAAGAAGGTTGGCGAAGAGGTCATCTCTACACTGGAGGTATGGGGGAGTGGGGCAGTGTTGGTGTTTGCACTGACCTGGTTGATTGATGTTGTGTGCTCCTACGTCTGCAGTGTAACCTCTTGAACCTTGGAGTGGGAACCTTTAATATTCCGTTATCAATCTTTAGACTGTGAATTCAGTTCCTGCTATGAAACTAATCTAGAAGTTATATGAACTTCTAGGAATACATATAGGTGACAGCAAATGGATATTCCATGTTCTTCAATGGACCACTCAAAAACTGTTGCCACCACCAGTTTAAACAATGTAATTCCCAAACTACTGCCATCAACTGCAATGGTGGAATAAACTGAATGTTCTGCACAGGAGGTCCAACCACCTAATTGTGTTTTACACACTTTCTGGATAAAATTGGCCCACACACAGCTACCCATGCCACAGCCTTTCCAGTAATACCACGTTTATTTAATATTGGAACCTCTATGACCTCTAGTTTTCAGAGAGGGATTAGACCGAGTTCTCTCACAGGAGGTTCTCAATTTAAAGGAAAATTGAAGTTTTGTACTGGCTTATTCCTCTTCCAGGAAACTGACCCTTATGGTACGTGCACCCGGTACGAAATTCGCCGTCCACTTCCTTCGCTATTTGAGGGGTGTGTCTGTTTACAAAATCGGATGCAACTTCAAGTATGACAGTATGTCTGTGTAACATTCTGCTCAGTTTCTCAGAAGAGCACAGTCTGAGTCATATTGGAAACAGTGACCAGTCGAGGTCAGGCGAAAGAAATCCACTTCCACAAACTTTTCAGGCCAGTTTCTCAGCTCT
The DNA here is from genome assembly GCA_034509495.1 of Acestrorhynchus altus. Taxonomy (NCBI): domain Eukaryota; kingdom Metazoa; phylum Chordata; class Actinopteri; order Characiformes; family Acestrorhynchidae; genus Acestrorhynchus; species Acestrorhynchus altus. Next base: position 2,738,920 of record CM067519.1, on the reverse strand, counting down.
TACTCGATTCATTGTTTGTTCTTTGTGGAATCTTTGCTGTTGTTCCACCAGACAGAAAGTCTGATTTCACGAAACGGACATAATGGTTCTAAAATCTGAGAGGCTGAGACATATTTACAGCCGATATATAATACAGACCTATGTCCACCTCACAACATCTGAATTCCATATTAATGCTCCAATGGTCACACCAAGCTACCAAAACCTTATCAGAGCAAAACCTCCTCAGCCAAACACAAATATTCAAACATGATTTAACACTGAATCAGTATTTTCATGTAGTTTATGGTTATGTTTGCACTTTGCAAACATATTTTGCAAACAAATTACTTATTTTATGTAATAAAATCGAACACAAAGTCTCTGATGGCTTTTTGCTTTGTCTTCTGTAAAGTTGCTGTATAGCTACGTTATTTTGCGTGACAGTAGACAGTCGTGCTCTGGTAGTTAAGGAATGTTGCCGGATTGATTCCCTGATCTTGCAGGACATGACTGAAATGCCCTTGAGCAAGGCACCCCAACTGCTCCCTGGGGTCACTGCGCTCCAGGCAAGTGTACTTGGGTTGTGGAACCTGAAAAGTTTGATGGCAGTGGGAACCAAAGATTAGCTGTGGGTGTACCATTCATCTCATACGGTGTCGTCTTCTACATCATCTTATCATTTAAAAAGTTGACCATGTTTGCTGTTTGGAGAAAAACAAACATCTGTTGTAGCTCAAACACTCACAGGTAGTCTGTGCACGCTACCATCTCCTCCCTTGTTTACTGAAGCTTGGCAGTGCTTGGCAGTGCCCTTTGTTGATGCCAAATTCTGTGACGTAACCTCAGTTTCACTTAAACTGGTGGGATGTTTCAGGAAAAACACCAAGTTCCTTATAAACCCGAACAGAAACATGTGAAGAACCAAAATAGTTTTGGTGGAAGGCTCTGCGTGTGGAACCGTGTGTTCTATGCATGTTTATGTTAATGTTATGTAGGTGTTAGATGGTCTTACAACTGGAGCCCTACAGTAAAGTTGTACCTTACTGCTGTTTTTCTCACATTTCATTGCATTAGTTACATTTAGACTTTAAAGTTCTACTCTTTACTGGCGTCTAAGATAAGAATGATAAGTATTAAAGAACCCCACCTGTATACACAGCGTTGAGTTTTGTCCAGTTCACATAAAAAACCTGAATTTGCTCTTTTGCAAACCTCTTTGCTTGTTTTGCCAAGAAATGATTCATATTAATCACAGCATGATTATTATTATTATTATTGCTGCTGATCAGTGCAGCTTGTAGAGTCAGACCTCAGTTCTAGTGTAAATAGTGCAACCATGCCAGCTAGAGGCTTTAAACAGCACTGCAGGAAGGCCAGCGCTCCAGCATTTATTTCTTACATGAAATACAGACTTCAATCTCTGTCCATCTAGATCTACCCGACTCTGAGGGAGGACTCTGGCTTTTTTTCCTGCCATGCAATCAACTCTTACGGTGAAGACAGAGGGATTATTCAGCTCACAGTCCAAGGTAGGAGCTCCATCATGGCTCGAGGGTCACGAAGGGGCGGACAAGAAGAAAGTCCTGATGAAAGAAATTGTCCTGATTCTCTAATCAAATCAAATGATATTTTATTATGTGTCTTTAGAGCCCCCGGAGCCCCCTAAAGTGGAAATTCGAGAGGTGAAGGAGAGGACCATTGCCCTTCGCTGGACGATGGGGTTTGATGGGAACAGTCCAATCACGGGATACGACATTGAGTGCAAAAATAAATCAGGTACAGTCTACAGCCTGGACTGATACTTCCATAGTAACAGATGCTTGTCAGTGTATAGACTGGCAATCAATGAACTGATAGATGTTCATACAGTGTGATTTACAGTGATGTTCAGCAGATGTTTTGAGTCTTAACAAATCCCAAATTATTTAGTTAACAAGGCCTGATGAGGACCTACACACTACCACTACTCTTAGCGTGATTGGTGTGTATCAGTGAAAACCTTACACCATTAATAACCTTCTGACCAGTTGCTGGGGTCTGTTCAAGATGTCCAAGCTGTTAAAAATCGCTTAAATCGGATTAATTTTCATCTTGTTTTCCATGAACAACCAACTCTAGAGATCATGTTGCCCTGTGTTTTATGGAAGTTCAAAAATTACAGATCCACTGGCTGCTTGTGAAGCACAAAGCCCTACTGAGAATCATGGCCGCAAAGAACCACTTTGTAAATGTGTGACCTTTATACAGTGCACAGAACCTCTGCATAATGTAAAGGTTCCATACCGTTACTAAACCCATATGTTAAAGCCAGTGCATACAAGGTCATAGTCATTTTGAGATCTTCTGAGTGAGTCAAGCACACTTATCACAAACTTCCAAACCTGAACCATTTAACTCTGATGATAAATAGATCAGATTAGGTTTGTGGATCAGACTCATTTCTTTATTACTCATTTATTTATTATTAATAAAGGTAATTATCAGACCACCCTTGAGCTGGAGTTCACTACAGGAAGTGCTGATTTAATTCATTCTAAAAAATATTTTATTATTATGTAATTATTTTCTTATTATGCTGTTACTCATTTTCTTTTGCAGTTTTGTAGTTTGTAGTTTTTCCCTAATTTTGGTTTCATTATGTTAGCTTAATGGTTTTATGTTTCATTTTTTTCTCTTTTACTAATGAAATTAAATGTTTTATATATATATATATATATATATATATATATAAATATATATATATATATATATATATATATATATATATATTCTTATCTTGATTGTTCTGTTTTTAGTGTTTATTTATTTACTTCTGTTACTTTTTAAAGCATTGCTTTTGCCTTACAATTCCTGTTGACTGTAAATGCTTGACCACACTGAAAATGAGGGTCACCTTCAAATGACTTTTTAGTGAAAATAAAGCTTAATTGGTCAATTGATTCTTTGATCATCCAGAAAAAAATGTTAATCTCAGTAAAAAACGACGGGTCTACAGCATCTCTACACATGAACTCTTTACCCTACCCCTTTCTCTACAGCAACCTGGGACAAAGCTCGCCGAACCAGAGACGTCTCCCCCACTCTGAATCTGGCCACCATCATTGAACTCCACCCTTCCTCCACCTACAACATTCGTATGTTTGCCAAAAACCATATCGGAGACAGCGAACCCAGCAACGAGCTCACTGTGACAACTGATGAAGCAGGTAATTGCAATACACTGACATGCCAAATGTCATGTGATATCATTATGTAAACTGGTTTATGAAGGAGGTGGTACCTCAGGGGATGGCTTGGCAAAACCCACACCTGTATAAGTTGTGAGATGTTATCTTGTGAATGAGGTTGAACACTGGCCAACGTGCTCAAACGTGGCATGAAAGTGGGTGTCAGATGGATGGAAGATTCCATTTCTGAAGTTGAATGCTGTGAGCATTTAACATTCCTCGATCCACAGTGTCATGTAATCGGAATATGTCGTAGAATGCATTACCACCAACCGTGGACATTGCAGTGGCCGAGCGTTTAACGGTTGCTACCGGCAACATCTGGCTTGAACTGTCTTACAAACAGACACGACTGACAAAAATAATATCCATATTCAGTACTGGAGCCACATATGCATGTCCCACAGCTAAGTGCAGCATTATAGAAAAAGGGGTATTTGTAGGATGATGATGATGATGATGATGATGATGATAATGATGATGATGATGATGATGATGATGATGATGATGATGAAAAGGCATGATTAGAAGACACGAGTCTGCAGTAAACTAAGGCCTCTCCACCAGTTAGAGGTAATAAGACCATCAAGTGTGCAAAAACACTGTGTATAATGATTCAGAAGTGTTTGAAATATACTACAATCATGCCACCTAGAGGCCAAAAGGCATAATGCTCAGAATTTCAGTTCACAGATATCATTAAAACCCCTGACAGGTGAAGCAAATGCACTGGCGCCTTTTAAGGGTAAAGGGTGGATATATATGTTAATCAGCAAGTGACCAGAAGTTTCTGACGTGTTGAAAAATGGACAAGCTTAAGAATCGGAGATACTTTGACAAGAACCGAACGAAAGGACTGATGGATGTCAGAACATCTCCATAATATGAGGCAGGTTTTGTGGAGTGTTTCTGGAATGCAGTGGTCAGTACCTACAAAAAGACGTCCATGGAAAGCTCATGAATTTGATTTAAAATTTCATCAGTCCTAACAGTAGATAAGGAGAAACAAATCAAACAAATGAGACACAGTATTACACTTCTTCATTGATTTATTTATAACATATCTGTGAAGACAAAAGTGCAGCAATAACTGCAACTAAATATTTCGACTAACTGTTGATCAGTCCGTACAAACCAGCCTCAAGTCTGTTGTGTTGGTGGGACACCTCCTATGAACTTTGACTGGGTCTTTTCCAAACCATTAACTTAATTCTTCTTTAACCATTCTTTGGTAGAATGACTTGTGTGCGTAGGGTCATTGTCTTGCTGTATGACCCACATTCAGATGAGATTCAGCTCAGCACACAGATGTCCTGACATTTCTTCTTTAGTTGCTTAGAAGTTACCTTTGGTTCCTTTGGTTCCTGTGTGGCCTCAAAGACGATTACACATCTTGGTCTTGCTGTGATCTTTGTTGGTGGAGCCTCATGGGGAGGGTGATAATCAATCAGTCAATAAAGGTTCATCTGTACAGCACTTTTTACAACAAATGTGATGTCACAAAGCAGCTTTACAGAAATCCGGGTCTGAGCCTTGATTGAGCAACCAGCAGTTTTTCAGCAGTGGCAGGAAAAACTCCCTCATGCTGGGAGGAAGAAACCTTGAGAGGAACCAAACCTCAAGAGAGGAACCCGTCCTCTGTTAATAATAATAATGGTCTTGAATTTCCTCTATTTGTACACAATCTGTCTGACTGTGGATCAGTGGAGTCCAAAGACTTCTGAGATGGTTTTGTCATCTTTTCCATTCTCAACAACTTTTTGTCTGAGCTCCTCAGAAATCTCCTTTGTGCCATTATATACTTCCAAAAATGTGTGTTGTGAAGATCAGACTTTGATAGATCCCAGTTCTCTCAATAAAACAGGACCCCCACTCACACCTGATTGTCTCCCAATGATTGAAAACACCTAATTTCACCTTCAAATGATCAGCTGATCCTAAAGGTTCACATACCTTTGCCCTCACAGATATGCAATATTGGATCATTTCCTTCGAAGAGTAAATGATCAGTGTAATATTTCTTTCTCATTTAATAGATTTGGTTCTACTTATCTACTCTTAGGACTTGTGTGAATGCTAGTGGAGATGTTGATGTACCATTATAACCTCATTGTTTGTTTGTGTTTTAGATCCTGAAGGTCCACCTCAAGATGTCACTCTTGAAGCGATTTCTTCTCAGAGCATCAAAGTTACATGGAAGGTACGAGAGTTTATTTTCAACCAGCTTTTCTCCTTTTTATGGTTCTCCTGGTCAGGATTAACACAGGTGGTATGTAGCAAACTACAAAAAACATCATCGCAGTGCTCACTATTTTCCATGTAATGGTACTTTTCTGAGTATAAATAAGATATAAATAATAAAGTCACTGTACTGTTGAATTTAGTTGAATTGTCTCGCCCCCAGGCTCCTCAGAAACACCTCCAGAATGGGATGATCAGAGGGTATCAGGTGTGTCACCGAGAGCACTCCATGAACGGAAGCCACCAGTTCATCTGCATCAGCGTGGAGAGCACAGGCGAGACCGAAACACTGACCCTCAACAACCTGAAGAAATACACTCAGTATGAGGTGGTGGTGCAGGCCAGCAACAGCGCAGGGCCCGGCCCAGCGTCCAGCGAAGTCAGGGCCACCACTATGGAAGACGGTAAGACCACACACCAATTTTGGGGGAAAGCAAACGCAGCATGGCTTCCGACCACAGCTGAAAAGGCAGATTCATTGTGTTAAAATAAACATTCTGATGTAAATGCTGTAATATCAACACCTCAGATTACAGTTACTATATGAACATTTTAAATGAAGCCCAGCGGTGTGTTGATATGAGCTTGGACAGGATATAACATGAGCTACAAGGTAAAAACACCAAAACACTGTTCTGTAGTGACATTGATGTCTATGGAGATAAAGAGATAAAGAGTCTAAAATGCAAACAACATACAAACACACGATATAATCTCACAGAATAAGAATAAAAAAAATATAAAGTCACAGAATAAGAATAAAAAAATATAATCTCACAGAATAAGAATATGTATATAACTCAATTTTGATCAAAATGTCAGATAGAACTTATATATATATATATATAACCTATACCTATATATATATAGATAGATAGATAGATAGATAGATAGATAGTTCAGCACATACTATATAGCCTGTTCATCCTGCAGCCAATAAGAACAGAGCTCTTCATAATATCACTCTTAAAGTCACAGTTACAGAGTTACAGACTGACGACAGGTTTTGGTCCTTAAACCCACCTAAATGGCACGATACGAAAAACAAAAAATAATAGTTAATGCTGCTGTTGCTACCGTTAGGGCATGAGAGGTCATCTGAGGTTGCAGAACGCTTTCATATGCCCTTAATGTATGACTGTACGCGTCAGATACAGTCTCTGTGAGACTTTTTATCTCATTCTTGATTTGTTTTTCCTCAATATCATATATGAATCATCTCCTCTTAATTTAGCATCATTAACAAGCAGTCTAATGTGCGACTGCCCTGCAGTTTATCTGATGGTCCCCATGGCAAATTATAAACCCATTGCAGATAGTTTGGGATGTGCTGCCATCTAGTGCATGCATTTTGCCACCTGCCAGAAATGCTGTGTATCAGTAAACGTGTGCAGTATTGGATCAATAAGTGCGTTTACATGCAATCTGTGACCTGATAACAGATTTTGTCAATCCGATCAGCGTCTTCACAGACAGTAATCAGCATCCAGCCAATGAGCTCACCGAATAAGATGGGATTTGGACGTTCTGTTAAGGCAAACCACATGCTGTGGCTTTTTTAAACATCATGCACAGTATGAACATCATCTAGAAGAGGGGTCACCAACCCTGCTCCTGGAGAGCTACCTTCCTGCCCAGCCAAATGTAACACACCCCATTCAGTGTTCAGAAACTTGAAGTCATAATGATTGAAGTCATAATTAGTTGGAGCAGGTCTGGTCCAGGAGGAGTGTTGATGACCCCTTATAGAATATTTAAATCCTTTCTTTTAATGTAAAAGGTGTTTTGGCAGCATCTTGCAGGTGCCAGACTTCAACTGAGACAAATCCAGTTATAAAATACATGTGTAATGATAAATCAGATGCATCTTTGAGCTACAACTGAGCTCTCTTTATCAGATTCGTAGGCCTTAAATCAAAGTGTGTGCTTATATGACCACTCAATCAGATAACTGCAGAAATCTGATTAAGATCGGATTATTTGGAGCATCTACTCATTGATTTTGGTTTCATATAACCAGCAAAGGCCTTCCATCAGTCATTTAATCATTTTTAATCTATTAGTGGCTTTAAACCTCTAGAAATAGATGTATCTAGTGGTATCAAGACCTCATGACCTCAAGGCTACTTCAGAGCATCCTGGTCAGTGTCTTTATATGCAGATTATAAGATGAGTGTCAACAAAGTGTCCACCTACAAGCAGCGGAATGAACTCGAGAACTAGTTCTCAACTGTAGTTACAGACCATTTATCATTGGTCAAAATGGCCGCAAGACCACTGTTGACCACGTTATTGGGTTGGGGGTCCATTCAGCCACTCAGCACATCAGTGACCCTGCCATAGGATATCATGGTACATGTGTGGTGCTGGTATGCGTGTATGAGGCAGAGTAGTGCAGCTGGGTTGGGGACGCGTCCACTGACCAACAATATCCAACAAAGAGCAGCTTAACCACATTAGATGGGCACGAATGCTTTACTGATATTATGGGGAGACCAAGACCATTGATCTACATCAGTGGTGCCCATGAGAGGTCCTGAAAGTCTAACACAGTTTGGTGACCAATGTAACATGGTCATTATCTCTTGACAGGGATCACCAAGCTGTGCCGGACACCAGCCCTCAGGGATCTGTCTATTGTTACTGTAAATCAAAAAAGCTATGATTGTCCAATTATTTAAAAAGTGATATCTTTTTTTCCCGTTCCACTCAGTGCCCAGCCGTCCTCCGGAGAAAGTTCAGGCCACAGCAACGTCTCCAGAGACCATCTCACTGTCATGGCTGACTCCAGCCAAGGAAGCCCTGAACGGCGTCCTGCAAGGCTTTCGCATCATCTACTGGGCCAACCTGCCTGACGGAGGTACAGCGCAGACACTGACGTCCTCATTATCGTCCATACTTCACTTGTCTCGGTGGGGTTAACACACACACGGTGTTGTGGGATTGCTAGAAATGCATTTGGAAAGCAGGGATCAGCCAGAGCTGAGTCTGATCACCGACTGTAATATAATGAGGTGGTGATGCAAAAACGTCAGGGCTGAACACATTGGACGTTCAGCTTGGTTTCATGCTTGTAGAACATGGAATGCAGTCGTCATCCCCTGAATCCAAAGCCCCAACCTTCTGCTTTCACTCACTGAGCAGTCCACTGCATGTCCAAAAGTTTGTGGACACCATCCAGGTTTCATCCTGAAGTAAAGGGTATTAACAGGCAGTTTTCCACCAACATCATTTGAAGGTATAATGAGGGTCAGGTCTTTTCAATGGGAGATGACCAGGTTTGAGAGGACGCCCTGTTTTATTTAAAGAACAGGGATCTAGAGAGTCAAAAAGAAAATGTCAGGACATCAGTCCGTGATCTTGTGACAATGTGGGTCATGCAGCAAGACAAGGTCAAAGCCTCGACCTTGCTTCCGATAGAAATGTTGTGGAAGGACCAGAAGCAAGCAGTTTGTGGTCGAGATGATGGAGATAAAATCCCTTCAGGTCAATGTGCAGGACCTTTCTGGTGCAGTTAGCAGAACATGGATCATTTTGCTCAATAAATAAATGAGCAAGAATAATATTTTGGTCTCATTTGTTTGATTTTGTTCTCTTCTGTGGAAAAATGAAAGATGTTAAAAAATGGGTTCACGAAGATTCACGCACAACTGTATGGTATTAATTCTATTATACTATTTGTAAGTATTTCCTGTCCTGTTTAAGAGACAAGACTGTAATATTTCACCGCCACCAGATGGCAGAATATACTCTTGGAAATAGCACAGCCCCCCATAAAAGGGGGCAATAATCAGAGTTTTAATTATATTAATGTGCCGTCTCCATGCCTGTAATGTGCATTTGCAACAGGACCTGATTAAAGTTGTATAAATGGATGGATAGTTAATCATTAAAGCTCTAAGGTTTAGTGGACGCCACTACAGCTTATTACTTAATCCATAAAGGGCATTCTGCCTAGTGCCTATTCGGCTATTTTCTCCACCTATTAAACTACGGCAACATAGATTCAGACAGACATACAAATGCACAGCACAAACAAATAACTGTATTACAAAAATACAGCTTAATCCACTGCTGCTCTAGAACTATTTGTTTTTAGATTGCCTCATTATGTGCTGAGTGGAGTGAACATTAAAGCAGGAATGAAAGTGGCTGGTTTCCAGTCTGCTGCAGGAGAGGGGTACAGATAGGCATCAATAATTTACAGTCCCAGGAATGGCTTCAGACAGAAGGCTTTCGGTTCACACCAGGAGATGGACCGAAAACCACCCTGAAATGATTGTGTGAAATGATACAAAATCCAGATTAAAGGAGTCCTTTAATAGTGAGTAATAATTAGAGATTCGGCCAATCATATGGCAGCTGTGTAACGAATAAAATCATAGAGAGGCAGGTTGAGTGGCATGATAGTTGGTGTCAGGCGTGTTTGATTGTTTCTTGTAGTATCTCCTGGAATAGTGACTAGGGGTAAACATGAACCTGTAGGCACCTATTGGGGGTATAAAGCCCCCAGGATTGAGCTGTGGAGCAGTGACCGAGCTCCAGTGAATGCTTTTGGGTAAGAGTGATTGAGAAGCTCAGCTTCTTCTTCTTTTATTTTATCCCAATTAAAAGTGCCAATTCCCCAACCCAATTAGGACTCTCCCCATCACACATGATGCTCCCATGGGGGAGGTGACCACCACGTCTTTTTGAACTGGGCAGCCAATGTGCACAGAGAAAAGCGTTGGGACCCCAGCTCTGATACAGAGCCTAACAGCATTGACCAGCTCGACCAGCATTTGAACTGGGATTCGAACTCCTCATATGATAGTGCTATTGCATTTGACCTCTGAGTTTAGATACGAAAAATGTCTATACTTTATATATAATATGTATCCGTGACACCAGAATCATTGTATGATGTATTTTTAAACAGTAACCTCGATGTTTCTAGGACATAATTTGAAACCAAATATTTTTGACACAAAGGACCCACTCACACTTTTGTTTATTATTAAACTGTATTCAGATGGTAACTGGGGCAACAAAGGTGATACTGTGATATGATCATTTTTTATATCGTATAAAATTATATCTAAATGACAATATTAATGATATATTGCCCAGCCCTACTTTTAAGATGAGGTGGAGAGATGGGGATGGGGTAGGGTGGTAATCATCCAACACCCTCACCTCTTGTTGCTGAATGCAATCAAATCCTCACAGCCATGTTCCAAAATCTTGTAGAAACCCTTCCCTACGCAGTAGAGACAGCTACTTCAACAGAAGCAGGTGTCCCAATACTTCTGTCCACGCAGTGTATGAAATGACTCCCTATGAGTCACTAAGCTACTATTTGTCGACTGGTTGCAGCCAATTACGTTGAGTTTCACAAAGGAAAAATGTGGAGGTGTATTTTTTATTTGATGCAGAATTGTTTACCAGGACTTTTATGGCAAGTATAAACTGATGTGTCCCAGTAAAGTAGCTCATAAAGGTTGCATGTGTGACCAACACGACTTCCTCACATGATCAGTACCGGTAACCATGGTAATCTCACAGGTTATGAGCTTGAAGGGGTTATAGAGGGAACGGGTGTCAGTTTTACAAGGATGATGATGTTTGGCAGCATCTACAAGTCATGCTCCATAGATTCATCCCTCTCTATTATTAATGATCATACAAGAACATGCATGTTTCTAATTGGACATGTCCCTCTGGTGTCTCAGAATTGGGCGAGATCAGGAACATCACCACCCTGCAGCCCCCTCTGGAGCTGGACGGTCTGGAGAAATACACCAACTACAGCATCCAGGTGCTGGCCTTCACCCGGGCTGGGGACGGAGTGCGCAGTGAGCAGATTTACATCCGCACCAAAGAGGACGGTAATCCACCTTTTCCTTACCGTCTTCCCTGCAGTGGGTCTTCTGATCCTGGATGTTGAATGTGGTCCAGAGTGTATAGATAGGTGGACGGGAGCAACCGATGTGTTACGTGAAGTTGTAACCGCTGAGGCTGAGAGGTCGCAAATGTTTTATCGGGCAGAAATCATTCATATTGAGTCAGGAAGCGAGTTCATCATACACAGTTTGGAGGAAAAGCATAGAAGAACCCAGAAGAGCCTTCAGGATATGGTTCTTTAGAGAAGCATTTTGGAAATGGGATGGTGAAGAACATTTCAGAAGAGGAGATGAATTATCTAGCAACTTTTAATTTACAAAAGTAAACTGTTAAATGGTTGCGAATAATAATTTATAATATATTTATTTTATTATTTGGGTTTTTATACACTGGTTTTTCATTTGTTGTCTCTTCTATATGTGTGAAACCAGAGGACGTCTCCTTTGGGAGGACTCACTGCAGGGGTCTGGGACACATTTGTAGAAGAACAGCTGTTTATGATATCTGTAAGGGTATCTGTAAAAGGCAGTTTGGTATTAATGACCTGCTGCTCTCAGCATGGTCACAAGAACCCAAGAAGGGAACATATTTGACAAGGCATGATGTTCAGGAGGTCATCATCATGGTCCACTGCATCAGCGCCAAGACATTTGAGACTTTTGTAGTAATGAATCTAGTGCAAAAAATGAGAATATATTAGAATATTTTATATTCATTTCATTGTGGAAGTGATTCATTTCCAGCCTTTTTGTTTTGAAGATGATACTGTAATTTATTCGAATTAAAATAATTAAAATATGTTGAGATTCTGGATTTCTGGTTTTCAGGAGCTGTAAGACAGACCAATCAACAGTTAAACAAATAAGGCTTGAAAAGTCGTTTGCATGCATTGCTTTGACTCAAACTCTCTCATACTGATCAGAGAATGACTTTAAATCATGTTCTCAGATGCATGAAACCTCTACCCAGCACTGCAAACAAGACACACCAGGTGACAATAACGAAAAGGGAGGAGCCAAATTGCAATCTGAAAGCTGAAATCCTTCCCTGTCTAATCTATCCTTTTGTATTCACTCCAGTTCCAGGCCCACCAGGTGGTGTGAAGGCAGCGGCAGCGTCCAACTCTGTTGTGTATGTGTCCTGGCTCCCCCCGCTCAAGCTGAACGGTGTGATCAGGAAATACACAGTGTTCTGCTCCAGCTCGTACCCCACGGTAAGGTTCCCCGCTCCTCGTCCAGCAGGGGTAGGGAGTTTGTCCAGATTCTGCTGCAGTATCAGCCTCTACTATCGTGGGCATGGATTTGCAATGGGTTTCAGAACGGTGCTGTGAGGATTTGATTGTATTCAGCCACATGAGAGCATTAGTGATGTCGGTTATTGGTGTCAGATGATTAGTTCTGTTTTTATTTGTCATGTTTTTATTAGGATTACAAAGGTAAATCAGTGTACGTGTAATTTATTACACGTCTATAAATGACAAAAATGTGTGATTACAATCAAGCAGTGCAGGAAAAAACACAGGGAGTGAAAGAGTTCAAGTCTATAAAGCTATATTTATAAAACTCCCAGTTTTGTAGCTAAAGCTGAATCATCAACTTTAAGGTTTTGAGCTTTAACAGCTTTAATGGAGTCCATATTTCTCTCGGTGTTTTATGAAGGCAGGGTGGGTTCACTTGGTGATAAAGGCTAGAAAGGCCCAGCGTTCAGTGTGAGGTTGTAAAAGCCTGTAAAAGCAGGTATAAAAACTCATGCCTGTTTCCTGCCCTGGCAGGTGGTCAGTGAGTTTGAAGCTGCTCCGGACGAGTTCCTCCACAGGGTACAGAACCTGAGTCGGAACAGGAAGTACAGCATCTGGGTGATGGCGGTGACCGCAGCAGGCCGTGGGAACAGTAGTGAGGTCATCACCGTTGAGCCACTTGCCAAAGGTGAGTGAACGGGAGTGTGGCCTCTGAAAGGATGAGAATTTGCTGAACCCGAAAATGAAATATTGATTTACTACCAAACATACAAACGTGTGTGTGTGTGTGTGTGTGTGTGTGGGCCACTATGGGCATTGGCCCCTGAGAGGGTGAAGGGGCTGGTTGCACTCCTGCAGGTCGCATTACACAAAGATAATTTGGGCTTTAAATACCTGCAGGGTGTGCAGAGGTGGTACAGTGCCGTAAATATCTCTTACACTGTGTACAAAATGGGTCTGATGGTTCACGAGGCTGTGCTCACACTGGTCTACCAACAGTGGCAGAAATCCCAGTCTACAGTCTACAGAATTATGGCCGAAAGTGGAAAGTGATGGATCGTGATTCATAGCTTGTGAATGAATATCGCTTCACTTCCTGGTAACAAGCAATTCCTTCACAACCAGTTTCTGAACAGCACTTCTGAAGACCATCAACATGTGCAGGAGAATTGCATGCAGGACGCCTTTACTCAGGTTCATCTTTCAGCCTCTAGGGAGGATTTCCTGTAGGCTGGGATTTTGCCCACTGGTAGACCAGTATGAGCGTATACTTCAATACACACTCAGACTATTGTACACATCTCACACTATCACTCTTTGATGTGCCCAAATGCCCAAACATCTGCTTGTTAATGACTCAGTGTCACATCCAACGAGACATTCGCTGCAATGCACCACCTCTCAAATCTATGAATCCCATCGCACACCCTGCAGGTATTTATAGCCAAATCAGCACAAACAAGGTGACTTTCGAAAGGTTTTTTTCTTCATGAATTTTGAAGATTTCTTTAAAGGGTTTCTCTGCCAAAGAATAACTTGTGTTTTGGAATTTATAGTTCGATATTTATGAGCATTGGTCATTAATCTGCATGGGTTGTGATTCATTTTAACAGAGGAACTCATTGACCACCACAACAATGACTTTATGGATAGACGTAATTTAGTATATCACACAGTGCCAGAAACCACTGTTTGTGTTTGTAGTTCACTAATTGGAGGAATATAGGCTTCGCTTATATGTCACCACATTAACCTTTCAACATCAGACACCAAACACCCCTTGGCTGCTTGCCTACAATGAGGCCTAAAGTGTAAACTGTATTAATTTCATTCCAGTGGTGAGTTGATTGTGAGCTATGACCACAGGGTCGAAACGCAGAGCTTGTGTCCTTCCCTCCTCTCATGATTAATGAGTTTACCAAACACTGACACAAAAACATATCATAAGAAGCAACCGCAGCTCCCTGCCTCAACTTGGGTCGGCGTTAACATTCACAACAGCAAAACTCGCCGTGTTGCGTCATGTGTGCTTTTAGAGTTGTGAAGCTTTGTTTTCGCAGCGTATCTTTCAGCACAGTTGTGTTAGTGCTGTATTTACAAAGTGAAAAGCATGCAGATGTTTCTCGGAGCGCATTGTAAAGTGTGTGTTGTTGTCCAGCTCCTGCCAGGATCCTCACATTTAGTGGCACGGTGACAACGCCCTGGATGAGGGATATTGTTTTGCCCTGCAGAGCGGTGGGGGATCCACCACCCACAGTCAAATGGATGAAGGAAAGGTAAGCAGAGAGAGGGAGTGTGTGCACAGCAATCAAGGTCACTCAGACATTCCAGGTGACGTAATGAATTTTTACACACATCTGCCTTAATCTGGACATTTCTTCAGTGGAGCTCAGACTGAAACTGATTCTTTGTTTCATTTGCCTCTTTTTAATACTTGGCATAAAACAAATAAAACATAAATGTATAATAATGTATAAGTTACTATTAATATACAAACACTACTACTAATGCAAAAAATACAAGCCCTGTTAAAATAATTCTTACAACTGAACTGCTTTGGCAGCAGAACTCTTTAGAACCACCACTCTCTCACTAACGGTTGTAAAAGCAGAGTGCATGACTAGCTGTGTCCCAATACTTTTGTCATATAGTGTGTCTTTTGTTTAGGGTTTCTGATCTGTGAATTCCATTTGAAGGAAAAGGGTATTAAATGTTTACTGCTGCCACAACTGATGGTTCATCACTGGTCAGCTTCTGACCACAAGGCCTCTGTTGAACAGATGTTATTTCGGTGGTGGATCATTCTTGGCACAGTTGCGTTGCATTGGTGTGAGTTTATTTTTGCTCACATAGATCAATGAAGGCCTGTAGGATACCTAACGCAAGCTGTGCACGGGCAGATTCAGACCATCTCTGACAGTCTCTAACTGCACACCAGCAAGGCGGATCTACTTAGAGGGGTTTCTAATAAGTTGCCGGTGCGTGCTGTTGGAAACCCTCTTTAACGGTTTTCTGCATCCATTAACGGCGTGGTTTTTAAGAACATCTCGACTCCTGTGAAGCCAAATGTGGGCAGCGTGTGTCTGAGAGTGCGGTGATTCATGGGGGAGTGCTGCGAAAGCTGGAAAATGTCAAATTCTGCCCTTCTGTAAAGTGCCTAACTGTGTCTCACCAGCGGGAGCCCGGCCCCTGCGGTCATTGATGGGAGGCGCAGTATCCATGGAAACGGAAGCTTTGTGATCAAGACTGTGAAGGCTGAGGATTCTGGGTATTACACATGTGTCGCCAGCAATAATTGGGGGACTGATGAAATAACCCTGAACCTGCAGGTGCAAGGTACGCCGGGGGCAGCTTGAGGGGCTTTGTGTAATAATGTACAATCAAACTTCAATCAATGCATGGATTCTGCTTTCAGTCCCCCCAGATCAGCCTCGTCTCACAGTGACCAAGACCACCACTACATCCATAACACTGTCCTGGATCCCGGGAGATAATGGTGGAAGTTCAATCAGAGGTCTGTGCCTTCAGATATGTCATAATAAATCAAATCAGTCGTGAGAAAATATATGTTTGGTGTCCAATTTTGCATCTTTAATGTAGTTTTATAGTCTGATTCAGTCCGTCATGTGGGCTTGTATGCAGCTTTTTGATCGGCTGCACATTCCAACACCCTAGAAACCACCAAATAACAGCAATATAGCAACCTCCTAGTAACACCATAGCAACCAGACAGGATACCGTAGCAACCTCCTAGCAACACCACAGCAACCATGTGGGTTACCTTAGTGACCTCCTTGCAACACCATAGCAACAGCATCCCAAACACCTAGGACACCTTAACAACTACCTGGGACAATTTATGAACCATCTTGTAACCACTTAGCAACACCATAGCTAACGTAACGTTAGCTCTGCAACCATCCTGTGCTTCCTTCAGGAAATGAACACCAAACACATGTTATCTGACTAAAACCATCTTGAAATTTGTGCTGAATTCACAAGATCCTTTCCCCCTCAGGTTACATCCTGCAGTATTCAGAGGACAACAGTGAGCAATGGGGCAGCTTTCCCATCAGTCCCAGTGAGCGCTCCTATCGGCTGGAGAACCTGAAGTGTGGCACCTGGTATAAGTTCACCCTCACGGCCCAGAATGCTGTGGGACCAGGACGTATCAGTGAGATCATAGAAGCCAAGACTCATGGGAAAGGTAGGGGACAAGCTCTCTGCACGAATAACTGTCTAGCAACCCAAATGAAATGTGATTGATTGATTCTAATCACCAGCAAAGAAAACTATCCACTGTGCACCTCATAGTCTCCCAGTAGCATTCACACCATAACACTCCCCTGCCCTCCTTTTGCACTTTGTTGAAACACCTTTGGCAACAGATACAGCCTCAAGTCTTTTTGAGTCTGATGCTACAAGCTTGGAATCTGTCTCTGCAGAACCTCTGAAGCTCCATCAGATTGCATGGGGATTGTTGGCGTACAGCCATTTTTAGATATCTCCAGAGATGTTCAATCAGGTTCAAGTGTGGGCCACTCGAGGACATTCACAGAGTTGTCCTGAAGTCACTCCTTTGTTATCTTGGCTGTGTGTTTTTTGTCGGTGTCCTGTTGGTAGATAAACCTTCTTCCCCGTTTGAGGTCCAGAGCAATCTGCAGCAGGTTATCATCAAGGATGTCTCTGTACATCACTGCAGTCATCTTT
Organism: Acestrorhynchus altus; assembly: GCA_034509495.1. NCBI lineage: Eukaryota > Metazoa > Chordata > Actinopteri > Characiformes > Acestrorhynchidae > Acestrorhynchus > Acestrorhynchus altus. The sequence goes on along the minus strand of CM067519.1, from coordinate 2,721,640 downwards.
CCCTCAACCCTGACTAGTCTCCCAGTTCCTGCTGCAGAAAAATATTCCCACAGCATGATGATGCCACCACCATGTTTCACTGTAGTAAGATTATGATATAAATTGACTGGTTGAATGAATAACTGGCCCACAACTGCATAGCATAGCTTCAAAAACAGTAACAAGAACTGTAAAATGCACCTCCATGTTCTATTGTGTTAAAAAAAGAAAGAAAGAAAAAAAGAAAGAAAGAAAGAAAGAAAGAAAGAAAGAAAGAAAGAAAGAAAGAAAGCATTAAAGATAAGAATATTTGTTTTCATTTCTCCAACAAAGTATAAATGCAAATAAAATCTCTGTACAGATCTATAAACACAGACCCCAAAAATGCTGTTTTCTTCTTCCCCTATAGAGCCACAGTTCTCCAAAGAGCAGGAACTCTTCACAAGCATCAACGCCACATGTGTCCGTCTCAATCTGATTGGCTGGAATGACGGTGGCTGTCCAATCACCTCCTTCACTCTAGAATATCGACCGATGGATAGTCCCATGTGGACCAAGGCCCAGCGGACGTCGCTCACCAAAAGCTACAATCTAATGGACCTGCAGGAGGCCACATGGTATGAGTTGCAGATGAAGGTGTACAACAGCGCCGGGCTGGCCGAGAAAAGGGTGAAGTTCGCCACGCTCAACTATGATGGCAGTGAGTACTTGTTTACCACCATCAGTGATCTTTCTGGCTGTTTCCATGACGTTTTTTCAGTATTCAGGAATAAATCCTCCTTCTCCAATGCCATCAACTTTCTGAAGTGCAGCAGCCTCTTTCCTGGAAAAACTGTTCCATAGCCTGATGGTGGAATGGTGTTCTTTTGCGTAAAAGCTAAAGCTCATTATGACTGTACTTTGCATTGTCCACTGTGGGTGGTGATGCCTTTCTAAGACAATTGCTGTAAATTACATCAAATGTAATGTTCCATCAGGGTTAGAGCGTTATAAAGCCCCCAGCACGGAGAACTATGTTCTCTGGAACGATGGTGCTCCACCCAGTACAGAGAGGAATGAGGTGAGGTGGGGGGGTGATCATAAAACATCCTGACATCACTCTTGCTCTGATCTTTGGTTTCAGAAGAAACAATGAAAGAGCTGGTGTCCCAATACTTTTGTCCATATGGTGTACATGTAATCCCTTCTGCTGGTGGTTCTGTCTGCTTCTGCCTAAGCTGTAGATATATTAATGAAGCCAACCTCAAAATTGCCTCTGCATGGGTTAGTAATTCTATAAATGTAATTGATTTACGTTATTGAAGTGGACCTCGACATGAAATACACATACATATAGATGGGCGGCACCCTTCTCTCCGAAATGAAAATGGCTTTGTCAGCCTTTAGCGAGTCATAAAGGCTCCCGCTTTACCGATACTGGGGGTAGTAAAATAGCTCTGCATTTTATGCTGACTTGAGTCACCGTAGCTGTTGTGTCTGGTAGTTCTTTATGACTCTCCCGTAGACCCCATATCGAGCGGTAAGGCTGGAATTAATACGCGTCTCGCTAATGTGTCGGAAGGCTGCCCAGATGACTGATCCTCTGGCCAGGGACCTGTGAGCAATTGCAAGGCCCAGTCCCCAGCCCACAGCCCCCTCCCCACCTCTCTTTCCGTGGGCCACCCATGTGCTGCCCCCCGACACACACTTCAGCACTGTAAAAATCGCTGAGTGCTCACTTAAGAAAGATGAGTTCATCTCTTTTAAGTGGAGTTTCAGTCAAGTGAGCATTATTGCCAATTCCGCAAAGGTCAAGCACTGGATTGCAATCGCACTGCGGTTGCTATTAGAAGCTGGAAACCGGCTGATATCTGATTGGATCCTTTCGTTATCAGCTTCCTGGGAGTAACTGTGGCTTGATTATTTGCTTATGCCTTAATAAACCTGGAGATCCCGCTGACCTTTTTTTTTCCTCTGGCCTCTTCCTCTAGGCACTATCCCTCCGCTGGTGAAGACTGCAGTCAAGGATCCAGTGAAGAAGAGCAGCAACGAAGGAATGAAGATGATGGTGACCATCTCCTGCATCCTGGTGGGCATGGTCCTGCTCTTTGTCCTGCTGATGGTGCTCAGGAGAAGGAGGAGGGAGCAGAGGCTGAAGAGGCTCAGAGGTAAGCGTGCGTTCAGCCACGCTTGTTCTGCAAGCCTTAAAGAAAGTGCAAACGGCACGGTTTGCAAGCAGCAGACGCTGAATATCAAAGGTTGCAGATTTCAGCACATTAAAATTTCAAAAACTCACCGAATTTTCTGTTTTGATAAAGGAATGAGTTGGTAAATGCTTGTGCTTTTGCTCCCCAGATGCAAAGAGCTTGGCAGAGATGCTTATGAGGTAAGAAAGCTTGAATTATAATACTCAGACGTTTTATAAAGGCCATGTTAGGCTTTTATACTGTAATGCTAGAATTCCATTCCGTCCTACGTTCCATTTTCTCCACTGCGGAAAATCATCATCACAAATATAGACAAACGGCTCTTTTCTACTGCATGCACCTACAATACTTTACTCGATTCTACTTGGCTATTTTGCTTCTCCGCAAGGCGAATTTGGTATCTGGTATGTGGTACCTGGAACAGGGTTCCAAGCTTGCTGAGTAGGGACCGAATCCTGGCATGTAATCCATACAGACCTCTGTCATGGTCATATTGTAAAGCTGCCAAAACAACACTAACAGACTCCTAATGAACTCCATAAAGACTCACATTAAATCTGTAAGAGGACATCCTGCTCTCACGATCTGTCTGGACCAATGACTGCATGTTGAAGATGGACAAAGTGCTTCCATTCCGTTCTATTAAAACAAAGACAAAATCATCTGCCGTGTTGTCAAATTTACACCCAGATCTGTGCAATAGAGACCAGAGGTGGCAGCCTCGCCTCCTCATTCGGTTAGACCCGCCCACAGGCTGTCAATCATTTAATTCCTCAGGGTAACCCCACCTTCTTATGATAACCCTGCCTTTTATGAAGGAAGCTGAATGACTTCTTGCCAATATCAGCAGAGGGAAAACTAACTGCTGGAATTAAAGAGTATAGAGGAGAAAAATCAGATTTTTTCAGTGTCCAAATCAAAGTTCACTGTCTTTGTTCTCCCCAAAACTATAACTCTGGAGGTGCATTAACTCATGCTGCTCTGTCTGCCTCCAGTAAAAACACCAGGCCATCAGACACCCTCAACAAACAGCAGCAGACTCTCCGCATGCACATCGACATCCCCCGAGCTCAGCTCCTCATCGAGGAGAGGGACACCATGGAGACTGTGGGTAAGTCCAGTCATGCATAGCTTGAAGTCCACAGGTATACAAAGAGTGTAGTTCATGTCTGATCTCTCTAACAGGCCTGTCTTTGCTCTCACAATCAGATGACAGATCTACCGTGCTTCTCACTGAAAATGACTTTGGAGAGACGGCCAAGCAAAAGTCCGCCACAGTGACACACACTGTCCACTACCAGTCACTCTCCCAGGCCACCGGGCCACTGGTAGACGTGTCAGATGTTCGGCCTGGAACCAGCAAGAGCAGTCTGTCGAGTAAGAAGAAAAGTATTAAAGCTTTTCTGAGCAAATTTTGCAAAATTAGAACATTTACACAGTACCGTATGGTTCTGCGTTCTGTTTCTGTGCTGTTTGTTATTGAGATGTATTTGAAATGACTGGGCAATGCCTACCGTTAGACCCCACAGCACGGCGGGCGGCCAAGCCAGGCCCTGCGGCACGGAATCGATACGCCAGCCAGTGGACCCTGAACCGGCCGCACCCTCCAGTATCCACCCACACGCTCAGCACCGACTGGAGGCTCGCCACGCCCCGAGTGGCCGGCTCAGTGGACAAAGAGAGCGATAGTTACAGCGTCAGCCCTTCTCAGGACACAGGTCTCTGTCCTGCACTTCACTCTGTTATTCAGTTTTGCCTTTTTGTGATCAAATGCAAGATTTCCTGTCTTGTTTTCAGGGATCCGGAGCAGATTAAATAAAAGAGGGTTCACCCAATGACGGCCCAGTATTTTAACATATTAGTTAATGCATTCCGACATTCCAACTCCAACATCATCTTCCCAAAACTGTTAAAGAAGACGTGGTGTGGAGGTCTAACCCACTGGGCCTCCAGTATTTATCGATGTTATCTGGTTGAATGCAGCTCTAATGTCAATGTCAGCTGACGCTGATATTCTGAACATCGCATTCCAACGTCATATTGATGTAACAAGCCAACATTCAGCTGTGGAGTATAGTGACCAACATTCAAATTCTACTACACTTCGTAATACAAACGTCCTTAAAAAGTACAGTTCTAACGTTGTTAGATGTTGATGCCCTATATGAACAGAAGTATTGGGACACCTTCTTGAACCTCGTTGTTCCTTCCAAAAATCAAGGGTATTAAAAAGAGTTCATCCTGTTAATGTTCCCGGGAAGATGTTCTACTTTGTGGATTGGATTGAGTTCAGAGACAAGAGCATTAGTGAGGTCTTGAGGTCGAATGGTCAGTACTGCAGTTCATCGCCATCTACTCAACCCATCCCAAGTTCAAGTACTGGATGGAGCGCCATCATTCCAGAGACCACAGTTCCACTGCTCCACAGCTCAATGCTGGGGGACACTGATAATTCCCACTATGTAATTTGAAGATGAGCTGTCCATTGTATCCAACTCAGTTTATAGCAGTTATGACACTCCACACACAGACAAAATTAAAAATCAAAAATTAAAAACAATTATAAATACAGTTTTCGATACCGCTGATACCGTCTCAAAAACTAGAAGTGCACCACTTCCCTCTTGATGCTGACTACAGTTGTAAATTGTGCATGTCTTATTAAAACCCTACATCCTCCTGTGTGCAGACCGAGCACGGAGCAGCATGGTGTCCACAGAGAGTGCCTCGTCCACCTACGAGGAGCTGGCCCGGGCTTATGAGCACGCCAAGATGGAGGAGCAGCTCCGTCATGCCAAGTTCACCATCACTGAGTGTTTCATCTCAGACACATCCTCCGAGCAGATGACAGCCGGCACCAACGACTACACAGACAGCCTGACTTCCAGCACACCTTCCGAGTCAGGCATCTGCAGGTTCACCGCCTCGCCCCCCAAACCTCAGGACGCCTGCAGAGTCATGAACATGGCTGTGCCCAAGGCACACAGGCCAGGTGAGAAACAATACTTTATTGCAGTGTTGTAAAAGCATCACTCCTGAGCACAGTCACACACTCCCTAACGGCGCTATTTCTGTTGTCTCGCAGGGGGCGAGCTGGTGCACCTGCCGCCATACCTGCGCATGGACTTCCTGCTGAACCGGGGCGCTTCAGGAGGGTCCCGGGAGGCCTCGCTGGGCCAGGCGTGCCTGGAGCCTCAGAAGAGCCGCTCACTGAAGCGGCCCAGCCTGTTGGAGCCCACGCCCATGGAGGCGGCAACCAGCCGGGACGCTCAGCAGTGGCAGCCGGGATCTGCCTCCACGCTGCCCCAGAGGGAGGCCGGCTCGGACTTGGCTCAAGCAGCCAAACTCAGCACCTCGCAGGAATCCCTCTTAGACTCCAGAGGACACTTGAAACAGAGCAGCAATCCCTACGCAAAGTCCTACACACTGGTATAACCCAGCGCATGGACCGGACTGCAGCAACACACACGGATACACTCACACATACAGATACGCTCATACATACACACACACACTCTCACACATACACACACACATTCAGTTTCAGAGCAAAAAGCGGACTCAAGCGGTTGTACATAGACGCCTTTCCACCCGGACAGGCCACTTCGATTCGTAATGTTTACTTTCTTTTAAGCTTTTTTAAACGTGAATTCACTTCTTGGGAAAAATTTTTGCTCCAAATGGAGATTGCCAACATAATTTATTTAAAATTTATTCTTATTATTATTATTATTATTATTATTATTATTATTACTACTACTACTATTTACTTTAGCATTTAGTGTGCACAAACTGATGACTGGGAACCCATTCATTTTTTTCTACTGAAATTTATTTGTGTAATTGATAAAAAAAAAAAACAATGGAATGATTTTTTTTTTTTTTTTGCAAGATTGCGCGCGAGAGTGTGAGGGTGATCACCACTGTTCCAAAGTTGTCACTGTTTTCAGATCGTTTTAAAGTTAAAAATATTTCCTATGGGTGCATGGGGGACTGACCAATAAAATACGATGACAATGATGATGATGAAGATGATGATGATGATGATGATGATGATGATGATGATTAAGATAAAAATGATAAATGGCTGGGCGATCCAGCTGCTAATTTTTTTCACTATGAAATGATCAAATGTGAAGATTTAGTATTCTTATGACCATAAATATATAAATATATATATATATATATGAATATATATATTAAATCACATTTATTTGTGGGTATTACAGGGAAAAAAGTTTTGATTTGAATTAATAAAGTCCTTAGTCATGTTTGCACATATATTGTTTTTAACTTAGGAAACTGAGTCTTTCGTTGATGATTATTTGTGTCCCATTCTTCTGATGGTGCAATATGGAGAAGAAAAAAAAAATAAGTGAAATAATTTTTTGCTTTATGCTGTACTGTATCTAACCTATGTTGTGAGCATATGACTTTAAGGGGCAGATGAGCTGAAACTGTTTATTCAGGTGTAAATTACCACTGGTTGTTTACAAGGTAAATATTCATTTTATTATTATTATTATTATTATTATTATTATTATTATTATTAATGTCCAGGGGAGGTGAACCTTAATAGCTGGCCTCCCGCTGCACTTGAAACAAACAAAAAAAGTGTCTGCTCATTAAGCCCACCCCAACCCTCCCCCCTTCTGCTCCCTCCCTATGCGTAGTGCACTAGGTAGTGTCCGCAGGGCACGCTCTCTTGTCTTCACTAGATTTATTTTTGCTGCATTGCAGTGATGCTCCTTTACAGGGAAAAAGGAAAGAAGTGAATAAATAAAAAAAAAAAAAACTGAGACAATCCGAAGAGAATCCCCTTAAAGAACGAGAATCCGATTCTATGTGAATATATTGAAGGTGTGTTTGGGTGCAATCTGTTACTGTAGCTTTGCATCGACCCTCTTTGTCTAGGGGGACGATGAAGAATGCTGTGAGATCATATGCCAGTATATTTGATTAGACGAGTCTATTTTCAACCCCCCCACCCACCCACCCCCGGAAAATACAAATCTTTGTTTTTTGTTGTTTTGCGTTCATTTGGACAGGGTGTTCACAGCTGTGTCACTCCAATAAAGAATTTTCCATGCAGTTCTAATCGATTAATAAAAGGCTGTTCCCCAAAACGTATCGCCCAGTTTTGGTGTGGCTCACACGTTTTCCTGTTCAGCGGCGCAAATGACACGGAGGGAACGGCTTTATTGATATCGCCCAAGAGCCACGAGGAGACCACAGGAATTATTATGCAAGTGGAGGGTAATGAGAAATGGAGGTTCAATCCCTGTACACCTTTGGTCAATTATATTTTAGACTGACCATTGCCCACTCGTTCTCTCCACCACCTGGGAGGCCTCCCAACAGGAGGCTTTTCCAATAGGACCCAGCAGTCTTTCCACTAATACCTAAGTTAAAAATTGAATTTGCACAATTTTCCATAAATGCAGTCCATTTGTAATAAAATGTCTTTGTTAGTAATGCAATTGTCTTGTGAGGAGAACGGACAGCCAGCCTATCAGCTGCAAATGATAAGACCAACATTAGTCTTATTTAAACCTCAGACATTAGTTCGGTTTGCTCTTGATTGTTGAAGTGAGTGGGATCACCATGGCAACATCCAAAGAGCTCTCTGAGGCCTTCAGAAAAAAGGGTTGCAGATGCAGGTGAGTCTGGGAAGGGATTTTAAAAGATCTCAGAATAATTAAAAATCAGCCGTTCCACTGTCCGTGAACGGAACGTGCTGTCAAGAGCAAGACTAAAGTTCTCCAGAGAACATCTAGAACAATTTGCTTTGGACTGATGAACCCAAAGTTGAATTATTCGGACACAGTAACAGAAGACATCTTTGGTGCAAACCAAACAGAGCATTTGAGCACAAGAATCTCATACCAGCTGTGAAACATGGTGGTGGAAGTGTGATGCTTTGGGGCTGCTTTGCTGCAGCAGGGTCTGGAGATCTCTCTGTCATAGAAACCACTATGAGATCTTTATTGTTTCAGAGGGTGTTTGAGGAAAATGTAAGACCATCTGTACAAAGAATGATGCTGAAACATCAAATAGCTGAGAGAATTCCACACGGAGGAGCGGGAACATCCTTCTTCCAGTTAATGTTAGAGACTGGTAGATGATTTTAGTTATGTTGAGTCCAAGGAGTTCATGGGGTGTCCTAACTTTCACATGACTATCTGCTTCTTCCTGGTCAGAATCATGAAGGTTCTGGAGCCTACCCAAAGCAATTGAGAAAAAGACAGGAATATGCCCTGGACAAGTGCCAAACCCTTCCAACCCTGACACCTGGGGCAGTCTAACATAGTCTGTTCACCTGCCATGTGATTTTTTGAAGGTGGGAGCAAATTCACAGTGACACATGCAGTCACTTTCACTTTTGGATCACAGTCAGGTCGTTTGACGGGAGGTTTGAAGGTTCACCCCTTGTTAAAAAGCCAGACGATGCTCTTGCATTGTGCATAACAGATGGAATATATTATGATATGGCCATTTTTTTATCTTGTGCTAAATATATCTGGTACCAGCTGGGAATTTGTCTGCATTTGGGGTAATAATTCGATTATTCACGTCAAGCCCAGTGTGAACCTCCTGACTGATTATGAGGGCCCGTCCTGTGGGGTGAAAGCAGACAGCCTTTGTCCTTTCCTTACCTCACCTGCAAGAGAAAAATGTAAATGCATTGTTAAAGGTTGCCTGTCCAAAGCTGGTGTCTGCTTTGACATTTAGAAGAACTCCACTACAGCACATCATGTGTGCTTTGTAATGCAGACCTTTGCAAAACTCAAGCTGCCTTTGGCAGGGGTGCTGAGCTCATTAACCATGCGTGTGAGTCAAAATTTCATCTTCTACAAAGGAATGAAGAACATGTTCAATCAGGTGTGTCCAGACTTACAAATAGTAGACACCTGTACATCTCAACCTTATTATAGGTCTTGGACCAAGTGGGGCTGGAATGTGTGGTAAGGTCATTTGAGGTGCACATTCCCTCTAACCTTTCAGGCCAGGAGACTGTAAAGGTCACCAAGAATGCAGTTGAAGCAAAACATGGAGCGTTTCCCCAGAGCCAGGCGTCTGCATGCTGTCTACCATGCAAGTGCTGAGTCCCCTCGGAGACTCAGCTGTGAGTCCACTGGCTTGAAGAAGAGCTAAGAGCAGTCCTCTCCTAAATTGGCCTATCGATTCATAGGGCTTTGGCAGGGGGAAGCCTCAGACAGCAGCCCTGCCCCCGCTGAAAATTGCTTTCGTGGTGCTATATCAGCGGCACTGGGGTAATGGGGAAATGTATTACTCTGTGTGACAACTACATTCGCCATCCTCCTCTGAAGCACACCACAAATTAAGCGAGCTGACGGAGATTTACGTGCCAGCAGCCGTCGCCGTTATTAACCGCCGCCAT
>CM067519.1:2089573-2109573 GCA_034509495.1 Acestrorhynchus altus | reverse complement strand
TGTTTTAAGTTTCAGAATAAAAGTCCTGAGAAGGGATATTACTGACACATACATTAATAACAAAAATGACAAGGACATTTTTTGGACTACTATCAAATATTTTGAACTTATTATTATAAATATTACTGTCAACACACACAAGTCATCAACATTATTGCATTATTATTACATTTTCACTCTGGAAGATCAATTTCCAACAGAATTCTTTAGATGTAAAGTGTATTTTTAGTTTTTAAGCAAAATAACGAGTGTTTATTTCTTACACTGTAAATGAAGACACATTTGAGTAGCCTAGGACCTTCTGACAATAACAATATTTGTAAAATATAGAAACAAAAACAATGTAAATACTTTTCAAATGTTTCGGTGAATAAAAGTATGAAACCGTCCCAAACAAATTGGCCTGGAGTTCTAAAAGTAAAGGCTGATATTTTAAATCACTGATAAAATCTGATAAAACCTCATCAATGTTTTGTGGAATTTGGCAAAATGCACAAAGAAATAAAGATGTGATGAAGCAAGTTTCAGTAATCCCTGTTTTCACGTACACAAGCAGGGGCATGTGTCACGTCTCAGTTTTTCCACGTGAATGAGTCTGAGGTCAAGTCTGTCCAGCAGAAGAGGATCTGATGGACATTCCTATTGTTCCTCAAACTTGGGCAAACTGAGAAATGCTTTCAGAGAAGAAATGCTGATTCAGAATGTGATTATTCTGTACTGTGGGGCACCAGGGTTCTAAAGACAGAATCACACCTACTGAACCGTTCGGGGCTGACAGAACCAAGCTCGTCTAGTTTGAAGTCTTAAAGCTCCAGGAATGCACAGCATGAAGGTCTAAATCTGAAGACATGAGAAAAAAACAATAAATAACACTGCTGAAGTATGATTAAAGTGACGACATCAAATGTAAGCAAGTGTGTGTGTGTGTGTGTGTGTATGTGTGTGTGTTTGTGTGTGTAAGCTGGACCAGGCTCAGGGATTAGTTGCGCAGCCACACTTCTACTGCATTGGTCACTAACTGAGCATGACAGTCACCACATCACCTGACTCCTTACACTTCTCTCTGATTGGCTGGCCCGATGAGGCCTCAGAGTGGCTATAAAACACACCAGAGAGGGACGGGTGTCCCCCCTCCCTTCCTGTCGGAATGCTCAGGGACGCCCACTAGCTGGAGCCAGGGAGCGCTGCGTCTGCAGAAATGGAGTGCGATCAGGAGCCGGGCTGGTCCCCGGAGAGGCCGCAAGGGCAAAGGAACATGTTGATGAAATCCGCTACACACAGCCCTGCTCGCTTGCCTAAGTCGGGGAAATCGGAGAAGAGCTGTGGAAAAAGCAACATCTCCAAAATGATATTTCCATCGAGGGGCCTCTAGGGGAAGGAGGGAGCTCATGCAGACAAATTCTGTGTGCCATGCTGCAATACCATCCTGGAGAAAAGTCATGGGCATCTAAAAAATGAGGGGAGCTGCCTGTCTGGGCAGGACGAGTTCAGTGGTATAAGAAACTCACATCTTAAACTGATATTATGATAAATAATAACAGTACATTACACCTTCAGGAGGACGCTCAGCATTCCCAGGTTCCATCCCATTGGTTCACTTTATCTAATCAGCCTTTATAGAGCCTCAAATCTGGGTTCTTCTAACTGGGTCCTTCTTACTTTAACAATAACTAGCATTAAATATGGACTTTTGAACTGTGAAAGTGTTACGAAAGGATGAACGATGGTCTAGAACAATGGTACCCATCTCTGGTCCTGGAGGAACCCTTGCCCTGCTTCAACACACCACCTTCTTCCTGGGTTGGTAGGGTTGGGTACTGGTACCTGAGATTTCATGTGTCACTGCAGTGCTGAGAATGACCCTCCACCCACACAATAGCTGCTCTGTGGTGGTCCTGTGGGATCCTGAGCATTGAAGATCAGGGTGAAAGGAGGAGAATAATGTCTGCAGAGAAACAGATGAACTACAGTCTGGAATTATAGCTGATAAAATGGACAGTGAGTGCAGAATGACTGATGAGTGGAAGTAGCTTTAGTTAAAGCCTGGGTGGGAGTGAGCCCACCCCCAGAGACTGGGAAGATGGTGGACTTTTCTCTAAAGATGAGGCACATGAAGGTCACTAAACTGGTCTGGAGAAACATTTCTGGAGTCAGCTCTTGGAGATCTTACTACACAGTTGGAATAAATGGTTTTCAAACAGAGATTCGATCCATTGCTGTGGGACCGACCAGACCTGAAGACCAATTTTTACTTTCATGTGCAGCTGTTCTCCAAAATCAGTGCAATGCAAAGTGCCTGTGGGCTACAGTGGTTGTGGGGAGGGCAGAGAAAACAAATCAGTTAGATGTATAATCAGGGAAGTGGTGGGGATTTGGTTATACTGAGCTGATTGAGCTCCTGCTCCGCTGAGCTTGGTGAAGATGTCTGGGTGGTGCACTGTGCTGTCGGTACATAGAGGGAGCTGTCCATTCAGCACCATAGCCGGCAAAGCTCTGAGAAGCAGCGACCTGTGCCTTCACTGCGTCCTTCGGGAACTTTCGTTCCCTCATTGATGTTTGCTTTGCGAGTGCAGATCTGAGAATATATGGAACATTAAAGATGTTAGTAGCTTGGTTGCTTGAACCCCATCTCTGGTACAAGTGGTTCAGAGACAGCGGTTCTGCTGGTGTGTTTAAACCCCTCAGGGATAGACCACCAACTAGAAACATCCTGTGGGCAGCGTCCTGTGAGCACTGATGAAGGACTAGAGGACGACCAACACAAACTGTACAGAAACAGATGAGCTTCTGTCTCTGACTTTACATTGACAAGGTGGAGACACTCGTTAGGAGAGTGGACAGTGAGTGGACACCGTGTTTAAACACTCCAGATGCACTGCTGCGTCTGATCCACTCATACCAGCACAACACACACTAACACACCATCATCATGTTGGTGTCACTGCAGTGCTGAGAATGACCCACCACCCACACAGTAGCTCTCTGTGGAGGTCCTGCGGTGTCCTGATGGACTACAGTCTCTAATTATAGAACCACGAGTGCTCTACAGTATATGTAGAAACAAGGAGATGGTCGTCATTCTTTGGTTGATTACTGGTCCCAGTTCAGTGAGGTAGATTTGTTCCTCTTCTGCGATGCAGCTGGAAACAGTGTCGAATAATCCTGGTTGCTGTGTGTGGGTTGGTGTGTGGCCGCGTTGGCACCAAGGGGACAGTGACTCAGCACGCACACACACCACCCCCACTGCCGCGCTGCTGACAGCATGCCAAACTGCTGGCCACTAGGGCACTTTAGAGAACATTAGCTACCCCAGGCTACGGTTCACACACCACTCGCACACATACACACACACATGCAGTGACATGGATTCCTACAGTGGATCTCTTCCGGTATATCAGAGACGAGGAGTTCATGAAAGGAACAGTTGTTGCTGACATGGAACTAATGCCAGGTGTGGGTCAGAGGGGTATAAAGCCCCCTAGCACTGAGCTGTGGAGCAGTGGAGCTGTGTTCTCTGGAAAGATGGAGCTGAGGGAGGGATGGGGATGAAGTGAACTGGACAAATACAGCATTTAATGTCAAGCATATACGTGGTCCTGTGGGGTCCTGACCACGGAAGCTCAGGGTGACAGGAGGATCATAAAGTACGCAGAGAAACAGATGGACTCTAATATGAAACCTTTGCTGGTGACAGGAATTGAACCCAATGTTCAATGTGAAGTTTCATTTGCTTTACACACACACACACACACACACACACACACACACACACACACACACACACACACACACACACACACACATTTCCCAGAGTGCACTGTCTATCCCGCATTAAGGGATTAGAGGGCCAGCAGCTGGGTTGATCGAGCCTATTGCAAGTCTCTCTCTCTCTCACACACACACACACACACACACACACACACACACACACACACACACACACACACACACACACACACAGACTCAGAGCATGGCAGTGTTCAAGGAAAAGGAGTGAAAGACTGCTGCACTGAACGACGAGAGAGAGAGAGAGAGAGAGAGAGAGAGAGAGAGAGAGAGAGAGAGAAATATTCTTTAGTTCAGAGAGGAAGCAGACTGTGGAGAACAGGCAGAGGAGGAGGGTGAGGAGGGGCTTGCGGATAAGGGAGCATGCTCAGTTTGTGCAGGAGACCGGCAAGAGCGGCTTGGGCTTTTTATCTGCAGTAGGGCAGAGAGAGAGAGAGAGAAACAGAGGGAGAGAGGGTGTGAGACAGACAGGCTTTTGCTGCATTTTGGAGAGAGAGTGTGTTTGTGAGTGTGTATGAGTGAGCGGACGCAGTTCACACTCACCTGGTGAGAGGCTCAGACTCAGACAAGCCGGGCTCGTCTGGGAACCAGACATGATGCATTAGTGGAGTCGGATCACATGGCAGAGGCGAAAGCGCTCGGGACTTTCCCCCTGACCCCCGCCATGCCACTGGACCACTGGCCAGCCGAGTGGGGAGACGACGCTATGGCAACGGGACAGCCCTTACTGCACTAATGAAAGGCTTCAAGCTCGCCTGGTAAGGAACACTGTTTCGCCCTCGTCTCTGGCGAGGCTGCACCTGGCTTAACCCTTTAACCTCTTAAGGACCACGGACAGCTCCTGGATTCAGACTCAGCCTCTGTGAGGTGGCGAGATGTCTAACAGAGGGGTTTCGTAGTGTTTGGTGAATCGCTGTGGAACCTTAAATGCTTGTATGTAGGCCCCAGTTCGAGCCCTCAGTCTTGTGCCCGTACATTAGGGTTCATTAGTTTCATAGTAATATCATACAGTTCATAATGGTTATGGAATGATAAGCCCACCGCGGTAATGGATGCTCGCAGAACCATCTACGCATTGATTGCGATTCCTGCATGTTTTGAGTCAGGAGTCCATGCTGGTCCACCGTGTACAGATGCAGCAGATGAACATGCCAGACTTTCCCTTTAAGATGCCTGCATTTCAAAGCATGACTCCCCAGTTTGCAGCTCCTGCAGTCCAGGAGCCCTGGACCCCTCTGGGCTCCAGCACTTGCCTAGAAGGCTCTGAATCTTCTCCTATTCCACTGCAGTGCTGGAGCTACTGTATATGTTTGTATATACGTATTGTGTGTGTATGTGTGTGTGTGTGTGTGTGTGTGTGTGTGTGTGTGTGTGTGCACCTCTTCCTGCCGGCTGCTGGATATTTTTAGTGCAGAGCTCTGCTGTGCCGCAGGAGGAGAGAGCATCAGCAGCACTGTAGGAAGCAGATGACTGCTGACCGCTCCTCTGTCCACTCTAGCCATCCTGGACTTATCCCCCTGATCATCTCCGATAACCAAGCATGAGGTTCCGCAGAACTCTGTAGTCAGACTCTTGGCATGTTATTGAGCTATGAAGGTTTATTAAATAGTTTTCCACTCAAAAAGGGCTCAGTGTAGAGTGTTTAAAAACTCCAGCAGCATTGCCGTGTCTGAAGAGAAGGACTGTCTGGAGTAGATAAACATGAATGTATTGGTAGTATGTGGACTTGTGGGGCATAAAGCCCCTCACCAAGTGGACCTATATGCTCTGGAATGAAGGTGCTTCATCCAATACTTCTGGAATGAGTTCAAGACAAACGAGGTTGGGTGGTGATCATCCAACATCCGGACCTCACAAATGCTCTTGTGGCTGGACGCTATCAAATCCTTGCAGCAATGCTCCAGAATCTAATAAAAAGCTGTCCCAATACTTTTGTACATGTAGTGTGTAAATATAACTACTGCCTTCACTGAAGAACCCTTGAAGAACCGTCTCTTTTTAAGGGTGTTTGAAACAAGAAACAAGGCTTGCTCTTACTGAACATGTTGAGTTCCTGGAACCAAGTTGGGCTTCCCAAATGGTCCCCCTCATTATAGCACATGTTAATGTTAGATGGTTCCCATCTAGAACCCAAGTATAGTGTACAACCCAGGTGTGGGCCACGTTCAAGCCACCCTGATCCAATCACTGACCCTGGTGGTATCCATAAGTGGGGCCAACATGGGACCCATGGATAAAACTTTGGTTCCCAGTTGAGATACCCATAGATACCCCACATGGGAATGTTATCTGGGTTTTTTGGTACCTGAACAGGTTCCACTGGTATTACTCAAAGAACATTTTAGTACCATATCAAACCTTTCTCTGCATTGTTTTAGTTGAATGTGAATTTTTGCTAAACTTTGCCCAACAGTTGGCAACAGTTGCTATGGAGGAATGCATTTGTAGGCAGAGCACAGAAATGACTTAAGAGGCCATATTTGGATCCCATATACCCTTCTTCAAGAATCTATACTCTATAGTGGTGCACTGGAGTTCTCTTAATGAGTTCTGTATAGAACCATTTCAGCTTTCAGGTGGTAGTTTGAGGTGTTACAGTAAAGAAAACACTGCCTTTACCACGGAATATTTGAAGAACAGGCTTTTTTTAAGAGTCGTTGCTTTGATAAATAGCCAAACGTCTGTAGATGGTCTAAAGCAGTGCTGTTCATACAGGACCTTTGGCCCATTAGTAGATTCAGACGTCACGACACCAAGGAAGGACCAGTTTGAGAACCACTGCTAAGGTGTGTCAGAAAATATTGATACACTTGAGTGTCGATCTTTGATTAACGCTTTAAGCACGATGCTCGCACAGTGCAGGCTATGGGTTCTGGACGAGCTTTATGCAGTAACCTACAAACACGTCACCAACTATCAGCTTGGAATCCAATCCATATTTTTGTCCTGAGGTCATATAACTAATAATAATAATAATAATAATAATAATAATAATAATAATAATAATAATAATAATAATAATAATAATAATAATATCGAAAACAAATAATGGACATTCAGTTTTTTATTTTGCTTTGGCCTACTGCTGTCAAGTATTGTAAACTTATAATTTATAATCTGTAACTTTTATAACAAATCAGCTCAAAAACACTAAATTTTCTAACCAGAATTGTCCTCAAATTTAATTTTTTTTTTAAAATCAAAACATGCAAAACAAAATTCATACAAATATGGTATTTCTAAATGAACCCACATAAGCATTGGCTTGGAAATAACAATGTCTGCCATGTGTGACTGTCTCCTATAAACAGTGTGATTTTCAGGTGAATGAAGGTACGTCAAACTATCAAACATCCAGCAAAATTGACCCAGTGAGTAAAAATCGCGATATAATAGGTTGCTAACAATGTCACAGTGTATCGAATCATGACCCCTGTGTCGTGAAATGCATCGTATCATCAGATTCTTGCCAAAACACAGCCCTATTTAGAGCGATTAAAAGCATTTTATTATTGTGGAATGCAAGTCAAAGAACCTTGTTTAGGTTCTAGATAGGCTTTAAGGGGTTAAAGCCAGCTTTGTTTATGATGTCAGTGCTTCACTGCAGAGGACCACCTCAGACAATCCTGGTGCTTTAGTTTAATGTAAAGCCCACATTTGTCTAGATTGAGGGAGTTATAGGGATGCCCTGCTTTCTACCCCCCACAACCACCCAACTGCCCCACCCCCCACATGCTTAAAGCCAAGCCTCAGAGAGAAGAACCCAATTGACTGGCACAGTTATCGTTTCGCTGTGTGGTTATATAAGGCTCTGCCCTGTTTAGCTGGCTTTCTGCGTTTGGCAGCGGCTGCTTTATTTCGGGCTCGGCGCGAGAGCAGAGAGGGATTAGAATGACTCAGTGCTTTTTTTTTATACTTTGAAGACTAATAGCACACCTTTGATCGGGGGTCTGCCACTGTGAAGTGTGTTATGTCATCTCAGCGCGAGAGGAGAGTGACAGTGCATTTTTCATAGCTCTGTTTTTTTAATACATTCTCATTTTGATTATTGTTGTTTGTTAATCGCCAAGATGTCTATGCAGGTCTGACTTGGCAAACAGGGCAGAACTGGGTCAGTTTTGACCTGCCAGATGCTGGAGAGTGAAATAGGTCAGATTTAGTCATGACAAAATGCGCGAGAGGAGCGTGAGAGTGGCCGTCAGCAAATTAAAGATGAGCTGTTGGGTTTGGATGCCAGTGGTGTTGCTGTGTGTGCTGGGTGAGGGACTGGTGAGTGGTATGAGTGTCAGAGCAAGTCACCAGCGACAGGTTCCTGTGAGGACAGCGTCAGACTAGCAAGTGAAAGACCACCTTAAATAGGTCTGGTTAAGGTACCATAGCACCATGTTACAGTGACTGTGAGGTACCCCATAACATTAAAATCACCTGCCTGATATTGTATAGGCCCAGCTTGCGCCAACAAAACCCCTCTGACCTGTCAAGGCATTGTCTCCACGAGACCTTTGAAGGTGTCCTGTGGTATCTGGCACCAAGACATTACAACAGACATTGCACAGTCCTGTAAGCTGTGAGGTGGGACCTCCATAAGCACCAATAAACCTCAAGCCCCCATGACCCTGTTGCTGGTTCACTGACTGTTTCTCTTTGGAGCACCTTTGGTAGATGTTGACTACTGTAGACCTGACCCACAAGACCTGCCTGGTGTTTTGGAGATGCAGTTTTTTTCTGGTCAAAGTGTCTCAGATTCAGACACTTGTCCATTTTTTCTGCTTCAGCGCACCAAGTACTAAACACGGGTAAAGCATTCACAAGTCTTGGGAGGTCCATGCTTTGACACATACACTACATGGACAAAAGTATTGGGACATCTGCTCATTCATTTTCTTTTTCTTGAAATCAAAGGTTTTCAAAAGAGTTCGTCCAGCTTTTGTTGGAGTAACTGTCTGTAGAGTCCAGGGAAGACTTTCGACTATATTCAGGAGCTTTGCTTCATCCTTTACCCCCAAACTAATCCCAAAAGTACTGGATGGAGTTCCATCATTCCAGAGAACACAGTTCCACTGCTCCACAGCTCAGTGCTGGGGGGCTTTAGAGCTGTCCACTCTATTAGCCACTCCTACCTAGTTGCTCCTCCTTGTAGATGTAAAGTCAGAGACAGAAGCTCATCTGTTGCAGTTTGTGTCGGTCATCCTCAAGTCCTTCATCAGCGCTCACAGGATGCTGTCGGCCTGATATTTCTGGTTGGTGAACTGTTCTCAGGCTTGCATTGCCACTGTGGGGTTTAAAAAACCCAGCAGCACTGCTGTAAAACAGCACATAATAGCTGCTCTGTGGTGGTCCTGTGGGGTCCTGAGCATTGAAGATCAGGGTGAAAGGAGGAGAATAAAGGAAGCAGGGAAACAGATGAACTACAGTCTGCAATTATAGAACTACAAGGAGCTGATAGAACAGTCGGACTATCAGTGAGCTCTCAAAGGGAATATCAGGCCCCTTCACTGTGTTTTAAATGACCATGTGGAAGAGTTGCAAAGTGGCTGAGGCTTTTGCAGCCATGGCTGAGGTGCTGGACCGAGGGTTAAGCGCTGCCTTAATCCCGGTTTATGACGCGGCTTCAGTGGGCTCTTCCTGTCCTAGTTTTAAGGCTGCCATGTCACAGCACACATAGTGAATGTGCTTCCGTGTGTGTGTGTGTGTGTGTGTGTGTGTGTGTGTGTGTGTGTGTGTGTGTGTGAGAGATCGTGTGAGCGTCTCTCCCCTCCTCTGTTTCCTACAATGGGGTGCAGGGGTGGAGGGATGGGGGGTGGGGAGTGGCAGTCACAGTAAAGTGGGTCAGAGGCAGCAGGCGTATGCACAGTGGCATTAACGCAGCAATGTTTAATGTTTGATGTTGTGGAGAGAATCTGGTCAGGCTGACCTTCTTTCTTCTGAGATTTTTTAAACATTGCAGTTTTAATATTTGGGAATTATGGTATTTATATGATATACCAGTATTTTTATACCAGTTATTATTTTTATATGCCCCCCCTAACCCACTTTTTCACCAACATGGGACATGGCTTCAGAGGGGGTTGGTTATAGGCCTGTGGTAATTGAGATAAATGATAATATTGTGATTTTAAGACCATTTATGTTGTGATAATAGCATAACAACATGGTTATGTTCTTTAGAAAAGCAGTGAGAACAGAGAATATTCAAACTTTACAATATTATGTAAACAGGAAATGTGTGCATTTAAAGGTAAAGCTGCCTAAAGTAAACTGGAGGTCGTCTGTTTTGTCAACAGCAACGTATCAGACAATGCTCTGAGCAGAAGTATAGATAGAATATTCGGAGCCTAAGAAGGTAACACATTTTGATGGGTAGCATAACTTGACAGAACACCGGCTCACTCACATTAACACGCTCTCTTTGCTTGTTCAGAAAATGTTCCCACACCGGAGCTGGAATGCGGCTTTGAAACTTGTTCATTTTAGCTCATTTTTCCAAACGACAGATGTCACTGTTTACGCTTAGAGTCGAGCTCGCGAGAACAGCACTCTGCGACTGGCTCAAATACACGCAATGGAACCACAACGTATGATATCTGATTCATCAAAATGATTGAGGTCACATCCATTTCTTGAACAGTGACTTAATAATGCAATTAAGACTTTAGCTCTAGTACTGACCACTGCATACCAGGAACACCCCACAAGACCTGCCTGATGTTTCAGAGAAACAAGATGTGACCACCAGTGTTAGTTGGTGAAGCATGTTGGTGAAAATCACTGAACATGCTGATCAGATGCTGGGCTGAAATTCTACCATTGCTTTGATTGATCTAGGCCGGTATGCAGCTGATGCCTTTGTTCTTGGTGGAGGCCTCCCTAAACTTCTGTCCACTGCTATGGTCAAACAGAAAGAGAGAGAGAGAGAGAGAGAGAGAGAGAGAGAGAGAGAGAGAGAGAGAGAGAGAGAGAGGAGGTGCTTAGGTAACACTGGCTGTGTCTGAAACCTAAGAAATGCAAGATTTTGAGATGGGATAGATGCACAGATCTTCATTAGTTTGGTAAATAGATGTGGTTTAGAACATGGTGTGACATAACTTCAGTCTATAAATACATAAATAAACATTGATAGGTGGGAATAACTGGGAATAACTGTTCTGATTTTGGCATGTAAGGTTTTCCAGGACCAAATAAATGGAAATAAAGGAAATCTTGGTACGAAGTTCTCAAAATGAGAAGACATTCTGAACGTGACAAATGAGAGAAAAATACATCTAATTAGAAAAAGCTGCTTTGCTCTTCAGTTCCAGTAAGAGAATTGGACTATGATGGCTGACTGTGTGTCCTCACTCAGTACCGCACGGTTCAAATCAATACGGTCACGTTCCCGTACAGCAATGGCTCATCGACGGTTTCAGAATTTGTTTTGAGCGTGCTGGGCAGTGACCCCACTGCACCAGCGGTCTCTAATGGCCTCAGACCTCTCTGGTATAATGAGCGATGATGCATAATGACTTTTTCAGCAGGGGCACGGGGCAGGGTTGGAATGTGACCCCTCATATGCTGGACTGATCGTTTTGGAGGCATTTAACATTGTGGGTGTTGTTTGGTTGTTTGTATTGATCCTTAGCCCATGCTATTCTATTCATATTTAGAGTACAGTTTATGCTCTTTTCATTGAGTTCGATTGTAATACATAGTTTGGAGAAGAATGAAATGGATGTTGTACATTAGTAAGATCTCCAGTTACTCCAGTTACTGTAGATGGTATTGCATGATGATCTGCTAGAAATACCTGGAAGGTGTGCAACAGGATTCATAGATGTCATTGAATGTCTGTTTGGACGAATGGAAAATGAGTCACAAAGCAGATGTTAATGATTGGCTAAAAGGAGTGAGGTCATTTGGTATGAATTGCTTCTAGAAGTCAGCGTAGGTCAGCATAGGTCCTTCACAAGCAGTTTCTGAAAGAACACAGGTCAGGGAACTGCAGACCATAAAGATATAGAGTGGCATAGCAGAGGCCTTTGCTCAGTTCAGAGAAGCAATACACATCCATTATATAACAGCAAAATTCAGAGCTTCTGCTTTTCAGAACATCTGCCTGTTTTCTGAAATGCTGCTGTGCTGAAAGATCAGCTGGTGTTCTCCATCAGAGCATAAAAGAACAGAGATGATTGGGTAGTGATCCATCTTACCTAAACATGTCACCTTGGGAGACTCCAGTAATTGCAGTTATGACCCCAAAAACATCAATATTGTGACCCTGAATGAAGATTTCATCAATGAATTCTGAAATACTGACAGCTTCTTGTGAGTGAACACTCCCCTACATGTACCACTCCACTGTGTGTGTGTGTGTGTGTGTGTGTGTGTGTGTGTGTGTGTGTGTGTGTGTGTAAATATAGTACATATATACATATGCATGTAGCAAAGGTGTTGTGTGTGTGTATTTGTGTGTATATTCCTCTAGTACCTCAGGTAACTGTTGTAGTTTTACTGAGTGGTTGCTATGTTGCTAGTGGATGTTACGGTATCCCAAGGTAGTTGCTGCAGTGTTGCTTAGTGCTAGATGTGTGCTCTAGAGTGACTAGATGATTGCTTGTATTTTGCCGACTGGTTGCTATGCAGATACCTTGGCTTTCCGAGTGGATGCTAAGGAGGTTGCTGGGATGTGGCCAAGTGGTTGCTGTGATACACCACTGGCTGTGGTTGGGTGGATATACAAACATTCACATCTCATTCATTCCTTTGAGAAACAAGAACATCTGGAAAAATATCAGTTTTGTGGAAACCAGAGTTGGAAAATTAATATGGAAAACTTTAAAAAAACGTGAGACTGAAATTGAGTAAAAGGGAATATTATATCATCAGAATAATAACACCGGAATATTATACACTGGAATGCCAGAATATTGCAGATGGGAATAACACCATATATTTTTATTATAAGTCTAAATATGTTGCAGTATTATCACTGTATGGTACTTTTGTTTCATTACTGACCCTATATGTATTACAGACCCTGGAATGGTGCATGGAGGAGTGGGTTGGGAGGGGTGGGAATGGTACTATTGACTGGGAATGGGGGAGGGGTGCGCAGGCAGAGAGTGACGCTGTGGTGGCTGCTGCTGACGTCCGCCTCTCCATTCATGAAAAGCATGAATAATGAAGGACCCTGGGCAGGGGCCACTTATGCAGAACTGAAGCCCTCATCCTCTTCTGCTCCTCTCTCCTCCAGCTGTGACTCCAGCTCCGTGTCAGAGACAGGGAGAGAGAGCGCGCGGGAAAGAGATGGAGATCTTTCTGCAGGATCTCACACCCCATTGCCCTCTGATTGGAGAATCAGGAGAAAAACAGTAGGGATGTGAAAGGGAGGAAATGAGCAAGCTTGTGTGAGGCAGCTGGGCTCCGCCTCCGCATCGCTCCATCCTCAGGCTGTGTGGAGGCCGGATGAATGAGGAGAGAGACACCCCGCGCTTTTAGCCGTTCTTCATGGCTTCCAGGTTTGTCCATGTCTGAGCGTTAAAGCAGTAAATGGAGGGTTTATGCGTGCATGCCTTAGCTTTCATCTCCTGCTGTGGACTCCGCTGGGGACGTGCTTACTGGTGCATCCGTCTCAGTGTGGTAATTTGAAGGGGGGAGTGATGGGGAGGGGGGGGGGGTCAGCGGTCTCTGAGCAAGGATGCTTTCTCGTTTTTCCTCCAGAATGCCTGCATATTGGGAATAACTGTGCTGCACTGCCTGTATGTTGCATGTTGTCTGGTGGCTATTTATTTATTTATTTATTTGTTTATTTTCTATGCCGACTCCATTGCAGCATCTCTCTTCTCTCTGTCCGCTCCAGTGATTTTTCTCCGGCATGGCACAGGATGCCAATCAGGACCAGATCAATACTCAGCCATGTGTGCTGTTACGGGATTAGTGCTGCTTGTTTAAGCTTCCAATCACTGCCTGAGTGTTAAGTATGGGCTGTGGAAAATTCAGATTTCCAGCCTTCTTATGTCCCAATCTAAATAACACATCTGTATTCCAACCTCTCCTTTTACCTTAGAATCATTCCAGCTGTTTCTGCTGCTGTCCCTTCAAGACTGGTCGGTTTGACAGAATATTTCGCTCCGTTCTGATTGGCTGTGCCTCATTCAGAAAGCATTCAGAGGCTGAATGGGGTGGAGATATATAAATGAGCTGTTTGTCAGCAGAGAACCTGAGACGATGCATTTTACAGAATAGTTTGTGTATGTGGTTACGTAGACTGTATAGACTGAACGAGTCACTGTCAGGCATGGTTATGATTATAATTATATTTATAGAGCTTTTTGATTGGATGTTCAACAGATTTTTGTGCATTTCTAATCATAAAAATGAATGGGATGCACCCTGGCCCACCTTTCATATGTCACCGTGGTACAAATACACTAGTTACACCTAAGCAACCACAACGGGCTACTGTAGCAACAACATTACAACCATCTGGAATAGTACACCATCCACATTGCAACACTGCAGATTCCATCCACAAACCACCTGGGATAGCAGAGCCTCCACTTAGAAACACCTTAGCAACCATCCAGCAGCATCACATCAATCATTTGGCATTCTCATAATAACCACCTAGCTACATTATATTGGCTCCTATATTGGCACCGTAGTAACCACCCAGTGGCATCATATCAACCACTATGCACCACCATAATAACCACCCAACATCATATCCACCACTTGGCAACACCATAGTAACTGCCCAGTAGCATCATATCAACCACGTTGCGACACCATAGTAACCATCCAGCAGTATCATATCAACCACTTGGCAACACCATAGTAACCACCAAGCATCATATCAACCACTTGGCGACACCTTAGTAACCACATAGGAACCACTTAGGAACACCACAGCAATCACTTGCAGTTTTGTAGCAAACGCATTGCAACGGTACAGCAATTATCGAAACCTCGTGGAAAAGCTTCTTTTAAGTTTCGGACTCAGAACTGTGCTGTGGGTCGTGTCTGATTCGGGCTTGTACAGAAACACAGCGTTATAAGGACAGTGAGCGATGAGTGATGATGCTGCATTTAAGTTGCTCTGCTGCAGTTCTCCAGATGAATCATAGATCCCCGTGGAGCAGATGACAGTGACCTACACATCACCGTTGACTCCTGCCACCTGTCACGAGCACGCACAAGCACACTTGCTTGCACCTCCCACTCAGTCTGGTGTGAGCACGAATCCCTGGGCCATTAAAATCCGAGAAACAGTAAAAATAGAGAGGACATGTTTGACTGAGTATAAATAACAGTCTTCCCACGGTGGCTTGCGTAACTGAAATATGGAGGGTGTTGCACAATAAATTCTGACCAGGTGGGAGTGGCTCAACTCATAAACCTTCCCAGGATCCAACAAACATTCCTTACAAACATCTATATTTTATTGGTTCATGTAGTTGGGGGATAATAAGCCAGTAATGTACACCATATGTCCCAAAATATGGAATCCTCTTTCTAATTAATGCATTTAGCTATGCACCCATTGACTAAACAGATGTGCAAATGCACACACAGTCCTTGTAGAGAGGTACTGCAAATAGAACAGGACTCTGGAACAGACACACATGGCAACATTCCTAATACATTCCTAATAGGTGTGGGCTAGGGGGATATAAAGCCCCCCAACATTGAGCTGTGGTGCAGTGAAGCCGTGTTCTCTGGAATGGTGGATGAGTTGGGGGGTCTGGGATGTGATAGGGTGGTGATCATCCAACATCCTGACCCATTTTTGTTGCTGAATGCAAACAAATCCTCACAGCAATCCTCCACCATCTAGTAGAATGTCTTCCCTGGACAGTTGAGATGGTTACTCCAACAGAAGCAGGATAAACTCTTTGATAAGAAAAAAGAAAAAGCAGTGAATGGTGTCCCAAAACTTTTGCCCATATAGTGTATTATGCTGTGGTGGTCTGCACTCGGGTCTAAATGGAAATGTTGTCAGTGTTAGGTGTTGTGTGACAGTGTTTCAGAAATGTGGCCTTCGTCCTGCTTGCATCCGTGCAGTATGTTAATGGATCCACTCTGAATACGATCCTCTGAGCTCCTGTTACAGGAGCCTGCTGTTCCCCGACTGCAGTTTAATCAAAGCGTGAGCTGCTGATGTTCCTCAGCACTTCAGTGAATATGAACGTGATGTGATACCTGCCTATGAGCTCCGCCGCAGTGCTTTATGTCACTCAGTACACTGTTGGAACCGGTGACCTTTGCTTTTGACACCTATTGTACAGATGGATAGGTCAGAGCATGACCAAGGGAGCGAGAGTGTGTGAATGCAGTGTGTGAATTTCTCTATTTAGTATTTGAAAGCACCATCTTTTTTAAGGCCATTAAAATTGTTGCCTAATCTAAACACAAAAATATCAACTTTACAACAGATGGAAACACTTTAACACTTTAAACATGTAGTGATTAACTGGTACTGAGATTAACATACTGAGATCTGTAATCAGAAACACAGTCCGGTAGCCGGTATTAAAGATCAGCAGCAGTGTAGTTACTGAAACCGTATCAGAAACACAGTCCGGTAGCCGGTATTAAAGATCAGTAACAGTGTAGTTACTGAAACTGTATCAGAAACACAGTCCGGTAGCCGGTATTAAAGATCAGCAGCAGTGTAGTTACTGAAACTGTATCAGAAACACAGTCCAGTAGCCGGTATTAAAGATCAGCAGTGTAGTTACTGAAACTTAGTGTCAAGCATTGATAATATTATGGATTGTTAGCGAATTCACATTAAATGTGATTCTTTAAAGGATGATTTTGAGAACAGGTGTCCAGGGTTATATCCTGAAACTGCAAAAAACACCTTCAGATGCATTTTTACACTGATAACAGAGCACTCCTGTCCTCCTGTCCTCTGTCCTTTTTCATGCCATGCAGCTCTCGGTCTGCCATTAATAATGAAGGCTGAACCTGATGCCCTTTCTGTGGTTTGAAGTGAAGGTGGACAGCTTTGAGAGGGGGACACAAAGTGTGTGTAGATGGAAAGACTGGAAAGATCTGATTGTTCACACTGGTGTCTTCTGACTAATGGAAGTCATTTTAAAGAGCAGCTTGGGGACAGAACTTTATATTAGTAATACTGAGTCTAGGTTTCAAGTGAGCAGGGATGAGAGTCAATTCCAACTTGGGGTCAATGGACTTTTTCCAGTTGTTCTGACCAATATGCTGAGAGAACGTTCTCATGTTGTTGACCTGTGTGACACCCTCTAAACCAGCTGGAAACACACCAACAACAAACTACAGGTGAAGAAACAGTCTCGGATTCAGCACCACTGTGTAGTTGGGACAGTGTTACTTTGGCTGTATGTGGTAGAATGAACATGCCGGCCTGTGGACATAACTCCGATTTGGGAACTCTGTCCTTCAGCTGGCCCAAATGCAATGTGTCCAAATGTTTTTGGACACGCTTTCTAATGAATGCATTCATTTACTTTAACCTTTAGAACCCTAAGCTAAGTTTGCGAGAGTTTTTTTTGCAGTTTGACATTATTTTTATCACCAAAAAAAAGCATCTATAGGAGACAGTCACACATACCAGATATGATTAGTTTCAGGACATCCTAAATCATCAAAAAATTACTTGTGTCTGTAATTTTTGTGCTTTTATTTTGCTTATAAGGACTAAAAAACTATTTATAGCTTGGAAATCCTGTTGACAACTGATCATCTAGTGATCATCCATAGCATTGTTTGGCTAAAATGCAAGAATTGTGATGATTTATTTGTATTGATTAGAATATTTATAATAATACGTTCTTCAAAATACCAGACAGCACTAATCCAGATTAAAACAACCTAAATGTAATTTTTTATTTTTATTTTTATTCATGTATTCATCAGTATTTTCCCTTTTGAAGACTTTTATTCTGAAATTTAAACACTGTGAGCAAACAAAGAGGGCAAACAGCCCCTCCCTTCTCATTTTCCACCATAACCCAATATGTGGGATAGTGACATCATTAGCCCCGCCCCCTCTGTATATATGGACAGAGCAGTAAACATGCAGTGGAAGCTCCTTCGGTATTTAAACTGGGATTGAATTCTTTTGGAAACGAGTGAATATTAGCTATTTTCTGAGCTGATAACTCATCACACAATGATGAGACCGTGCTTAGATGGGGGTCTTCAAGTTTGTTATGATATATATATATATATATATATATATATCACATATCCTGAGATATGCGATATATAATTTACACCCATTGCTGACATAGATGGGCAAATGCACACACACACAGCTTGTCTAGTCCTTGTAGAGGAGTACTGCCACTGATGAACCTATTGGTACCATGTCTAGTGTGGGTTAGAGGGCTATGAAGCCCCCCAGTGTTGAGCTGTGGGTCAGTGGAACTGTACTTTGGGGATGAGGTGCGGTGGTGATTGGCCAACATCCCGATTTCAACAAAGGTCTCGTTCCTGAATGCAATCATATCTGGAGGAAGGGGGTGTTTCTGACAGTGATACAGTGAGGCTGAGCTGTGGTTCTCTGTGGATTTCCTGACTCAGACATTGTTAACATCTGTATGGGGAACAGTTAATACGGTATAATGCAGGACCCTCTCTCAGACTTAAGCCCCTCATTGTTTGAGTCCATGGCCGTAGTGTTGGTGAGGTTTGTCCACAGCTCGGGGTGAGACGTCAGTCCGCCTGCATTCCTGTGAGCTGACAGAGCTGACGGGGTAAACGTGCAGTTTGTGGGCTGATAAGGCCATGACCTGCAGCGCTCGTTATTATACACTGATCTCTGACCGTTTGGCCGGTTGGTGTAGTGGATAACACATGGACCAAACAGGACATGCAGTATATGGACACTCATTCATTGTTACTTCTGAAATCAAGGCTTTTGTTGGAGTAATTGTCTCTAATGTCTCTTTATACAAGATTCTGGAGCATTGCTGTGAGGATTTGATTGCATTAGGCCTGTACTAATAGGTTCATTGTTGTTTACAGACAGAAATTGTAAAAAAGCAGTTCTTAGAAGGTAAACAGAAGGTAAAATCAATATTTTATCTGTTAAAAAAGGATGGTTAAATTAAGAAAGCTTAAGACCTGTCAGAAATATTACCGTTTCTATTCAAATACACAAATAAACTGTTAAAATCAAATCATTTTAACTTAATTACTTTAAAATAGCTATAAAGTAGCTTTTCTGAGAATTATTATTATTATTAAAACTTAAATATGCTGTAAGATTATTAAAATTGTGATTTTTATTATTGTATGTGATCACATTTTAGCTCATTATTATTATTGTTATTATTATTATTATTATTATTATTATTATTATTATTATTATTATTATTGACACTGTATGTCATAGAGTCTGTTCTCTACATTTTACTGGGTCAGAGTATCTTTAAGCTCAGCAGCAAAAGCTGCAAAAAGTAAAGCTAGAAAGTTCCTGTAAGAGATTCAAATCTGTTCATTATCAGTTATCAACAAAATAAAGGACCTCATCCTGTCTTTCAGGAGATGCTGACCTCTCTCTCTCTCTCTCTCTCTCTCTCTCTCTCTCTCTCTCTCTCTCCCCTCAGCACTGCCAGCAACTCGAACCGGAGCACACCCACTTGCTCGCCCGTCCTCCGCAAACGCTCTCGCTCACCCACCCCCCAGAGCCCTGAGGGTGAGAACATGGTGGAGAAGGGCTCCGATCACTCCTCTGATAAATCCCCTTCCACCCCCGAGCAGGCCGTCCAGCGCACCTACAGCCAGTCTGTCCACACCAGCACCCGCAGCGGCGGCAAGAACTCCAAGGTCAGCATCCACATACTGTGCACATACACACACACACACACACACACACACACACACACACACACACACACACACACACACACACACACACACACACCGGTTTTTGCATAATGATGTACAGAAACAGTTTTAAATTTAGTAAACTGTTAGTGGTCTTAGGAACGCTGCCCTACAGTAAAGCATTACCAATATTTTCTATTTGATATATTTGTGATGTTTTAAAAAGTGTGTGTAGATTTACGTTGGCGCTGAGAATTTTCCAGTTTGGGAATTCCCAATAACATCTTCCTTACAGGCTGTGTTTGATGGTGTATGTGAGTCTGTTTAAAAGCATGATCATTCCACCATCATCTGCACCCCATGCACAGTAAACACCACTTCACAGTGTCTCTTTATCTCTCTCTCTCTCTCTCTCTCTC
>CM067519.1:2062552-2086573 GCA_034509495.1 Acestrorhynchus altus | reverse complement strand
TGTGTGTGTGTGTGTGTGTGTGTGTGTGTGTGTGTGTGTGTGTGTGTGTGTGTGTGTGTGTNTGTGTGTGTGTGTGTGTGTGTGTGTGTGTGTGTGTGTGTGTGTGTGTGTGTGTGTGTAAATGTGCAGTTTATATTATTACCTATATGTAATTAAAATGTTCCATATTTATGTTGCATTAAGCATTAGACACACACACACACACACACACACACACACATGCAGTGATTTATAGAGATGGACGGATGTTGCGTGACCCACCCCACTGCTGTGTCTGTGGATCTGATTGGTGCAGCGTCCGTGGTGTGTGTGTGTAGCGAAGCTGTGACGGCGCTCTCAGAGGACATAAGCCAAAAAATGGGCCTCACGTGATCCTCACTGCTGCTCCGTTCACAGTCCACACGTGAGCACTGCTGGGGCTGCTGTCCACACACACACCCTCACACACACACACTCACGTTCACGCTGAATAAACGTAGCTACAGGACAGCTCTACTTTTTCAGTGACCTCTAATTATTGTCTGATATGAGTGTGTCCAGCTGTCGGGCACATCTGAGGGAATCTGACTAATTCACACTGAAGTTCAGGCTGGACAGAAGAGGGGAGTAGCCTGCATTACACAGCCAAGCAGCCCAGACATTAGAGTTCCAGCTGTTTTTTACTCCTAGCCTTTAATGCCTCGTTATGACCCTGCACTGACAGGTGGCTTTCATCACACTGCCTGCCCCCTACATAAGCCTTTTATGATCACAGATATAAACCTTCATAAATATGTAAAAAGCTTATTCCCAGAAGCATTGATATATAATTACACTGTAATAACTGTGTAATTACACATTAAACACCCTCATAATATCAATCTATTCATTGTTACAGATGGATTACAGCCAGGCAGTGTATGTAAACATAGGTATCAGCATTAGTTTTGAGAGCAGTTATGTTACACAGTCATTACACAGGTGTTACACGTGTAATAAAGTGATATTAATATATTCATATGAATGGCTGATTGATTTTCCTGTTACAGCTATGCAGTTACATTTATAAAGTCACATGACAAACTAGTCAAATCTAATATATAGTAAATATTGGGTCACAATAAGCAGTAATACTTTAATTGTTCTGTAAAAGTGTGGTTAGTAGTTATATTGTTGTTATTACATGATTATTAATGTGTAATTACACAGTTATTTGACAATCTTTAGAATCATAGAGGTTGTTGTGATAGTTTGGGATGTTGGTTCAGGTTCTAAGAGGTAATGTATGAAGTGAGGCTGCTTTAAGTCCTCATAAAAGACAGTGTTCAGCATACAGACACTGTTTGTAGTCAAAAGGTTCATGTACAGTATCAGTCAAAAGTTGGACACCTACACACCTACATTGCCTGTCCAGTACTTCAATCAATCCACAGGACCAAATTCCTCTGATAGTAGGGATTTTATTTAGTTAAAAATAGTATTTTAGTCATTTGATTCATGCAATTAATTTTAAAGCCCCTGTCGACTGGTTTTAAACATCTACAAAAAAATTAAACAAGCATAAAATTAGGTCGTTTATCTAAGACACGGGCTGCTGTGGGCTTTGGGAAGCAGCTTAGATCAACTAATGGAATTGGGCCAAATGTGTTCTTACTCTGATTTGTTATTTGGCCAACCTGATGTCAGATGAGCCAGATTTATTTTGGACCAACTTAAATCAAGTTTGAAAGATCTTCCTTCAGGAGAGACCGACATTGTGTTTTTACAGTCAATTTATCACTAAAATAGACATAATATTAGTGAATCATGAAAAAGAGGACAGAGGCTTTATGGGTGTGGGATATTGGGGTATGTTGGGGTTTCCAGGGCTAAGGGACTGTATGCAACCCCTCACTTCAGTTCAAATCCTCACAGCAATGTTCAAAATCCAGTAGAAAGTCTTTACTGGACAGTAGAGACAGTTGCTCCAATAAATGCAGGATAAGCTCTTCTTAATACCCTTGATTTCAGAAGAAACAATGAATGAGCAGGTGTCCCAATACTTTGGTCCACATACCAGTTGTTATGAAAAACCTAAGACCACCCATCAGAGGAACGTTACCCAGCACCGTCCCATTTATCCAGGGCTTTATCCAGTATGAGTCTAAACCTGATTAAAGTGCGCTGTTCATTTTGTGTCGCTTGACCCTTGGTCAGATGAAGCTCTGCTCACTGGCCTCCTGGGTGCTTTAGATGCAGAATGGAGGGCCCTGTGGACTGGCAGTGGACTTTGGAGTCTCTATTTTCTGTAGATGTCCTCAATAACTGAGCTTCGGGTCTGTTTGTTTTTCATTGCCAGAGAATCATGAGGACGTCTCTTGTGGACATCAGAAAGGAATCAGCCATTAGTGGTTTAGTGAGGGATGTTGCTCAATTTCCTTATTGCTGCCTGATGTAACGGATGCCAACAGCAGTGGCTCCACTGCAGAATTTTGAGGAGCGACAGCCCTCTAGTGGAGACTTGGTGTAAGGACAGTACCATTAATATAAGTTTGGACACAGCACAGGAAAAAGACTTCCTCATATTATAGGACATTGGGGAAACGTAATATATAGAATTACTGTTATTAATATGATTATACCAAAATATAGCTATGGCCTAATGTTTTGGCTGTTGCTTGTAACCCTGATGATGGGAGATGATGAACATTTGGATCAAGTAGTGTGGAAGAAAATGAATGACAAACATTATGACCACCTCCACTGCTGTGTCTGATCCAGTCATACCAGCACAACACACACTAACACACCAACACCATGTCAGTGTGACTGCAGTGCTGAGAATGACCCACCACCCACATAATATCTGCTCTGTGGTGGTCCTGTGGGGTCCTGATCATTGAAGATCAGGGTGAAAGGAGGAGAATAAAGTCTGCAGAGAAACAGATGAACTACAGTCTGGAATTATAGATCTACAAAGTGCTCCTTTATGGTCAGTTAGAAGATGGACAATAAATAGGAAAAAAGGAAGGTGGTCATAATCTTATGGCTGATGAAGCAAACACGTATCTGTTTTAGAACTACACCGTTCATCAACTGGAGTTTTCACGGACCCTTTGCAGAACTGTGCCTCTACCTGTGTCCTTTTACCCTCTTAGCTTTCTCCTGCTTCTGCTGCTCAGATATATGGCTTACTGAACCCAGTGTTATTGTGTGTATGTGTGTGTGTGTGTGTGTGTGTGTGTGTGTGGTTCTTTTATAGCCTTGCATACACAGGTTTAATTGCAGATTTCAAGCATAACCCTCTGATCTGCTCCGTCTGGTCTTGTGTGGTCTGGTCTGCTGTGGTCTGCTGTGGTCTGCTGTGGTGTGGTGTGCTGGTCTGATTCTGAACTGGTGAGATGTTTGATTCTTCTCTAACCAGCTTGTTATTTTTGTTTCCTTTCACTCCTCCCTGGTTCGGACCACCAACAAACAGAAAAGTCAAAGCTGGTACAACGTAAGTCACTGTCCTTTTCTGCTCTCCTCTTCTGTTATGATGTAATGATTTGATGTAGCAGTCGGGAGCAGTTCGGCATATCTGCTCTTTGGATTAAATCACACTTTAAAGATAATTGAACTACAGATATTACAGGTAAATACTGTTGATATTAAATAAAAAATAAATTTCACTTATAAATGGATAGATTTTTGATACGTAAGTAACATATATATGTATAAATTGGATAAATGCTCATTAATTTCTGCTCCCTGGTGGATTGTATCTGTGCACTGCATGCAACCGAAAGAATACAGTTTATATACAGGGTATATATATATGCTGTGCCTTTGCCCATCAGTGTCAGCAACTTAAAATAGTTAAATGCATTCATTAAGGGTGTCCACAAACCTTTGGACGTATAGTGACAGATTCTAAAGGTCTTTTTGAGCATATGCTTGTGATATAATTGTTTTCAGCTATGCAAAAGTAAAACTCGTCAAAAAACAAGCGATACGTGGTTGTTGCATGTTGATAGGCTACATCATTTCAAATATGTTTAGTTTGGAGTTCTGTGAATCATCGTCACCCCTGTGCAGAAACCCCTCAAATGTCTTCTGTGGGTGAACAGGTGCCCACTCTCACTCTGAGCGGACAGTTAGTGAACGCTCTCCAGTAGTGCTTTCCCATGAGAACACGAACACTCGGGTTTTAGGCAAAAAATGAATGTTACAAGGGAAGTGGAAATGCCTTCTGTGATGTTTTGTCAACTACAGTGTCTGAACTCCGGCCTCAGCTCTGTCTCAGATGATAAGAATCAAGTGCTGAGGACGTGGGTGTCAGATGGATTGGATATTCCATTTCCGAAGTTGTGCAGGCTTTTAATATTCCTCGGACCACAGTGTCATGTTTGTATATAGGTCAGTGATTAGTTCTGGATCAGTCACACTGTTCCGAGTAGTATTGATTAGATAAAACCCCAAAAACCATGACACATTGAACTTCACAGTCCAGTGTTCTGCATTATAGACGATGAAGTAGTTGCAGCAGAGTGCCCTGTTCTGTTGACAATGGTTGTTGTGCTTGCTATTGAACACTTGTGAAAGGGAGGTCAAATGGGTCAGCTTTGGATGCAGTGTTTCAAAGAATGAAATGATGTTGTTGCGCTGTGAGTGAAAGCTGTGTTGATCGCAGTCTCTTGGTTGTGGGTAAGGCTCCTTAAATCAACGTCAGTCTGAAGTAGGAATGAACGTTTGGACATCAGATGTAACACTAGTAATGTTATTACAGTCAGCCGTGTAGCACTGGCTCTTTTCGAACTGCCACCATTGCGTCGTTCTCAGAGGAAAGTGCCAGGTCACCAGCCGATACAGTGGTTAACAGACGCCTGTGCCGACCAGTTTTGCAATGGGTGTAATCAGAGTCAAATAGAGTGGACTGGAGCTGTGAAGTCTATCAGCTCTGTGTCAGAAGCAGATGTTTTTGCTGGAGAAAGCAGCGGTGGAAAGAGAGAGGGAGTCAGAAAGAGAGCAGTGATTCACCTCTCTGGCATGAGCCTCCCCAAGACCCCTTCCTTCCAGAGAAGGGTTTACCAGAGTTCATTCACCCTGCCGAGGGAGTGAGAGAGGGAAGAGAGAATGTATTCGGACTGGGGCGTGCCCTTGGCCATGCTGCAATGTTTAGGCCAACTCCAACAAACAGCTTTTTGCGGACAATGACCTGCTGTGGGAATTTCTGCTCTTATCTCCCCCAAACCACAAGAATCAAGGTCGTGTCCTATGGAGAAGTGGCTTGGACACTTTTGCAATGCCGAATGCAAAACTTCTTGTAAGCAGAGCTGAGGAATGTGGAAACAGTTGGGAGGGGATCAGTGAGTGCATCTGCAGGGTGTAAAGAGGGTACGGTGGAGGGCCTGCTTGCTGGGGCTTAGCAGAGTCTAGGTGTTTTTACCCCAGGGGCATTAATGGGTGGGAGGAGACTCCAAGCCTGTAAGGGACAAGGAAGACAAGGAACAACAAGGAACAAGAAAAACACCTTTCTGAAGGTGGCTATTCAGCTGGGTTGTGAAGTAACAATCGTACCAAAAGGTATGTGTAAAAAATGTGAAGATCTGTGAGAATGCAAGTTTTGATGGTATCACTTCTCCTAGAGAACTGTAATGAAAACTACTCATCATGAGGTCCAAACTGTCCACCTCTTGCAGAGTTTCAAATGGGGGCTGGAGCAACACCATATATCTCGAGGTCCCATCAGGCAAGGGGCAAAAATATTGACAGTGCCTAGAGTGCAGAACACACTCTCAGCTCTGGGCTTGTCTCATTGGTTTGTGTGCAGCCTTGTCCCCACCTCCCCCTTTTTCCTTCTACACACAAACATTCCCCCACTCACTAACTTTCTCACTCACTCACTATCTCCTCCCACCCTGCTTCAATCCACAGTTGTTTTCTAGGAAGCCTGAGAAGGGCTCCGAGCAAAGCTGTTGTTTTGAGTGGTTTGGTTGGACATACTGGTTCAGTTTATTGGAAATCCCAGGCCTATCTTTTAACGTGTTTATTCCCACAGACTGCAAAAAAAGACAGGACTACCAGACTGCAGTGTCCTTTGGAATTGTTTCAAGCAGTCATGCTTTAGGCTTTGGAGCATTTGCTTTCTTCTAAAGGATTCTTTGCTTGGAAGGATTTCCACCATGGATTCATCAAGATCTTTGTAACCTGACAGTGGTTTTAGCATCATACTTCAAAACTGACTGCAGTTGAAATGGCCAGAGCAACCAACGATATGGTTTATCCTCAGAAGGTCCAATTGAGCAAGTAGTACCCATGTGGCCTGCTTCCAAAGGATAACTTATCGCTGGGAGCCAGTGGTTACAGTTACTTGGTTTGATGGATACAACATCATGGTCAGAAAACAAGGAAACAGCAGCTGTGGAACTGAGGATCTGAGGATCACTTTTATGCAGTTCCACAAACCTGGAGAATTAACGACGACAGCATTTTCACCCACTGCCTCCACTCTTGCACCTTGTAGTGTAAGGAACTGAAGAAAGTCCTAAGAGTTTGGAACAACATCTGTGTCCATCCAGTACAGTTTGAGGGACGTGAAACAGTCTACTCTGCATCTCAGAGAAAGCCTGCTCCTGGAACGCATTCCATGGATGAATGATGAGAAACAGTGAGTGGCTGGAGGACTGAGGTTACTTTTGGTCAACTGAGAGGTCTGCACTCATCAGACCAGACTGGGGCTCATTACACCAACTAGAAGGTGTTCTACTCTTGTAACAATGTCCTCTATCTCCTAAAAGAGCTCTCAACTGTGCCTGAAAACACTGTGGACTTTTCAATGTTTGGGCTGATGGAAATGGTTAACATGGAGAGTGAGACTGACTCACTGTCTGACTGGGAAGCAGTCCTGGACCCTGAAGAAGTGCAGTGTCATTGGACACACTGGGAATGGGAGTGTGAGAGAGTTCCTGCAGTAAGTGATCAGGAAATATTTAGGCTCTGGTCTGCTGTAGATTGATAAAGCTTAGGAACCTGGCATGACCTGGCATCAGGTTTTCTGATAGAGCTTCATGCATGAAGAAATGACTCTTGAGTGTTGTGTTTGTCCCCCATAAATGAGAAAGGATGGCACATTCTGATGTTTGGACATTTGGAAGTTTGCTGTTCTAGCAACTTTATACTTTTTTTTTTTAAGTAAGCTCTTACTTTGGCAGCTTGGTGGTTAGCACCTTTACCTCACAATGCTGGGGTCATGCGTTCAAATCCCTGTCTGGGTGGAGTGTTCATGTTCTTCCTGTGTCTGTGTGGGTTTCCTCCGGGGACTCGGGTTTCCTCATACATTCCAAAAACATGGATATGAGGTGAACTGGGGTGAGTGAATGTATTATGTCTATACCCAGATATAGACTGGCACTCTGTCCTGAGTTCTGCTCGAAATAGTTCTCCATGTGAATGGTCAAATTATTTAAACTTTCTTACAAGAACATTTGAGAACTTCTTTGAGAAGATTTTTTGGAGAATTGGATTTAAAAAATTACTTACTAACTTTTCTCTTAAGATCCTTTGTACGTCTTTCCTTCTGAAAGCTTTTGTGAATCTGGCCCATGAACTGGTACTGGCTAAGACAAGTGCGAGGTGATTGGTTCAGAAAATATTTAAGAACACATTGTTTTCAGAATATTTAAATTTTATGTGAATTTTTAAGTGAATAGTTGAGGAGAAAAATCTGACAAATCTTAAGATGCATTTTAGCATTAGCAATTAGCATTTTATCTTTTATCCAGATGTTCAGTGTGAAACGATCACCTTTAGTATGAGCAACATATGAAATGTCCGAGAGCGCCTCATTGTGGGTGAGTGAGAGTAAACAACAAGAAATTAGCACCAGTGCATAAATTATATACAGCCATGTGAATAGGTTAGGACCCTATTGACTAGAAGATGTTCCCACTCCTCCATGCGGAATTCTTTCAGCTCTGTGATGTTTCAGCGTCAGTCTTTGTGCAGAAGCTCTTACGTTCTCCTCAAACCCCCTCTGATACAATAAAGATCTCATAGTGGTTTCTATGATGGAGAGATCTTCAGAACCTGCTGCAGCCAAGCAGCTCCGAACCATCACACTTCCACCACCATGTTTCACAATTAGTATGAGGTCCTTGTGCTCATATACTGTACAACATTATGAGTTTCCCTACAGCAGGACAAATAAGAGATGATCTTATCTTTATTTTCCTCATCTCAAATCTCCGACTGACGGTTAATAAAGAATAGGGGTTTCTCTACAAAACACCAAAATATGCACCATTTCTGTCTTCCACTTCATTTTAAGGCTGACTGTTCAGGCTGTGTTCAACAGAACAGATAACAAACGAGATGTGTGCCAAAAGGAAAGAGGCTGTAGGCTTCAAATATTTTTATCCTTCCTCTTGTTAACTGACCCCTAATGACACACAGCGAACCCAGTCGACAGCCATGGGGCGAACGGTGTAATAATACACTGCCTGTCTGTGTTTGGCTAATGGACCGCCCTGCTTCTAAACAAGCGTTCTTGTGTTTGGACACGTGTTCCTGAATATCTGACTGTTCTTGTCTCCTCTCTTAGGTATTGAGCCCCACATATAAGCAGCGCAATGAGGACTTCAGGAAGCTCTTCAAGCAGCTGCCCGACACAGAGCGCCTCATTGTGGGTGAGTGAGAGTAAACCACAAGACACGTACGGAAATATTTTGCCGAAAGCCAACTTCCCAATATTGAACATGTTTTTCACACGTTTTCTATATTTCTATTATTTACAGTCATGTGATAAACTTAGGACCCCATATAGAAGGTTTACCACTCCTCCATGTAAAAGTGGCTTCGAAAATTCAGCTTCAGATATGATGCAGCCTTTAGTTTATTTCCACTAGTTCATCTAAACGGCTTCCCAGCAAACAGGTTGAACTCTGGCTTTCTGTTTCAGACTACTCATGTGCCCTGCAGAGAGACATCCTCCTCCAGGGTCGCCTCTACCTCTCTGAAAACTGGATCTGTTTCTATAGCAACATCTTCCGCTGGGAAACTCTGGTACTTCCATTGTTTCAGTACTACGAAATCTGCTGAAGCTGTTTGTGGAATATTGTAGCTCACTTTTCTTTGTGTAGAACTCATATACAGCTGGTTTGGGGCTCGCTGTTGGTACCAGTTTCTCAAAAATGAGAACGTTTAAAGAACACGGTGAAACAACACAGCTTAGATAAACTAATTTCATCAGCCCAGATACCGAGCATATATCGTTCCACTCGTTTGATAAGGACACAATGATGAGACCACAGTGGGAGTCTGTGTGTGTCGTGTCTGTAGGATACTCTGATCCTGAGTTAAGAAGAAAATGGGCATTTAACTGCCGGCAAAGTCCGGATCTTAGGTTCTGAGTATTATCTGCTGGTGGACCACCTAGAAAAAGCTGATCATAATGCCACTCCAACTTTGCTTTGAGTGGACCAACGGTGGTCTGCTATCCTTTTTCTATCTGGGTACCAACCAGAGAGTGCTTTCTCAATGAAATGTTGTTCTGTATTATTAAAAAAATTCAGATTTTCACTGTGTGTATGTGTGTGTGTGTGTGTGTGTGTGTGTGTGTGTGTATCGGGCTTCAGCTGACAGTGCGGCTGAAGGACGTCTGCTCCATGACGAAGGAGAAGACAGCTCGCCTCATCCCCAATGCCATCCAGCTCTGTACTGACAATGAAAAGGTGAGCTGGGCTGCTGTGGTTACTGTACTCACTAACAGTCTCTAATGTTCTAGATATAGATGTCATTGAGTATCTCTCCCTGCAGCACTTTTTTACCTCATTTGGGGCGCGGGATCGGACTTACATGATGATGTTCCGGTTGTGGCAGAATGCTCTCCTGGACAAGGTCAGTGATTGTGAAAGCAACATGTGGCAGTACTACAGTTTATCACTTCAATGTGGGAAAATGTTGACGTTCAAGAGTCAATAAAGGATCAGTGAAAGTCAGTAAATAAGTCAGTGAGTATATCAGCTAGTGAGTCATTGGGGGAGTCAGCCTTTTTGTCATATATTGAATTCAATTGAATTCATTGAATCAATGAGTCAATGAGTAAGTGAATGAATCAATCAGTGTGAATCAGTAAGTAAGTCAATCAGTCAATGAGTGAGTAACTGGATCACTAAGTCAGTCAGTGAGAGAGTGGGTCAGTATATGAGTCAATGAGGGAATCAGTGAGTCAGTCAGAGAGTGAGTCAGTCACTGAGTCAATCAGGCAGCGAGTGAGTTAGTCAGTGAGCAATCAGTCAGATGGTAAATGAGTCGGTCAGTGAGTGAGTGAGTGAATCACCCAGTGCCTAAGTGAATCAGTAAGTTTAGTCAGTGAGTGAGTGAGTCGGTCAGTCATTCACTGAGTCGGTCAGTGAGTCAGGTAGGTAGGTCCATGATGTGTGTTGCGTCAGCAGACTGTAGTTATTAAATGTCTCCTTGCATTGCAGCCGTTATGTCCCAAAGAGCTGTGGCACTTTGTCCACCAGTGCTATGGAAATGAGCTGGGCTTGACAAGCGATGATGAGGATTACGTGCCTCCAGATGATGACTTTAACACCATGGGGTGAGTTTTGGCCCCTCCCACAGGCGCAAGATCATCTAAATTCTAATTCTTATGGTCATATCACACCTTCATCGTTCATCCATCCTTCTGTAGAACAATGTTTCTCAACCCTGGTCCAGGAGGCACCCCTGCCCCACACATTTTAGCATTAGAGGATCATATCAGAGCCCCTCTAGCTGTCATTCCATCCATTCTCTATGTGTATGAGAGTGCTCGTCTCCCTCCCCGAGCTGGTAATCTTGACCTCCAGCTGTTGCCCCTCCCCCTGGTGTAGATACTGTGAGGAGATCCCTGCCGAGGACAATGAGGCCAACGACGCCTGCCCCAAAACCCCAGAGGTCAAAGTGGACGCCAGCCCCCAGCTGCCCAAGAAATCTTTCACCAGCAATAACCTCACTTCCACGGGCAGCACAGACACGCCGGCCCACGTAAGGACAACCCCTCTAATGCATATTCATCATTTTCACTTTTGTTTAAGTAAATGAGACCTTTCTAACAAATTTTAATTACTTTAAAAATGGAAAACTTTCAAATAGCATATCCAGAAAAGTATCTGGTGCAGTCTGGAGAAGTATGGGGTTCCCTTTTGAGTCCTAGTTCCCCTCAGTGGTTCTTAATCCTGTTCTTAACATGTTTCTCATTTTGACTTTTGGCTCCTCTTGGTGGTTCTTCGTCTTTCTGTTTAGAGAATTTCTTAAATTGAGTCGTGATTCTTCATGTATATTCCTCCACCGGCTCTTAGGAAAGATCTCTTTTTGAGACCTGGTTCCTCTCAGTGGTTCTTGCTCGTGGTCTTAGGAAGGTTAGACTTTTTAGTCTTGTTTTTTCTCAGTGGTTCTTCGGCTTGCTCATAGGGAGGTTCTTCTTGTCTTTTGAGTCTTTGTTTCTTTCATTTGTTTGTTCCTTTGTTCTTAGTGAGGTTTTTTTTCTTCTTCTCCGTGTTTCTTCTGCTTGCTCATAAGGAGGGTCTCCTTGTTATTCATAGATCCTAACATTGGTTCTTCTTCATGTTTTTCATTTTGAGTCTTGGATATTCTTAGTCGTGGTTCTATTTTCTTTTATGGAGTTCTCCTTTAGTTCTTCCTTATGCTCTTAGGGAGCATTTCTTTTTTAATTAATGTCTCCTGTAAGTGGTTCCCCTTCTGAGTCATGCTTCTTCGAGTCTTGGTTCCTGTCAGTGGGTCTTCTTGTTCTTGCTGTTAGGGAGTGTCTCCCTTTACTTCTGAAGGCTCTTATGGATCATATGGATCTTCTGCATGGCACTGTAGCACAAAGCATTCAAGCACAAAGCTGGAAGCTGATTTCACACCATAGGAATGAGGAACAAAGGACCCCAATGTTTATGAATAAAAAATGTTGGGTGAAGGTGAAGATGAAAAGGGGTCCCTCTGTTATTTATATTGTGAATCTGATATATAAAGATTTGGCCTCAATATAATCTGTATTTAAATAATAATTCTATGAAGGATAATGATGACTAGAGCTCTTCTGCTCTTTTAGTATGATCTGGCTCCAGAGGAGGAGTTTGCTGGCTGTCTTACTGAGGACCTCTTAGCCCTGCCCTTACCGGACAGCAAGTTGCCTGAGTCAAGTGCCCCTGTGCCCTCGCCTTCACTGGACTTCAATGACAACGAGGATCTCCCCACTGAGCTCAGCGACTCCTCAGAAACTCATGATGAGGGTATGATCGGAAATTCCAACCTTCATTGGAAGCCTTATTTATCCAGAACTTTCTGTAGTCATGATAGTGAGAAACCTGTACTGTGGATCCTTCAAGTTTAACATTCAGTTCACACAGACACCCTAATAAAGACAATCTAATACTCCATAGTTTAAAAGCCTGATTTCTGCAGCCTCCTCTCTCTCTCTTTACTGTTCCATCAGGAGAGGTTCAGGCTTTCCATGAGGACCTGAATGGGAAGCAGTACATCAATGAGATCTACAAGTTTAGCGTGGATAAGATGTACGACCTCCTCTTCACCGAATCCCAGTTCATGAGAGACTTCCTGGAGCTGCGTCGCTTCTCTGGTTAGCACCAGCATGAATCAGCACTAGTACCCACCTGGCAACCACTCCATTCAACACCTACCATGTCAACTACCTAGCAGCAACCACATAAGATACCATAGTAACAACCTAGCAACACAAGATCTACTACCGTGCTATACAATCATACCCATCTATCAACCACTTAGCAATACCATAGCAACCAACTAGCAACAGCTTAGCAACCACTAAGTAAAACCATATGAACCACGTATCAACCAATTAGCAACAGCATTGCATCCACAGATGCTGCAACAGTCACATAGCAGCATACAGCATAGCAACCACCTAGCTACATTATAGCAACTACCTGGGACACCCTATCAAGCACCTAGCAGCCACCATGTCACCTGGCTAGGGATAGATGGATGGATGGATGGATGGATGGATGGATGGAGATAATCTGAGACCAGACATATGATTAAAATCAATAAAAATGTACATATCAGTCAGACCTGGCCTTTACTTTTTCTTCCAGATGTGGTTTATCGACCTTGGAAGAAGGAGGAGACAGGGGACCAGAGCAGAGAGATCATGTACACCATCTCCCTTACCAACCCTCTGGCTCCAAAGACTGCAACCGTCACCGAGACCCAGGTGAGCTCTCTGCTCTCCACACTCAAAGCTCCACACTGTTCCAGATGGAGGTCTGGTGAGTCATGTCTGTTGTTAATTCCTGTTTCTGTCACAGACTTTGTACAAGGCCAGTCAAGAGAGCGAGTGTTACATCATAGATGCTGAAGTGATCACCCATGATGTTCCTTATCACGACTACTTCTACACCCTTAACCGCTACATGCTCACCAGGGTGGCCAAAAACAAGTGCAGACTCAGGTGAGTTCGTTTTTTATTACGAATTATACGTCAAAACGTAAAAAAAATGCTCCCTGTAAAATACACTCTTTAATTAAAATGCACGTATTGTATCTGAAAGAGGACATATTTTAATAAGTGTGTTCCGCAGGGTGTCCACTGAGCTGCGGTTTAGGAAGCAGCCGTGGGGGCTGGTCAAGGGCTTTATTGAGAGGAACTTCTGGAGTGGCCTGGATGAATATTTCAGACATTTAGGTCAGTGTTTACATCTAGTGATTAACTCACTTCCCACCTGTTCCTTTTGACCCCCAGACCTGAAAACCTTCTGACCTGCTGTGTAAAGAACCAGATGAGTTCAATTTATAAGAAAACAAACCTGTGAAAATAGAACAAGCATTGCGTCTTTCCCAGCAGATCCTGCAATTAAAATCTGTGTGTGTGTGTGTGTGTGTGTGTGTGTGTGTGTGTGTGTGTGTGTGTGTGTGTGTGCAGAGCTTGAGTTAAGTAAGATGGAGGTAGCGCTGACGGAACCACACGGACAGTCTCCCAAAACCAAAGCAGTGCGGGCGGCGGCAGCGAGGCGGAGGAAGAGGCCGATGGTGCACCTCCGGCCGCAACACCTGGACGAGGCCCTGAGCCCCGTCACCACACCTGAGGATGAAGAGGAGGTCATCCATCGCATCAAACATGTGGCAGGTCTGACAGCTAACATTACTCAGCACCCAGGGCTGGGCATTCGTCCAGGTTCTACAGTGCTGCGGGGCTATACTCTGTGTCCAAAAGTTTGTGGACACCCATTCTGATGAATGCATTCAGCTAACTTAGCTGCACCCATTGCTGACACAGATGTGCAAATGCACACACAGATTTTCTGGTCCCTGTAGAGAAGTGTTGCCAATAGAATAAGACTCTCTGGAGCAGATAAACAAATATGAAGCTACTGGATGTCCAATGTCATGTGCAATGCCAGCCTGGGGTAGAGGGGTATGAAGACCCCCAGCATTGAGCTGTGGAACTGTGTTCTCTGGAATGATGGAGCTCCATTCAGTACTCCCATGAAATTTTGTTTGGTCTCTTTCTTTTTCTTAGTTAAAATTCAATATTCTTACATCTTCACAGGTTTTCATGGGGTGTCCCTACATTTTCACATTTGTTTAAGTTGAAGGGGAGCCCCCAGGTACTGGCAAGGGGGTCTCTGCAGGACAAAACTGTGAAGACCTCTTGTCTAGGTGTTCTCTGGTGCACTTTAATCTTGCCCCAGTTGTTTTTATGATTAATTCTAAGCCATACTTTTTCTCCCTTTTCCCATAATCCGCAGGATCCACGCAGACCCGACACCTTCCTGACACGGGCCCTGGCGGCCTGGCCCTCTACAGCGTCTCCAAACTGCTGCTCATCATCAGCTTTGTGTGAGTTAGAGTTTGGAAGGCTTCTTCTTGGAGATGTTGACCTATACAGGCCCTGGT
Source organism: Acestrorhynchus altus (assembly GCA_034509495.1). Classification (NCBI taxonomy): domain Eukaryota; kingdom Metazoa; phylum Chordata; class Actinopteri; order Characiformes; family Acestrorhynchidae; genus Acestrorhynchus; species Acestrorhynchus altus. Next base: position 2,071,708 of record CM067519.1, on the reverse strand, counting down.
GTAGGATGGTGGTGTTATAATTCATTGTTACAATTCTGTATCTGTTCTCATCACTTCTCAAATCTCCAGTGTGTCTTTGTTTCTGGGCTTCATATGTCTCTTTCTCTTTCTTGTCTTCATTGCGTCCTATAGGATCTGTGTAAGGTATAATACCTCTTAATACAGACGTAGCTATTCTAGCATGCCACCACTAGAGGTCAGCAAAGCCAAGTATATCATAATGGAACATCTGCCAGGCTGTGTTGAGACTGAGTGGAGCTGTGTGGAAGCTGAAGAGGTCACTGGTGCTTTTGTGCTCTGCTGTTTACAGCCTGGTGTTGCTGGTTCTTCTCAACATGATGCTGTTCTATAAGCTGTGGATGCTGGAGTACACCACTCAGAGCTTAGCGTCACTGCAGGGCCTGAGACCCGGCGAGAGGTACGAGTTCACACAAGAGGTTCTAGAAAAGCATTGGAGCACCATTGTACACACTTTTCCACACACAAAAGATACAAGTGATACTTGCATGATCTGCTTCCTGTGGTCAAGGGGTGGATATACGAGGCAGCAAGTGAACAGTCATACACAAGTTGGTGTGTTTAAGCAGGAAAATGGACAAGCATAAGAATCTGAGACACTTTGAGAAGAACCAACCCGTGTTCTAGTCCAGGGCTGGGCAGTCCTGGTCATTGAGCACACCTGATTCAGTAAACTGTGCTGGACTTCAGTCCTCCAGGACCAGGTTTGCTTGCCCCTGTTCTAGATGACTGGATCAGATCAGCTCCACAACCTTAGGTAGGTCTTGTGGGGTGTTCTCGGTATGCAGTGGTCAGTACCTACAATAGGTGTTCCAAGGAAGGACAACCGATGAACTGCTGTCAGGGCTTACTGATCTGATCCACGGAAGTCCCACCTTAAACTTACAGGACTTAAAGGATCTGCTGTTAAAGGCTTGGTGCCAGATACTGCATGACACTTGCAGACTTTGTGGAGCCTTAACGGGTTCTGGCTGCACAAAGACATCTGCACAGTATTACAGATAGATAGAACATTATTGGTCCCTCGAGAGGGTTCCCTCAGGGAAATTAAGGGTTGGTTTGTTATTATTAACTATTAGTTACAAATCTTGTGTGTTCTAGCAAAATTCCACAAACCCAGATGGAATGGGCTCAGCTTCTGGAATCTCAGCAGCGTTACCACGATGACGAGCTGGAGAAGTGGCGAGAGGTCATCAAGTCGTCAGTCGTTTTGTTAGATGAGGTAAAGGAAATTCACTTTACAGAAATCTGTATCATCCCAGATTGTGTATCAACCCCATTGTGGAACACATAAGGCCCTGTACTATCCAGATGGACCTGACCTCATCCATGGTCACTCGTTTGCATGCTTACAGATGAGGGACTCTTTAACAAACCTCCAGAAGGGATTCGGGGTCCGAGACTACAGCTCCAAGGCTGAGGAGAAGAGGAGCCGCTACCACTGAGGCTGAGGTTCTGGCCGAACGGACATCTTGTGCAATACGAAGGGGGAGCACCTGACCTCCGGGCAAAGCTGGACTGGACTCGGCTGGACTGAGCCGGACCGGGCCGGACCTGGCCAGACTGGACTGAATTGTCTTCCTCGCTCCTCCTGTCCTCTGTGAATCGTTCATACGGGAAGGTGAACTTTAAACAAACTGCATGCGGTTTGATCCTCACTTCAACGACCTTGACTACGAACTTTATAATCCTGCTCACCCAGAGCCAAAATACGAACAAACAAAACAACAACAGCAGGGACTTCTGGTTCACTCAGCTCTTTAGAAGGGCTCGAATGGGTGTTAAAGAACACACATTGCCACCTCCCAGCTGCAGTATCCCTTTTGATAATCCTTTTCGGAATCTGGGACCAGGGTTAAAATGCTGACCTATAATCGTTAAGTGTTACTTGGAAGTGCGCACATTTACCGAAGCAAATGCGAGAATGTGGAATCGAAGAATATTACGGAAAATGTACCCGTTAAATCATTTATATGTAGAGCTATATTTGTTGCCAGAGCTAATTTTTATGAGGCTTCCATGGAAAATTGGGGCTGGATCCCTGATCGCTTGTGCCATGGTGCTAATTATGCATATACAGTATGCTCACGTTACTGGTTTTGTTTTTCTGTGTGTGTAAAGTAGCTGCGTCGCTTTACTCTTTTGCCCATGAAAGCGAAAGGTCAGTAGGGATGATGAGCTCGTCCTCCTCTTGTTTCATCCTAGATTTCTCCAGATTCCTTCTTAGTGCTGAAATGTCCTTTATTTCGCACAGGTCGAGGATCAGAAGGAACGTTTCTTGTTTTTCCTACACCATGCCTCTGGACTTGACGATTTTGTGTTGCCAAGTTTTCTGTCATTTTCATGGTCATCCGGTCTGTTTGTTTGTTTTGTGAACCATGTGGTATGTCAGTGAATTTGGAGGGGTGGTACGGAAATCGTCATGGGGTTGCGGCTGCATTCGTGGGTGTTGTGGGTTGCACGGGCAGCAGCTGGTTGGTGCCGGTGACTGAGAAGGCAACTGTGAATCAGCGGCAGCAGTCGTTAGGCCTGTCATGATAATTGCATTATCCTCTTATCGCACAATAAATCAACACAACCTCAATCATTTTGCATATTATGATTTCTTAGCCAAGAGCCCATTGACTTGAATGAACCAGTATGTCGACATTGTTTAATAACTGTGGTTTTATACTATTTATTTATGTATTTATTTGTTTGTCTTATGATATTTTAAATGTTATATTCCAAATCCAGTGTCTGAATATACCTATGTGGTTTAAACGTAAGTGAGCTTTAAAACTATTCAAATGTATTATTATACTATTATAGTATCATTATATTTGTGGCAAAAATTGGTCTTAAAATTACAATAATATTTATCACAAATATTTTTGGGACAATTTATGGTCCAAACTAAATACTTATCGTGACAGGCCTAGCAGTTAAATAATGTCTGTTTGGATGCAGGCACTCTGGGAAGGTGTACCGTGGCTGGAAATGTAGAAGCAGGTGTTGTAGATGTAGCGTAACTAAACTGTGAAGAAAGGAAATATCTTAATGTATTGTTGAGCAGGGTTGGATGGAAATGGGTATTTGGTTTATATTCAGTGTTAGAAACATGGCAGCATTAAAGCAGCATTATGCAAGATTTGGTATTTCCTGCTCGTGGGCTCCCCCTAGTGTCAGGAAATGTAATTTTGTTCTTCACTGCATTTGTAAACAAGCAGAGAGGTCATGGATAGTGAAGCCTGGACTGAGGTGGTAGAACAATATTACAGTGGAATTAGCAGCACAGGGAACCCAGAGTAGCAACAACAGAGATGCTGTTCTTCCTACTACACTCAGTAGAGCATCACCACAATATTAATGCTCTTATTTTAAGTTAAGTATGCTACATAATGTTGCTTTAAGGGTTAGAAACAAGGCTAGTCACAAAATAACAGCCTCATAATTGACGTTTGGTCACAAATAAGGTCAGTGCACAACAAAACAATAAGTTGCGTCATTCTTGCACCGTATTTGGTTGATAACCGGCCTCTTGCATTAATACCAGCATCATGTCTTGTCTGGTGAAGAATCCTGTCCATTTTAGATCCACTCATCCCTTTGGTCTGCATTCTATATTATATCTAGAGCAGTCATTCTCAATCCTGGTCCTGGAGTACCACCACAGGTTACTAAGTGTCCCCTAATTCCATCCCACTCAATCCAAACCAATCAACCAATCACTCCATCCAACTGTGCAGGAATCCGGACCTTCCGGACTGGAACTGTCCACCCCTGCCACCAAAGTTCTCTTTGAACTGTGTAGGGAGCAGTGAGAACTGGTTTATCACTTTATTACTGGTTAGATCACCCATCAGTCATCATGTCTGACACTCATCACAGGAAGTAGAACACAATGTCTAAGCACATCTAAACTGGCTGAGATGTCATGCAGATCTACTGGTGCACCCTGCAGAATTCATCCTGGAATGTGGAAGTGCTGGTGTGGTGCTTTTCTCAAACATGAAGCACAAAGTGAAGGAGGAGTGGACTACAATGGACAGGAACCTGCAGGAAGTGATGACGTTCTGACAGGGTTGTTGCTGTTATTAAGCCGTTATTAGATACAATGCATGAACCTCATTTTTGTTATTGATAAAACCCACAGGACGTGACCTCATTAGACCATTTCTGTCTTCAGCTTCTCAGGCTGAATCTCATTCTTAGCCAGTATTAACTCTGGTCTGGTCAGGATTTCAGTACGTTTGCATTGTTGCTGGACAGACTTGCTTGTGATGTGTGTTTTCTTGACTGTCCTCTTCGTCTGATTTCCGCTTTCTTGTCAGGGAGTCAGTTCACAGCCTTATTTATGTTCCTGGCAGACTTTGTCTTTCAACCCTTTTACAACTTTAACCCGTTTCGTTTTGTTGAAAAATAATGAGGGCTTACACAGATTGTCCGGTGTTGCATCACTATAACAAGTCTTGGAAAAAAAGGAGTACAGTGGAAAAGTGCCTGCGCGGTGGCAGATGGCACGAGGATTATTTGGCGACGGTTGCTTCTCTCCCTGTTCTTTTCATCACGCTTTTTTTTCTCCTTGAGCAACGAGCAGAAGAGCAGCAGACCGTGAGGGCTCAGCCTAGTGCTTATCTCCACATTCCCTGTTTGTGTGTGTGTGTGATGTGTGTGTGTGTGTGTGTGTGTGTGTGTGTGTGTGTTTGTCATGATTTGGGACATGACATCTATTCCAATAACAACAGGCCAACTGGTACTTCTCATTGCAGGAGCTCATCTTTGGAACCAGTATGCAATTACTGTGTATTAATGGGCTATTCTTAGATTCATGGGCTGTTCTACAGAGGCCAGTTTACCCCCCGTTCATCATTCCTAGACCTCTCATACATCTCTCTTGCAACCATTCCCTGACGTGTGCATGCCATGTGTGAATGTACTTTCTCGATTCAGGGCTAGCCTTAATTAAAGCTATATGAGGTGGTGGAGCTCACAAATACCTACAGGACTTGCAAAGTCTCGGTCTAAGCCACAATGCCCGTGACGTCCACGTAATCACAATAACATAAAATCAAACATGTTTAATCTTGTTTCGTTATGTTTATTGGTGGGACAAATTCTAGCATGATCAAAAATTTGGCCCCGTGCAGAGCTGTACTTCAGACGTCCACAGGTTCCAGTCTGAGTTGTTTAATATTCTGAACACTTTATTTAGGCATGAAATGAACAGAAACCTATGGAGGCCACAGTGCACATCAGCACCCGTCTACAGTATGGAGTTCGTCCACCGTAAGCCCAGTGTCTTCAGAAATCAGCCATGTCTTTGGATCTTTGTGGGCGGTTTTCGTGGTCTTCAGTTTTATCTGAAGACCCTCTACTGTAAGGGGGTGTTTGCATGGTTGTTTTTTTTTTTTTATGGCCATGACTGTTATGGTACATAAGAACCAAATAGTTGTCACCTTGGTTACTGAAATGAAACAAAAAATGCAGTTTTAGGTCAGCATGGTTCAGTTTTAGTCATGAAGACTATCATTCGTCAATCGTTAGTAAAATAAAAGATTATAGGTGTTGGATCTTTCTATGAATGCCAAAATATGTATGTATCTTTATTAGCCCACACACCAAATACATTTCAAGTATCGGAGCTGATCAGAAGTAACCTAAATCAGTCCTTACAGTCATGTCGTCTCGGCAGGTGGACAATTAGGCCTCAGTTTTCATATCCTTTATCCCAGCCTGCTTGTGGAGGAGTGACTAAAGGACTACAAACAAACGTATTGTGGCATTGTACTGCAAATGGATGTGCATAAAATACCTGTTTTTTATGACTATTATTATGATTTTTATTTTAATCTCCATATATCAAACGCAAATATTTATACATATATTGTAATGTATGTATATGTTGTGTATAGTTCCTGTGTATACTTAAAGGACGCCTGCGCGCGCTGGACGCAAGCTCGGAGTCCTGGAAACTGAAACAAAGGAAAAAAAACACTTTGAGAAGAGAAAATCTAAAGAGTAAACTAATTTATGTGATCTAGAAAAGGGCGGAATGAATAAAGGTATTTAAAAACTGTGGCTTGGCGTTTGTGGCTGCTTGTTTTTTTTCTGTTTTTGATGGAAAACTTCATTTGAAAGTTGTGGCCCAAATCTGAGCTGAACGTTCCCAAATGTGTCTGCTATCTGGGAGACTTTGAATGAGATTCCAGCAAGGAAACACTGGCCTCCTGACAGAGGGTGCTGGTTTGGTATTTTTTAGGGAAGGGCTTAGTAGGGTTTAAGTTCTCTCCTGCATGACCCCGACTCCTTTTAGAGTTCATCTGGAATTGCTATAGTGCAGGACTGGGCAATGCTGGCAGGTGTCCAGCACAGTTTGCTGATTTCCCTGCTCTAAGGGACCTACTAAACCTTGCAGTTAACTGGTGAGTTGAACCTGTTGTACTTGAGCAGGAAAAGCACAAAAATGTGCAGGAATCCGGTCTTCCAGAACAGTATTGCCACATCATGTCCAACAGATAATTGGACTCATCATCAGACTTTTGCATTTGTATATTTATCAAGTTAAAATCAGATAAAAAAGGAAAAGTCAAGCAATATGAGAGCAACAATGTCAAACATTTCACCAGCCACCAAAACAGGGTGCCTTCTGGGAGCCAAGGAGAGGTTGTGCTTGTGACCACCTGTTGATTCTGGTGTGAACGTTCATTTGATTCTAAAAAGTTCAACATAATATCACATTCTTTACTCTTTAGCTATAGTTTTGAATTATGATCCCTCATTAATAAAGCATTGTATTGTAACATATTGTGAAACTATAATGTTTACTAATAACCAGACACATGTAATCATTTACTACTTTCTCAGGAACAATATTCATGGGACTGGAGGTTTAATGTGTTTAATTATCACACAAAATGTAATTATACATAAAAATATCAGACAGTGGGGCTTTTAATGATGAAGCACTTATGGCTTGAAAATACAAGGTCATTAAGGCCACTAGGCTGTGATCTTAATCATGTCATTAATCAAACTGTTTTAACATCATTATTATAGTTTTGTTTACTACAGTTGAAAGAGGTCTCCAGGTCTTATATTCTCACTGTTCTCAATGTGATCAGTCACAGTCACGTGGTCTCATCATTAAAAACGCTCTGGGAGCAAATTAAACCTGGAAGAGGACGATTCAAATATTCTACAAGTTACAATAATCTTAACTGATGTTCTGAACCATGGATAGAATATAGCATAAATCAGTGGATTCATAGAGGAGTTTATGTATATTAACCAGAAAAACCCAGTTAACACTAAAGAAGAAGTTTTCACACTTTCAATTGACAGAGAACTTACATAATATGGGATCCAGCAAGAAAGATAAACAAAGATCACAATTCCCAGTGTTTTTACTGCTTTGGTTTCAGAAGATCTTACAGATTTGTGTCTCTCTGAATCATTCTTTACAGCTCTGACAGCTTTAGCTTGATGTCTTGCAGCTTTAAATATGTTTGAATACAAAACCAGAATAACAGAACAAGGAGTTAGAAAACAAATGACCAGATCAATCATCACCCAGGACTCTTTTATGAACAGTACACACTCTCCATAACAACTGCTGATTATCTGAGATTGGAGGAGATGATCATTAAAGTAATAATAGAGACTAACATACAACAGACATAAAGACCAGCCAACAGTTATGAACAGAGATGTTTTACAAACCGTGATTCTGCTGGAATAAAGCAGAGGATCACTGACAGCAATGTACCGATCAACTGCAATGAAAACCAGGTTATAGAGAGAAACAGTAATTAAATAGTCATTGATTATTTCAGAAACAGTACATGCCATTTCTCCCAGATACCAACAGGAGTCTTTCAGCTGTGTTATTTTCACAGGCATAAGAAACATCCCTATGAGAAGATCTGCTACAGACAGAGAGAGGATGAGCAGGTTGGTTGGAGTGTGGAGCTGCTTGAAGTGAGAGATGGAGATGATCACCAGCAGGTTCAAAATCACAGTGCACACAGAGACACATGAGAGAAAAATGAACAACAGTATATTCCCAGGGCCTGATCGGACCTCCTTTCTGCAGGATGCATTGTTCCCAGGAAAGCAGTATTGAAGTGTGAGGTTTTGTCTCTCTGTGTTTTCCATCTGAAACAGAGGCAGGTCTGTCAGCTGGAGCTGATTCTGTTGGGTCGTCCAGTGATGCTGAACTGACAGACTAGACTGTGTTGTTACATTATTTTATACTCATGTATGAATCCTCCCACTTCCATATGAGTGGACAGTGTGTCCCAAACATCACTGATTTAATATTCAACATTACATCATTGTTTACAACAATGTCCAAGCCTGTGTTGGCCTTTAGCTAATGTCAAAGTATATGTTAGGTTCATGTTGTTCCAACCAGGGGAACCACAAGACAAATAAAATGTGAGTGGCTCGGCCAAGGCATAGGATGTCTCAGATATATGAACCCCCTCACACACAAAATGATAGACACAATACATTAGGTTATTGACCCAGATTCCAGTGTCTGACCTTTGATAGCCATCACTGGCAGAGGGCACTCAATGGGTTTCACTGCTTGTTCTAGATCAGGGTGGGAACCTCATGAGGCCTGATTCAATTAGGCCAGCAGTGTGATGTTGAGAGACCCATGAAAGGGAGGGGGACAGACATGGACTTCTGTCTGGTCTCTCTGGATACCAGTGTCCTCCTCCAGGATCAGCCCATCCATTTCAATTAAGGAGATGGCTTATCACTGAACTGATTTTTAAATAACATATATTATAGTCTTCCTACAACTTGATTTAAAAGAATCCCAGTCAGGTGAGACCACAGCAGCAGGATGGTCTTCATTATTCCATCACCTGACTGTCAGCTGTTGCACCTTCTCTTCCAATATATGCTTTTTTTTACTATATTAATGTATCATATTTTAACCTTAAATAATGGCTGGTGAGAATGGATGATTAGGCTGTGCATTGTGGAATAACACTGCTTGTGCACCAATCCCATCACATAATCTAAAGATTTGTGCTGATAGCAATGGGAGCATGAAGATGAAGTGAGTTAATCTGCAGTCTAATCTCATGCTTGGCCATTTTGCATGAAGAGGATGCAGAAGACTGGTCACCAAAATGTGGTGGT
>CM067519.1:1924591-2062052 GCA_034509495.1 Acestrorhynchus altus | reverse complement strand
AATCTCCAGAAAATAACACTTTAATATGTGAGTAATGGAGACGGAATAAGTTTTTCAGTAAAACATACATTTAGAGAAATGCTGATGACCTTAATGACCTTGTAATTTTAAGAAGCGTTTTGATAATGTAGAGAAATTAAAACCATTAAAACTGTATCCACTTTATAGAATTATATATTCATTTAGCGTATTCCTTTTGTATGAATATTCATCATAGGAAAGATACAAAGCCCTTTTCTTTCAATAATTTGTATTCAATATTTATGTAACATAGTATGATTATATGTTATGATGAATTTGTACTTTCAATTTATAATTTACAAACATAAATAAATATAGAATAATTGAAATAATAATCAAGAATATTTTTTTTCAGGTAAGTAAAGAGTTTGTCTAAAATCAATTTATAATTTCAATATATTGGGATCTTTAATCTGAAAGGGTTTGTCTCAGTTTGACTCTTTCACAAGAGTAAACAAAAAAACAAGAAATAAAGATAAAAAAATATACCAATATATAAAATAAATACAATATTTACACATTAGCTTATACATACATACTTCTCTGAAATCAGCAATAGTTTTATAAAGGAACACATTTTGTTGGTAATACACATAGTAGAAAGCAGGGTCTAGGCCAGTGGTCCCCATCCCCTGGGCCGTGGACCAGTACCAGTCCTTGCAGCAATTGGTACCAGGCCAAACATTCACCCCCACTCCACCCCATCCATAGAAAGGGGAGATGTCCTCCCTTTGTTGCCCATTTGAACTAGATCTCAGAGTGACATTTGTGTAGGTGTGAACTTTAAACCCAAAAATAAGCAACACAAGGTGCTTGCAGGCCATGCAGAGGTCTTGGGTGGATGTTCAAATGTAACTGTGGAAAGCTTGAAATTTCTATCATACGAGGAGCTGACCATGTGGTTGGGTAGTCTTAATGTGAGGCCAAAGTAGCTCTACTAATCCTGAAATAGTAGATGGAGAACTGTGGAGTGATTCAGGTTAATCAGGGTGAGAAGTATTGGAGATGGTAAAGATGAATTTCGATGTTCATAAAGAATAAGGGTGAAGAGAGTTTAAATGGATACATGGGGGGATGTCCAGAGACGGTTTATTTTACTGCGCCTGATTGTGAAAGGTCAACCAGGCATGCATGGAAAGAAGGACTGAATGTGGTTGAAGATGTGATGAACTGAGAAAAGCCAAAAAAGCCAATATGGATTATGCAGGTCTTTGGAAGAAAACATAAACATAGGGTACAAGGACAACATGAATAAACATGTGAGGTGCTACCAAATTCCATAAATGTAATAGAGACGTTGAGGTTGTAAATGAAGTTCAAGTGTCTGAATGCCAAAGAATAGCCATAGGCAATCCAATGATACATGCAGAGGAGGTGAGAGTTGAGGGGTGAGAAATGAAAAGGCAACTTTGGTCAATGATACACATAAGGCAGTTAAGATTCCCCAAAAGTGACAGAAGAAGCCACCATGCACATGCCAGGCAAACTAGAAAACCTAAAAAGGGGTCACATTACCTGATCCAACATGTAAAGACAAGGCTGTTGAGGAGGTAATAAGCAAAATCTGGGCCAGGAATGCAGTCAACACAGCAGCAGAAAAAGCAACACCTAGAAAGGGCAGCTGAGCTGTACACGTCCCAGCACACAGTAATTGCAAAAGTGAAGAAGTTGATGCAGGATGAGGAAAATCAGCCTGTCAAATTGAAGTGATTGCAAACCACGTGGCCATCAGGAATAAGCAAATGCTGCCCATGCCTGTCTTGAGAATCACTGGTGGAGAAACAAGGAGTTGTGGCATGTTTGCCACACAGCTCTTAGGAGAACACAGTGTGATTCACAAATACCTTAATATAAAAGTCAAGATCCAGGACTCCCCTGTATGTGGAGATAATCCATTATGGAGGTGGGCTGCTGTGTGCTCAGAGAACAGATAATGTTAATTGAGGAAGTTTGAGCCACAAAAGTAGACCACAAGGACAATGGATAATCATGAAGTTCCTACCTGCTGGCAATGGAGACAGAGCACTGGTTATTGTGGTTGAGGGAAAGTCAAGTGAAAATCCAGAGAGCAAGAGGATCCTAGATATGTGTGGCATGGAGGCACAGTGAAGAGAAAGAGGGAGCAGCAGGAAGGCCAACTGTGGATTTTGTCTCACCAGAAGAGTGGACACAAAACCAAGGATTGTTGTGATAAGGTGCAGGTGTGGTAATGTTATTACTCTGGGATGGACTGAGCAGGAAAATCCATGGAAGATGGTGGCAGAGGCAAGGAACGGTGGGAGTTTTCTTGTTGGTGGATTGGGCGAAAGACATTTTGCAAGGCAAAGACTGTCCAATCAGCAGTCAGGCTGGAGGTGGAGAACATCTGTGCCCTGTGCAATCAACAGGAGCAGAAGGCAGAGAAACTTGCTGCAGGAGCCACAGAGAGTGCAAGAAGGCAAGAATAGAAACCAGGGAAGACCAGTCCATGTTGTGGGAAAAGTCAGTTAAACTTTTAGATTTCAGTGTTTGAAATGGTGGATTGGCTGGATTAAATGTACACAGAACTTTGAGAATGAATTACCCCAGACATATGGAATCCACTATTGTACCTCAGTTAAACTCCTGTCAGCATGCTGGTCAGTGTTCAACCTCACTCACAAGATAAGACCTCAGATTGTATACAGTTGTAGGTGTTCCCAGTCTATCACATGATCTTTGGCATGTCAGTGCACTCATCCATCTTTTTAATCACTTTGACAAGTCCAACGTCTTCCTGGAATCAGTAAGCAAAATTTAATAATATCTTTTAGACAGGGTGCCAGTTCATTGCAACGCATCACTCTCACATGACGTGACACTTTACCATAGCCAGTTTACTAAGTGTCACACAAGGCAGGGATAAGGGATCCAAATGTAGGTTTATATAGCAAAAAGATACTGAGATAAATTCAGCAACCTCAGAGGGTAAATCCAAGAGAAGAAGTTACAGAAAAATAGTTTGAAAATAACAAGAGAAAACCAAATTGCACCAACATATAGGTGTTGTGCCCTTATATATAGTGTTAATAATTAACAGGAATTTGAGTGAGCATTTCAGTACTGGGAGAGAGCAACCTCCTGTGAAAAATGTATGTTTCATGCATATTTGTTTGGAGGAAACCCACATGGACAAGTTGAGAATACACCAAAGTCCTTACAGGCAGACAGCAGACCAAGGTTTCAGCCCATCATCCCAAGCTTCTTGAGCTGGATAGGACAAAAGTCAACTGTAGCAAAAGTGTTTTTTTCCCCTACAATTACTGTCATGAAAAAGTCCTATTACTCACAAACTCACCTTGTCACTTTCACCTATTAAGTCAAGTATTGTTCATTAACATTGATATTGTCTATAGACTATAATTGTAAACATCCCCATCATCCACTACTCTCCACTTACCAACCCTGCAAATATGATGAAATCCTGAATACCTGATGAGATACAAATGTGGCAGACTGATTAGCCATTCAGATGTTTGAGGGAGGATACAGGTTCAAGTATAAAGAGAGTAAAACAGCCAAATCACCCAGCTTGAAAATACCAAACAGTGTGAGTTCCAGGCTGTGGAGTTGTGCCTATTTCTGATGGACAACATTTACTACAAGCAAAACGTCACAGTTCAGTACTGCTTTCCTGACAGCAATGCATCCTGCAGAAAGGAGGTCCGAACAGGCCCAGGATATATATTTTTGTTTGTTTTTCTCTCATGTGTCTCTGTGTGCACTGTGATATTGAACCTGCTGGTGATCATCTCCATCTCTCACTTCAAGCAGCTCCACACTCCAACCAACCTGCTTGTCCTCTCTCTGGCTGTGGCAGATCTTCTCGTGGGAATATTTCTTATGCCTGTGAAAATAATGCAGCTGACAGACTCCTGTTGGTATCTTGGAACAATGGCATGCATAGTTTTTCCAATAATCAATGGCCTTGCAGTGTTATCATCTCTCTGTAGCCTGGTTTTCATCGCAGTTGACCGGTACATGGCCATCAGTGATCCTCTCAATTATTGTACTAGGATCACTGTTTTCAAAACATCTGTGTGTATAATTCTCGGCTGGTCTTATTGTTTCTTTTATGTAATTGTTTATATGTATTTCAATGACCACCTTATTCCATCTCAAATATCTACCAGATGCTATGGAGAGTGTTTAGTGTTTATAAAGTATCCCTGGGTGATTGCTAGCATTCTCATTTTTTTTGCTTTTCCTTGTTCTATTATTATGATCTTCTATTCATTAATTTTTCATGTGGCAAGACGTCAAGCCAAAGCTGTCAGAGCTGTTGTGAATGGTGCTTTAAACAAACAAACAGGCAGAGCTTCAAGCTCTTCTGAAGCCAAAGCAGCAAAAACACTGGGAATTGTAATTTTTATTTATTTTGCTTTCTGGATACCTTTTTATATCAGTTCCCTAACAGTTCAAACTTTGACCACTGCTTCAATGGTGTGGACAGTGTTTGGCTGGCTAATGTACATCAACTCCTCTATGAATCCACTGATATATGCCATATTCTATCCATGGTTCAGAACATCAGTGAAATATATTGTAACTTTTAAAATATTTGAGTCTTCATCCTCAGGGTTTAAACTGTATAAAGAGCACTCATAACTGAAGGTTGCAAAGCTGTTTTTCCCCTTTCTTGCACTCTGATATCGCTTGTCATGTAAGTCTGGAAAATAATCTGTGCTTAACCACAGTAATTCTTTTAAGCTATGCAGGGCTCTTATTTATACACATTTATTTAAACTGGTACTTTAAAGTTTAATGTAAACCAGTTAACACAGAGTGGTTCTATTGTCTCAAAATAAGATGTAGATTACTGATTTAAATAACAAAGTACAGAGTATCTTTTTGTCCTGTAAAAATCACAAGTTATGCTTTTTATTTGGTTTTTGACCAGTAGTGAATCTAGTGGTATCTCTTTACACTGTGTCAAAATGTAATGAAAAAAAATTCACCTACAGAAATGATATGTCTATTTCCACTGAATGCTTTTTTCTTCTTCTGAAATTTTGTCATTATGGAGATACACTGTTTTTATGGCAGTGGTTAAATGCATATTTTAATTATAGAGCAATAGAATTATACAAGAAAGCTGTGTGTTCATTTTTTCCTGGTCAATAATTACATTTTCTGAAGACTATATATAAAGTCTCTTATATAATCTGCTATGCTGTGCATTCTCTTAAGTGAACAACAGCCATGCAGATGTTTGGCACAACATTGGCAATGCTGCACAATATAACTTGACCTGTTTATCATATTGATCATTCTACAATTCATCCACTGATATTATTTATTAACATGCAAGTGATTGTCTGCTATGCACAGCACTATTGCCAAGCAATGCCCTTATGTCAACAGATAATCCTTAATATCACAGAATTAACATTCAATCATGTCGTATTTCATTTATATACATTTATTGATAATGCAATTTTAAGCCTGAGGCTACTGTCAGGGATCAATTTCTATAAATATCAGATCAGATATCTATTTCCTTGAGTAAATGAAGACATCTGGCATTTATGAAACTGCTCTCCCTTCTTGCTAAATGCTAGTAAATCATCAGAAACAAAATCAGGATTAAGATACTAGATTGGAAAATTGCACAGCATGCCATTTATCAAGACTTTGAAGGAGAGAAATGTAACTTGTAATACAGAAATCATGATCCAATTGGGAATCTGGGCTGCTTTTTGGTAAATGCACCAGAAATGCACTGCAGAGATGGCAGCCTTTTGGAGCTGCTCCTGCTCTCTTGCCAAATGTCATGGGGTAGCATTATGTTGATTATGCAGTAGGGAATGCCAACAACTACAAGACATATAGAGGCATTTAACAGAATTTCCATGTGCACTGAGAATACATCATAGAACCAATTCTGGACAAATTGGACCCCATGGCACAGTGCATCTGACATGAATATTCCACCTTTGTGGGAGTACATGAAGTTCAGGAAGGGCTGCACATAATCCCCATGCATTGAAATACAATGGACACCAATCAATAATGTGTTTAGGTGGACAGGTACATCCAACCCATACAATGAGAATATAATCCACACCAGTGTGAAACCACCAACAACCTGCAAAGTGCATTTTGGACAGCTGTGGTCCATACAGGGTATAGTAGTTGCCTGTGGGTACTGTGATTGCTTTAGACAAGTTATATGAAGGACATGATAATTTTTCACCCTGGCTACAAACAGTAAAATAGTTCTCTAGATATGGAGATACTGTTGTGAAAATGATGACACTAAAAGCCAGTCAGAGGTTCCAAAGGTACAGCCCAAATCATAATGTAACCTGATGCTGGTCCAGCCCAAGGAGGAGGAGCCAATTAAGATGGTCATAGGCAAGGACCAATGATTGGAGGGGTATGCAGAGCACAAGCATCTATTTTCACCAAGTTAGATGTTTGCATCACCCACAACCAGAGGAAGATAAATTCCAGGGATGAATACAAAACAGCTTTTATCTCCCAATTGGCTACTACGATTTTTTTGTAATGCTATTTGGATTGATGAACACTCCTGCCCTATGGCTCCTTCATGGCACTTGAGCCTCTATGCCATACTTGGATGAAATATTGAATGAATTTTCAGTAAAAGCCTGAAGGGCAATGTTTGAGGGGTCCTACGGCTCCTCTTGGAGAACCAATTCTTCATGAAGTGGGAAAATTCTCATTGTCATGTATCCATCAACTTCCTTGTATTTGTAGTCTCTTACAGGTAGCTGAATCCATGGATCAGCTCCTTTTAGGCTTCTCCAAATTATTCCAGTAGTTTTGTAGAGGATATGTCTCTGTGGTTAGCTAGGCAGGCTGTTTTTGATGGAACAAGGAAACACAAAAAGCATTTCAGGAGCTAAATCATTGGTTCATGTCAAGTCGCATTCTGTCTCCCAGATCCCAATTTGCCTTTCAGGTGGAGTTTAAGGCCTCTGAAGTAGGCATGGGACAGTGGTGTCCCAACATTCATATGCTGAAAGAAAGCCTGACACCCCCTCCAGACAGTGGAGGGACCCTCAGGTTCTGCCTGTTATTTTCCTCCATTCCACCAAGTGCATTGTTGCACCCCTGCACTGGGAATTTGAGAACACAGGAATACTTTTATGTCCCCTTCTCAGTACACCCTCTACTGGTTCCACACTCTCCTTACTCATACTTGTCTCATCATTACCAATCTGCACAATTTTTTCCAGAAGTTTATCTGGGATATTGGTTACTTGAAGACTGCCAGATTCAATCAAACATCCTTTGGCAAAAGAAACAAGCCAACTAATTTTGCAACAGACTTTCTGACAGAGTTTACCTGCCAATTTTGGGATGATTTCAGTACCTCCCAAAATGAGTCTGTCAGTCTTTTATCTGGGTTTTAAACTAATAGCTTTAAAGTGCCTAACTAAGAGAATCAGGATGTGGAACAGTTGCCTAGCAACTGGTGCCTAGCAAGTCCGCTCACCTGGACAGATCAGCTATTGTAAGCAGAGTACCCCATGACAAACCCTGGGACTCCATTAGTATGTCTTTTTTGTGTCAGTTCAGTTATCTGTCCCATGTTCCCTGCCCAGGAGAATCAGTAGGCTATGTTATCTGCTAATCACATGCTCATATGGTCAATGGCTCCCAGATCTACACCATGAATAAAATGCTTGACTCCCACTAGATCATCAGTTCCAATACCCAATACTTTTTTGATTGTGAGGTATTGTATATGGGTTACAGATGGTTTTGAGTTTACCAGCTCTTGTTATTCCATTCACAAGGAAGAATAAATATACTCTAATATTGTCTATTTTACAAAAACATGTTGATTTAGATGGATGTTAAAAGTCATGAATTCTGATGTTTTTGTTCAGATTAGATCATATTGCTGCAGCTCCAACAATCACAGCTGCCAGATTTCAACATGACATTTGGTAGTGGTTTAAATCAGAACTGAAAATGTCAGATTTGCCATTTATACTGTGATATAAATGATATCTGTGACAAAAAATCACATCTGTTTGTGATGTCTGAACATTGCTTTAATTGCATTCATTCATTCACTTGTTACACACTGCTTTCCTGCTGCTATGTGTGACACTCCAGATTCTGCTGTTATAACACTCCCATCAACATGAATCATTAGGTGGAAGAAATACTTTCTGGACAGGGTGCCAGTCCATCATAACACTCACTTTCAGTTTTTGTGATATCATTAATTATGATTATTGTCTATAGACTATTATTTCAAAATTCCCCATTGTCCATACCTATTCTCCACTGGCCAAAACTCATCATACTAAGTATGATGAAATCCTGAATAACCTATGAGCTACAAATGTGCAACAATGATTATCCATTCAAATGCTTGAGGGAGGATACATGTTAAGGTATAAAGAGAGCAAAAGGGCCAAATCACCTAGTGGAGTTTTACTGGACAACAGTGTGAGCTCCAGGCTGTAGACTTGTGCCTATTTCTGATGGACAACACTTATTACAAGCAAAACTTCACAGTTCAGTACTGCTTTCCTGGGAACAATGCATCTTGCAGAAAGGAGGTCCGATCAGGCCCAGGATATATATTTTTGTTTGTTTTTCTCTCATGTATATCTGTATGCACTGTGATTTTGAACCTCCTAGTTATCATCTCCATCTCTCACTTCAAGCAGCTCCACACTCCAACCAACCTGCTCGTCCTCTCTCTGGCTGTGGCAGATCTTCTTGTGGGAATATTTCTTATGCCTGTGAAAATAATGCAGCTGACAGACTCCTGTTGGTATCTGGGAAAAATGGCATGCTGTGTTTTTCCAATAATTAATGGCCTTGCAGTTTTAGGATCTCTCTGTAGCCTGGATTTCATTGCAGTTGATCGGTACCTGGCCATCAGTTACCCATTACATTATTCTAGCAGAATCACTGTTTTCAGAACGTCTGTGTGCATATTTCTAGGTTGGTCTTTTTGTTTCCTTTATGTTGTGGTCTATATGTATTTCAATGACCACCTCTATCCATCTCAGATAACTAACAGCAGATGCTATGGAGAGTGTTTTGTGTTCATAAAACCTCCCTGGGTGCTGAGCAGTACTTTAGTTTTTTTCATTTTTCCTTGTTCTCTTATTCTGATCTTGTATGCGTTGATTTTTTTTGTGGCAAGACGTCAAGCTAAAGCTGTCAGAGCTGTAATAAAGGTTGCAAACAAACAAACTGGCAGAGCTTCAAGCTCTTCTGAAGCCAAAGCAGCAAAAACACTGGGAATTGTAATTTTTATTTATTTTGCTTTCTGGATACCTTTTTATATCAGTTCTCTAACAGTTCAAACTTTGACCACTGCATCAATGGTGTGGACAGTGTTTGGCTGGCTAACGTACATCAACTCCTCTATGAATCCACTGATATATGCCATATTCTATCCATGGTTCAGAACATGTGTTAAGCACATTGTAACTTTTCGAATATTTGAGCCATCATCTTCAAATTTTAATTTGTTTAAAGAGCACTCATAACTGAAGAAATGAAAGCTGTGTCAGCAAGCCTTTTTTTCTTTCCATTTCTTATACCCTTTCTTGTCATGTGAGATATACCTCTATTCTTTTCATCCTATTATAATCAAGCCTTTCTCATTTTGATGTAAAGGAAGTGTCTTTTCATGTCAACTCTATAATTCTGTACAAACGGTAAATAGTAAATATTCTGTGCTACTACAGCAATTCACAACATAAGTCTATGTTTATAAAGTGTGAAGTCTGTGCAGTCACTGTGCAGTCACTTTGAATATCATTTCATAAAACAATGTTATGATTGAAATCAAAAACACAACATGTACATAATACTGACCATCCCACAAATCACCTACTTAGTTTAAATATTAGCACTGTCTAATATTTTCATGATATAAACTGTTGGAAATACTGTTGGTATTTAATGCCCTTTAGTCAACATTCCTGTCGATGATGTGGTATTAACCCTGAGACCACACTATTGGTGGTGTAGAATTCATATAAAGCTCCATAATAAACAGAACTAGCCTTCCTCCTGTTTATGATTAACTAGATGTTTGATTGGCTAATTACCAGGAACAATCAATGCTTGGTCTGCACACTACAAACACAGTCTTTTTAAGCATTACTAAATCAGAAGAAAAAAAGGCTTGTAATTTTGGTACATGTACCAGAAAAACAACATAACAACTACATGATAATCATATTGTATACAGTGACACATACTTTACCTCGAAAAATAAAGTTTTGCAAGCAAATATTGAATAATCATTTCATTTAAGCCTGCAAAAGAGCTGAGATCAAAAGATGATACATACTGCTCTCAATCAATAGATTTAAAAAGAATATAGATTCACATTATGCAGTGGATATACTCAGTCACAACTTTTATTTGGTTGCATTTAACCTATGAACAATAAGATTTTATAGCAAGATTTTTTTATTTAGCAATCATTCAGACAACAGTGCACCAAGAGTATCATTTTAGCATGGATAGAGGTGACGTATCCACACTAATATTCAAAGAAAATTAAAATGTCCCCCAAATAATCGGATTCCTGGATGTAGAATTAGAATTGACGGATTCGCTTGTCCCCACCAGTATCCAGCAAATTGCCCCCCCTCCCCATCCCACTCTCAACTAGCGTCCCCCAATGTTACAATCAAATCTACACCATTGCAGTGCATGCTTGGTGAAAGAAAAGTTAGTTGGCCACTCTCCTTACAGCCCTCACTAAGTGAGTCAGTTAATGTGAACTGTCAGGGTAAGAGATGTCCTCTCCCAGCACACAGAGTCTGACAAGAAACTGTACTGGTGTCCTTACATCTCCTACTAGCTAATCTTTACAGAGATCATAATCAATGTTGGTAATTAGTAATAGCTAACAGTTAAAGTCACTCTCAGGGAATGCAGGGGGACAAATATCAGACCACTAAAATCTTGCTTGTGTTGAAAGTGGAAAGTGGTTGAAAGATCCCGGGGTCTTAGTTCTATAACCACTTTGGTTTCATCCTCTTGAAGCCTGCCTATGGCAGTACCAGCTGCCCATGTCTCAATGTCTATGGCAGTGCCAGCTGCCCCTGCTCCAAAGTCTAGGGCAATACCACCTGCACATGCTCCAAAGTGGCAGAGACACCTGCTGAATCTACTCTAGCATCTACAGCTCCAGTGTCTACAGCTCCTGTCGTGTCTGCTCCAGCATCAGAGGCATCAGACGAAGCTTCAGCATTGGAGGCATCTATCCCTTCTTGTCTTCATTCTGATTTGTTTTGGTTCCCCATGTTCTTCTTTGCACGTGTCTGTTCTGTTTTGGTCTTGTCTCCGCCCTTGCTCTGCCCCATTCCCATCTGTGTCTCATTTGTTACCCTGCCCATTTGTCAACCAGCCCCACATGTTTGTAATCTTGTCCTTGTAATTAAGTTTGTTTGTTTCGGTCAGACTTTGAGTCTTTATGTTAATGTCAGTGTGTGTGTGTGTGTGTGTGTGTGTGTGTTCCATGTTTCAACTGTGAATCTTAATGTTTGTTTTGTTTAATAAATCTTATGAACCCTGTGACTATGTCTGCCTCTGTTTGTCTGCTCAGTGCACTGGTACAGAAAGTGGTCACAACCTGGCACATCTTGGATCCTAATCTCATTAAGGTATTTGTGGCAGCAATGCTTGGCCAGTGAAGGAACATTGGTTATTATGGACAGGGGTTCTGTAAGGGATCGCCTGGCTAGGTCATGGTATTTTCTTCGTAATACCCTTTCAGCTTTCCCACTTTCTGGCCACCCTTTAAACCAGGGGAAACCTGCAGGAAGGTAACTACCAGGCTCTCGTAGCCTTGATTGTTGTAGCTTCACATGCTCCTTGCTTGTTCTAGTTCTTGCTGTCAGGTTGTCTACATTCTCTGCTTTATATTTCCTATTGACCTAGCACCACTGACATTTGCTGCAGACTCAGCATCCAACCTCCCATCACCCCCTCACCCTCAGTATTCCAGCCCCCCCCATATCTCAGAAGATTTATGCTGTTAGAATAAAAGAGACAGGGGAGGATCGTAAAGCACCAGTGAGCATTACTGGGCAACACAACAGTATGAGTTTAAATAAGTAAACCAATGTCTGTTTCAGATGGAAAACACAGAGAGTCAAAACCTCACACTTCAATACTGCTTTCCTGGGAACAATGCATCCTGCATAAAGGAGGTCCGATCAGGCCCTGGGAATATACTTTTGTTCTTTTTTCTCTCCTGTGTCTCTGTGTGCACTGTGATTTTGAACCTGCTGGTGATCATCTCCATCTCTCACTTCAAGCAGCTCCACACTCCAACCAACCTGCTCGTCCTCTCTCTGTCTGTGGCAGATCTTCTTGTAGGAATGTTTGTTATGCCTGTGAAAATAACACAGCTGACAGACTCTTGTTGGTATCTTGGAAAAATAGCATGTACTGTTTCTGAAATAATCATTGGTCTCTCAGTGTTAACGTCTCTTTGTAACCTAGTTTTCATTGCAGTTGATCGGTACATGGCCATCAGTGACCCTCTCTTTTATTTTAGTAGGGTGACTATTTGTAAAACATCTTTGTGCATAATTCTAGGCTGGTCTTTTTGTCTGTTCTATATTATCATTTTTATGTTTTAATGACCATCTCACTCCATCTCAGATATCCACCAGATGTTATGGAGAATGTGTAGTGTTGGTAAAATATCCCTGGGTAATTAGTGGCACTATATTTGTTTTTATATCTCTACAAATGCAGGTCATTCTTGATTTTCTATTCATTAATTTTTCATGTGGCAAAGACATCAAGCCAAAGCTGTCAGAGCTGAGAAGAGTAGGCTCAAACAACATGCAGGCAAAGGTTCAGGCTCTTCTGAAACCAAGGCAGCAAAAACACTGGGAATTGTAATTTTGGTTTATTTTGTATTTTGGATACCTTTTTATTTAAGTTTAACAGTTAGAAACTTGACAAATCACTTCAATGGTGTGGATTGTATTTGGCTTCTAATGTGCACCTTTATGAACTCCCCTGATATGCTGCTATATTCTACCCATATTCAGAACATCTTATGTTTATTGTAACCTGTAGAATATTTGAAACATCACCTTCAACACTTAATTTGTATAAACACTTTAATTGGAAGCAACATCTGGGTTTAAAACCCACTGCTTCTCTGTCATCGTTTTAGTCCAGAATTATGTGAAAATGTATATTTGCTTCTACCATACAGTGCAGTGATTTGTGGAAGCCTGATTATGTGCAAAACACAAAATACACTAAGTATTTAAAAAAAGCAATCGTGTTCAACATCTCTTGTACCTCGAAGGAACCACTGGCCATGGATCCTCTAGTCAAACCATGGCCAAACAGAATTATTGTATTTCAATTCTAAGATTCTCTAGCCATCCAAGCACTGAGGAAACATTGTCTCTCATTATATGGACATAAATGATAAATAATGAATAATTTGCCTGTTTCCATTCCTGTGGTCTCAATATGGGACTTGTCATTGAATCTTAGGATCTCAGAGGTTACTTTAAGTAGAGTACCTCCAGGTGAGAGATTCTTAACTGCCAGACCTGCCTCTACGATGCATTTGAAGACATCATGCCCTGCTGACAGACTTTGAAGACAAATCATTAAACTGAGCATAACAAGATGATTATTTTGACAAGTTGTCTGTCTTCTAGGTGGTTTCTGACATGCATCCACATGAAAAGAGTGTAAAGGTTCATTCATGACCAGCAGACTGAGAAACAGTCAAGAAGGCTGTTGCTTCCATTCAATTAATCAGTTAATCAAAATGTATTAGTATCACACTTTTTACAACTGATGTTGTCACAGAGGCTTTACAGATATCAAAATAAAAGGTGAAAAATACATGAACAAAGGATAAAGACATGAACCAAAGCCAACGGGCAACAGTGCAGGAACAATCCCTCAGAGTTGGAGTGAAGAAAACCTTGGGGAACCAGGAATTCATGGCAAAATCTCTCCTTCCGGTTGTAAAGTAATGACCCCACACATCTGTTGTAGTGTAGTTATGTTAGATGATGGATGATAATAGTAACAGTAGTTAAATCAACAAGGTTCATGTGTAAATTTCTACATAGTTGGTGATGGTGGGTGGGCAATCAGTCCATAGTCCAGAAGGAAGGTTGGTAGCTACGTGAAGTGGTAAGGAGCACATTGGGATATATTATTTATGGTGCATATCTTATCCATGGTTTACAGCATCAGTGAAGCTCATTTTAACATGTAAAATACTTGAATCTTAGTCTTCAAAGTTTGATTTGTAACGAGAACCTTCTTAACCTAAAGCTGGATTCAGTTCACAAAGCAGAGAGCACTTCATATTGCTTATTGAAATTTTATATTATTACATCATATTTTATGAATTCTGACATTCAATGTCGCATTTCTTTCAATTTTTGAAAAGCATATTTCAAAAATCATGCAAGCAATTTGTTGTATGTAATATATGTTTATTACTGGGAAAGGTCCTCAGATGTTTAATAATGATTCTATACTCTCGCGTGATTGATTTATATTTGATCCACTGTTTTTTGGGGGTTTTTTTGCACAATTGCAACCTGGTTGAAGTTTTTGTGGCAGTCACCCTGCAAGTTTTGGGGAACATGATTGACTTGACTGCAGACTCAGAAAGCACTGTCTGTCTCTGGGACATGTGAGGTTTGTAATTCATGTGATTCAGCCCTCTACACAGGGATGTGGTTCATTGATTTTTATCTATCTGGCAATATTGTCTAAGAAACATTATAATTCAAAAATATGTGTCACAGATTTTCATCTGATTTCTTGAACTTTACTTTTGTAAGATTACAGGCTTGCTGAGATCGATTTAATATCACCAATCATCTGCTCCTTATTTAAAGAGTTCTCAAATACATAGAGTTGTTATTGCTCTGGAGATTCATGTAGACTGCAAAGTCCAGGGCTGAAGTTTAAGTCCATTCATAAACATCCATAGGTGTCACACTGGTACTGATGAGTTGAAGCAGCTGGCCTCTACATTAATATACTGAATAAATGGTAAACTTATGAAGAACTGATAATGCATACACACCCCCCCACCCTCCGCCCACCATGTCTCTAAAGACTTATGCTGTAAGAATAAAAGAGACAGGGAGGATCGTGAAAGCACCAGTGAGCACACAAGCAAATACAACAGTATGAGTTTAAATAAGTAAACCAATGTCTGTTTCAGATGGAAAACACAGAGAGTCAAAACCTCACACTTCAATACTGCTTTCCTGGGAACAATGCATCCTGCATAAAGGAGGTCCGACTGTGCCCTGGGAATATACTTTGTTCTTTTTCTCCTGTGTCTCTGTGTGCACTGTGATTTTGAACATGCTGGTGATCATCTCCATCTCTCACTCTGCCAGCCCACACTCCAACCAACCTGCCTGGTCCTCTGTCTGTGTCAGATCTTCTGTAGGAATGATTGTTATGCCTGTGAAAATAATACAGCTGGACAGACTTGCTGGTATCTTGAAAATAGCATGTATTGTTTCTGAAAATAATCATTGGTCTCTCAGTGTTAACGTCTCTTTGTAACTTATTTTATTGGTAGTTGGGATCGTACATGGCCATCAGTGACCTCTCTCTTTTATTTTAAAGAAAGTGACTACTTGTAAAACATCTTGTGCCTAATTCTAGGCTGGTCTTTTGTCTGTTCTATATTATCATTTTTATGTATTTACTGACCATCCTTACCCATCTCAGATATCCACCAGATGTTATGGAGAATGTGGGTGTTGGTAAAATATCCTGGGTAATTACATACTTTATTTTTTTGTATATTCCCATGTTCCAACATTCTGATCTTCTATTCATTAATTTTTCATGGCAAGACATCGTCAAAGTTACCAGAGCGGGAGAAGAGTGGTGCTCAAACAAACATGGCAGGCAAAGGTTCAGGCTCCTCTGAAAACCAAGGCAGCAAAACACTGGGAATTGTAATTTTGGTTTATTTTGTATTTTGGATACCTTTTATTTAAGTTCTCTAACAGTTAGAAACTTGACAACTACTTCAATGGTAAAGGATTGTATTTGGCTTTCTAATGTGTGTTAATCTTATGAATCCCATATATGCTATATTCACCATGGTTCAGAACATCTTATGTTTATTGTAACCTGTAGAATATTTGAAACATCATCTTCAACATTAATTTCAGATAAACACTCTAATTGAAGTAACATTTGGGTTTAAACCCACTATTTGTCATCGTTTTTAGTCCAGAATAGGAAATGTATATTTGCTTCTACCATACAGTGCAGTGATTTGTGAAGAAGGGCATAATACTAAATACCAAATGCTATAAAGTAATTTTATGTAGCAAAGCATCAATGCAATGAAATAAATAAATGATAATAAATATTTAATTTTCTCAGGTATTTGTAATATTTCTATTTTTAATAATAGTCTTGTAGTATTTAAATGTTTGAGGAAATGAAAAACTTTGATAAACTCTAACTTGGCTCTGAGGGTGGACCAGCAGTGGTATAAAACTAAAGTGAGCAAAAAGGTGCTTACACAGAAATGAATTAAAAAAAAAAAAACATTGTTCACAAATCATTTAATTCTGATTTTCCATGCACATGAATAACATATGATTTTGTCTCAAGGCTTTAGTCCAGAATTATGTGAAAATGTATATTTGCTTCTACCATACAGTGCAGTGATTTGTGGAAGCCTGATTATGTGCAAAATCACAAAATACACTACATTTAAAAAAAAACAAAAAAAAACTTGTTCAAATAATTTCTGTGAATATGGAACCAATGTCAGGTGTCAGGGGCACAACCTACGTGGAATTTAGCACTTGTAACCCACCTGGGTTGTGACCGCTGGTGTGTTTGAAACTAGACCTCCAAAATGCAAATGTACAGGGGCCTATGACTGCTTATGAACTTAGGGGACTGAGACAAATGAAAGGTTAGCCAGCCGATCGCTAAAAGGAAGGCCCAGCGATCAGTACTGGAAAAGAAAGGTGTTTCAATTTGTTTATAATGAAATAGAGAGAAAATAAGTATATAAACAAAGATTTAACGCTTGGTATGCTGGATTACAGAAAACTATAATACCGGAAATTACCGGCAGCATCTCAGGAAGAAATTAACCCCAAGAAACCGCTGCGAGTGCGAGGCACACGCCGCCTAAATAGACCAACACACACCTGGGCCCAATCAGGGTCATCAGGTCTTGCCAGTCGCAGAGCGCCCCCTGACAGCTGAGCAGTGGCATTGTGGGCGACTCCTTACATGTGGATGCTCTAGTCAAGCCATGGCCAAACAGCTCACATTACATTTCCACCCCAAGCACTTTCTTAGCCATCCGGTTCGAGGAAATATTAGTCTCTCATTATATGGACATAAATGATAACAATGAATAGTTGCCTGTCGACTCCTGTGGTCTCAAGGCGGGGACTTGTCATTGAATCTAGGATCTCAGAGGTTACTAAGAGTACTTCCCAGTGAGAGGGAGATTCTTAACTGCTAGATCTGCCTCTTATCGATGCATTTGAAGACACTGCCCTGCTGACAGACTTTGAAGGCAAAATTATTGAACTAAGAGTAGTAAGATGATTATTTTGACAAGTTGTCTGTCTTCTAGGTGGTTTTAATACATGCATCCACATGAAAAGAGGTAAAGGTCTATTCATGACTTCAGCAGACTGAGAAAACAGCCCAGAAAGCTGTTGCTTCCATTCACCTTAATCAGTTAATCAAATGTATTAGTACGTTCTTTACAACTGATGTTGTCACAGAGCAGCTTTACAGAAATCAAAAATAAAAAGGTGAAAATACATGAACAAAGGATAAAGACATAAAGCCTCCTTGTGAACCAACGGCAACAGTGTAGAACAACTCCTCAGAGTTGGAGGAAGAAACGTTGGGGGAACCAGGTCTGCAAGGGACCCCTCCTCTGGTTAAAGTAATGAACCCCCACACATCTGTTGTAGTGTAGTTATGTTAGATGATGGACATAATAGTAACAGTAGCAACTAATCAAGGTATGTGTAAAATTTCTACATAGTTGGTGATGGTGGGTGGGCAACTAGTCCAGGTCCAGTAGCTGGAAGGTGGGAAGCTAATGTGAAGTGGTGGCAGTATACATTGACCCTCTACCCCATTTACATGTCCTGGTAAATGTCAATGCTACACTCTGCACCTCGCACGTCCAAAGTTGAACATTTATTTTTACTAATTCTGCTCAAACTGTCATCTTACACTGTGGTTCACTCATTTAGATATGTGGATGTGATTTTATGTTTTATGTGATTGTTAGGTTAGTAACACAATAAATGTATTCATTTATTCATTGTGGAATTTGTTTGAAGACTCCACGTTTACCTAAAGTTTTGTTCTATTTCTGACCTTGACATTACCAGATTATTATTAAAACACCACACTACTCATTCTCAGCTGACCATCTCTGGAGTAATGATGAAATCATGAATATCAGATGAGTTGCTGATGGTGGTACAAACTGGCCACTCAGACATTAGTGGGAGGGATCTCACACTAGTGCAATAAAGTACTAGTGCACAGAAGATAAAAATCCCAGTTATAGTGTACTCTGTAGGATCACATTCGTCTGATGGACAACAGCATAGACAAACAAACCTCCCACTTCAATACTGCTTTCCTGACAATAATGCATCCTGCATAAAGGAGGTCCGATCAGGCCCATATACATTTCGTTCATTTTCTCTCATGTAACTTGTGTTCACTGTGATTTGAACCTGCTGGTGATCATTCCATCTCTACCTACAGCTCCACTCCAAACCAACCTGCTCATCCTCTCTGGTCTGTGGCAGATCTTCTCGTGGGACTGATTGTGATGCCTGTGATATAATGCAAATGAGAGATTCAGCAGTATCTGGGAAAATTGCATGCCGTGGTTTTTCCAATAATCAATGGCTTGTCATTGTCAGCATCTCTCTGTAGTCTGGTACTTATTGCAGTTGATCGCAGCATTGCCATTCGTGACCCTCTGCTTTATTCCACCAGAGTCACAGTTTATAGAACCAAACTCAGCATAATTCTCAGCTGGTCTTGTGCTGTATCCTATATAATTACACTCTATTACTTTAATGACCATCTTCTTCCCTCTCAATTATCTTCTAACTGTTATGGAGAGTGTGTAATTGTTGCAAAATACACTACATTGATTGTTGATCTAGTGATTTCATTTCTCAGCCCGTGCTTCATTATAGTGATCCTATATTCGATCATTTTTAAAGGGCAAAGACAACAAGCCAAAGCTGTGAGAGCTGTAGAGAATAATGTCTCACACAAACAAAAGGCAAAGGTTTAAGATCCTCTGAACCAAAGTAGCCAAAATTAGGTACTGTGATCGGTGTTTATCTGGCTTGCTGGATACCGTTTTATTTGTCTTGCCTGCCAGTTGAAAACTTGATGAGTTCATCAGTGGTGTGGACTGTGTTTACCTGGTTAATATACATGAACTCGTCTGTGAACCCCCTACTGTATGGCATATTCTATCCATGGTTTAGAGCATCAGTGAAGTCTATTTTAACATGTAAAATACTTGAATCTTAGTCTCAAAGCTCATTTGTATCGAGAACATTCTTAACTCTCTTAAAGCTGGATTCAGTCACAAAGCAGAGAGCACTTCATATTGCTTTATTGAAATTTTATATTATTACATCATATTTTGCACCCTGGACATTCAAATGTCGACTTTTCACTTTTGAAAAGCATATTTCAAAAATCACGCAAGCAATTTGTTGTATGTATTGTATGTTTATTACTGGGAAAGGTCCTTCAGATGTTTCCATAATGATCTTATGTACCCACGTGATTGATTTGATGGCCGATCCACTGTTTTTTGGGGGTTTTTTTTGCAATAATTGCAACCTGGCTGAAGTTTTTGTGGCAGTCACCCTGCAGTTTTGGGAACACAGACTAGACTTGACTGCAGACTCTAGAAAGTTTGGTCTGTCTCTGGGACATGAGGTTTGTAATTCATGTGATTCCAGCCTCTACATGGTGGGATGTGTCTTTATTGATTTTATCTATCTGCAATATTGTCTAAGAAACATTATAATTCAAAAATATGTACACAGATTTTCATCTGATTTCTTGAACTTACTTTTGTAAGATTACAGGCTTGTTGGAGATCGATTTAATATCACCAATCATCTGCTCCTTATTTAAAGAGTTCTCAAATACATAGAGCTGTTATTGCCTGAGATTCATGTAGATTCATGTTAAATTCTGATCAAGTCCAGGGAATAGTTTAAGTCCATCTATAAAACATCCTATAGGTGTCATTAATTGGTACTGATGAGTTGAAGCAGCTGGCCTCACATTAATATACTGAATAAAATGGTAACTTATGAAGAACTGATAATGTACCCAATACAGTACCTAGATGTTCAGTGCTCACCTAATGTGTCTTACTCAAAAAATCTAATTGAAATTTATTTGTAGGACGAATATGTTAGCTTTTTACAGAAATCATGAATAAGAAGGTGAACAGCACATCAAACAAAGAATAAGATATAAACCCCCAGTGAGCCAAAAAGGGTGACAGTGGCAAGGACAAATTCTCAGAGCTGAGTGACTAAAACCTTGAAGGAACCAATACTGTGTTGGGTTCACTGATCAAACTACTATAAATAGTTGATCAGGGGAATCAGGACCACTTAATGTCTGTTGTACTATCCTGGTGTCCAGAAGTAATGTTAGTTTGATGGTGGATATAATAGTAACAGTATAAATTAGGGCTTGTGTGTACCCCCGACATGGTACGGCAGGAAACTAGTCCAGGTCCAGCAGCCAGAAGGTGGGCAGCCAATATGAAGTGGTGGCAGGGGAGCTTCAGGTTGTCTTCCATCGTTCTGCCTGGTGGGCCATCATTGAGCTCTGAAAAGGGACAGAGAATAATTGTTTAGTGTTTAGATTCTTTAAGAACAGAGGATTTAAACATGACCAGAGTGTGGAAAGTGACTTTAGCAGATTTGACCATAACAGCCGAACTAAGGAGAGAACCAGAAGGTAACATAACATGGGAGCATCCTGAGACATTGGTGTCCAACCAATCCACCGTCACAATCCTGAGGGATCACAGGAATAATTCCCAGTGTGCATGAACCCCTGGATCTGCAGCCTGTAACTAAGCTTGGGCACATAAATTACCAAAAGCAATGAACAAGTGACCTTCTCAGCCTCGACTTGAAGAATGAGATCTGCCTTGAGTCCCGGATATTATCTGAAGGCTATTCCAGAGCTGGCATCATTGTAAGAAAGGCTGTACTCTTGCGAGGTCTCAACTTGGGAACTAGTAGGAACCCTGTGATCTGAGTGATTGTGATGGCTCACAATGGGAAATTAGATCTTGCAGGTAGTCAGGAGCAGCCTGTGTAGGGCTTTATATACAAGCAAGGGAATATTATAATCAGTATAGAATATGACTGAAGCCAGTGTGCTTGTAAGATTGGACTGACAGGCTCAAATGTTCCAACAATGATATCATCATTTCCAACCAAATTCATAGCAGCACATATACTGGGTGCTGACACCAAGTAAGACATTTAAGCTATAATAAGTAAGACATTTGGATTAAAGATTACATGAAACACATATGTGTAAATAGTTTAAAAGCCAATGTAAAGTTTGACAGGGACCCCCATCCTGGGAGTAATGATGAAATCGCACACTGTGATGAGCTACATGGGGAGACAATTGTCACTCAGAAGTCAGTGGGAGGATCTAATTGGGACAGTATGAGGCAGAAGACAAAAGTCCCAGTGCTATAGTGGTAATTTAGGACTGCATCTTGTCTGATGGACAACAATGCAAACAATCAAACCCTTTCCAATTTCAATACTGCTTTCCTTGACAACAATGCATCCTGCATAAAGAGGTCCGATCAGGCCCAGAATATACATTTCTCGTTCATTTTTCCTTATGTGTCTCTGTGTTCATCGTGATTTTGAACCTGCTGGTGATCATCTCCATCTCTCACTTCCACACTCCAACCAACCTGCTCATCCTCTCTCTGTCTGTGGCAGATCTTCCTGTGACTGATTATAAACATGCCTGTGGATATAATGCAAATGAGATTCCTGTTGGTATCTGGGAAAAATTGCATGCTGTGCTTTTCTATTAATCAATGGTCTGTTATTGCCGCATCTCTCTGTAGTCTGGGTACTTATTGCAAGGATCGTACATTGCTATCTGTGACCCTCTGCTTTATTCCACTGTGAGTCACAGTTTGTAGAACCAAACCAGTGATAATTCTTGCTGGTCTTGTGCTGTACTTTTATTTAATTTCCTCATTACTTTTAATAATATTCTTCTTTCCAACTAAGATATCTATTAACTGTTATGGAGAGTGTGTATTTGTTAAACTATTCTGACAAGATTGTTGGATCTAGTGATTACATTTCTATGCCCTTTGTTTTATTATATATTGATCCTATATTCAATCATTTTTAAAGTGCAAGACAACAAGCTAAAGTCAGAGCTGTAGAGAATAATGTCTCACAAACAAAAAGACAAAGTTTTAAGATCCTTCGAAACCAAAGGTGCCAAAAATTAGGGCACTGTGATCGGTGTTTATCTGGCTTGCTGGATACCGTTTTATTTGTCTTGCCTGTCTGTTGAAAACTTGATGAGTTCATCAGTGGTGTGGACTGTGTTTACCTGGTTAATATACATGAACTCGTCAGAACCTCCACTGTATGGTAATATTTATCCATGGTTTAGAGCATCAGTGCTCATTTTAACATGTGAACAATTGAATCCTCGCTTCAAGATTTGATTTGTATCGAGAAATAACTTTAACCCAAAGCTGAATCAGTTCATTGTGCTAGAGAGCACTTCTATAGTCATTGTCCACATTTGTTACTGCTTTCTCACTTTCTATTTTAATGTATAGTCCACACAGAAAAGTACTTTTTAGGATTTATGAATATCATCCTAAAGTAATATTATTTGTAATATTTATTGTTTATATGCTGAACAAACATGGGCTTTAGGGCCTACTGTAGCTAATATTTCCAAAAGTCATGCAAGAAATATGTTTTATTTTTTTAATGTTTAGTTTTGGGAAAGAGTTCTGTTTTTTCCATAATGTCAGGTTTTGCATATCCAGGAATGTTGTGTAAGAAATCATCAAATAATATTGTAGATGCAAACATTGTCAAGCACATTACTAGTGTACACACATTAGTGAACCATTGCACATTAAACTTAACATCAAATAAATGATCTCATAACATTGTGTGATAGCTGGGATACTAATATTACTGATCATCACTTCTTTGTTTAGATATGTATGAAATCAATATGATGAAAATCATCAAAATAAAAGGCTTCATAAACTCTGAACTTCAGTGAATATGGCCTCATAGTTTGATCATGCTAATGTGTCCATGCATAAACATCCATTGATGTCATTAAATTGAAGAAGCCAATCTGACATTTTAAAGCTTAGAAAATATATCTCATGAAGAACTGCTAATGTAACATATACAGCACTTCATGTTACAGTGATCACCTGAAGTGTCTTCAGAT
The DNA here is from genome assembly GCA_034509495.1 of Acestrorhynchus altus. Lineage (NCBI taxonomy): Eukaryota > Metazoa > Chordata > Actinopteri > Characiformes > Acestrorhynchidae > Acestrorhynchus > Acestrorhynchus altus. Next base: position 2,038,466 of record CM067519.1, on the reverse strand, counting down.
CATGATACTGCGCTGGTTAAATGAAGTAGATGTTCTGTGTAGAAAGACATTCACCTTATTCACCTACATTATCATCATCAACCAAATTCATGTTGCTAATTCATACTGGATGCAGACACTACGTAATGTCATTTAAAGTGTATTAAGTAAATGATTTTACAGTTCATACAGAAAATTTGGGAGGTACGCCTAAACTTCATGTGTGAGGCTCACCAGGAAATGGAGGCATGACATAAAGACCTGACAGAAGAGCAGCACAAAAACAAGCACAGTTGAATGTCATTCACATAAATACAGCAACCACCAACATGTAAATAGAACATTAACAGCGCTAAGCCCCTTTGGCCACCTATTCACTGTTTTAAGCACTTACCAAACAATGTAATAATCTTATAACACTGTTTCATCATGGTTGACCCTTGTGAGGCTCTTTATAATTTGAATGACTGTGAGGTGACGCTGCATCTGCATGAAGCAGGAACTCTGGAGAAGCTTGTCATGAGGTACATCAAAAACGACTTTACCCATCATTTGACCCACTGCATTGTTCATATTCCAATTGCCTAATGATTCTACATTTCAAAAGATGATGCCGCTTCTACGACACTCCACCTGCCTCTCTCTCTCATAGCAATACCTTTGTCAGAATGTTGTTCACTGGGTTCAGTTCAGCATTCAAGCCCTGCTCGGCCTGAACATCTCCTCAGGCACCTGGTTTCAGATTTAGACTCTGAGACCTCAGCACTAGAATGAGTTTTTAGCGCCATGACAGAGACGTGCCACGGTACAGTCCATCAAACTTCAAAGGTGGATTCATCATGGCTATCTGTCTCAATGGTGGTGCCACACGAGACTGGCAATGGCGCAGTGGGCCACTGTGGGGATTTTGTTTAACCTATCATTTCCTCATGTCTATGTTCCAAGGATATTGACTATTGATTCACACATTTCACTTCATTCTCAGCTGGACTATCTCTGGGAGTAATGATGAAATCGCGAATATCAGATCAGTTACTGATGTAGATAAAAGCTGTCACTGGTGAAGTCGTGGGAGATTCATGACTTAAGTATAAAGTCTGAGTAGAAGAGGAAACCCAGTTACAGTGTAGACTGCACTGTCTGATGGACAACAGTGTAGACAAACAAACCTCCCACTTCAATGCTTTCCGACAACAATGCATCCTGCATAAAGCGAGGTCCCGATCAGGCCCAGAATATACATTTCTGTTCATTTTTCTCATGTGTCTCTGTGTTCACTGTGTTTCTTGAACCTGCTGGGTGATCAATTCCATCTCTCACTCCAAGCAGCTCCACACTCCAACCAACCTGCTCATCTTCTGGCTGTGGCAGATCTTCTTGTGGGACTGATTGCGATGCCTGTGGATATAATGCAAATGAGAGATTCCTGTTGGTATCTGGGAAAAATTGTATGCTGTATTTTTCTGTTAATCAATGGTCTTTTATCATCAGCATCTCTCTGTAGTCTGGTACTTATTGCAGTTGATCGAGACATTGCTATCTGTAACTTCTGCTTTATTCCACCAGAGTCACAGTTTATAGAACCAAACTCAGCATAATTCTCAGCTGGTCTTGTGCTGTATCCTATAATTACCCTCTATTACTTTAATGACATTCTTCTTCCCTCTCAATTATCTTCTAACTGTTATGGAGAGTGTGTATTTGTTGCAAAATATCATGTGATGATTGTTGATCTAGTGATTTCATTTCTCAGCCCGTGCTTCATTATATTGATCCTGGTTCAATCATTTTTAAAGTGGCAAGACAACAAGCCAAAGCTGTGAGAGCTAGAGAATAATGTCTCACACAAACAAAAGACAAAGGTTTAAGATCCTTCTGAAACCAAAGCAGCCAAAAAATTAGGCACTGTGATCGGTGTTTATCTGGCTTGCTGGATACCGTTTTATTTGTCTTGCCTGTCAGTTGAAAACTTGATGAGTTCATCAGTGGTGTGACCTCGTGTTTACCTGGTTAATATAGTTAGAACTCGTCTGTGAACTCCTACTGTATGCATATCTATCCATGGTTTAGGAGCATCAGTGAAGTTATTTTAACATGTCAAATACTTGAACTGCCTTCAAGATTTGATTTGTATCGAGAACATTCTAACTCTAAAGCTGAATCATCACAAAGTAGAGAGGCATATAGTCATTAGCACATTTGTGTCTGTTTTCTCACTTTCTATTTTAATGCATAGTCCACACAGAAAAGTACTATTTAAGATTTAATATCATCCCACAATAATATTATTTTTACATTCATAGGTCATGCAAGCAAATGTTTTGTACTTTTTTATGTTTTGTATTGATAAAATACTTCAGGATTTTTTTATAATGTCAGTTTTTTTATCTGGGAATTTTTTACAGTTTCAAATAATATTGTGATTCAAAACATTGTCACACATTTCAGAACATTACTTTGTAACATTTCAGTTAACTTACTGGAAGCTTGAAAATATTACTGAATGTTCTGTAATGTCCTCTGATAATCAAAAGATTAATATTTGATAACTGGTCCCCATTGTTCTTTAAATACATAGACCCTTATTTTCTCAGATTTATTGATTTCATACATATGATGAAAATCTCAACTAAATTCACGTTAATCTTGCTACTGGATGCAGACGATGTACGCTAATATTTGCTGTGTGCAATAAGTAAATGATTTTACAGTTCATACAGAAAATTTGGGGATATATTACAGCCTAAACTTCATGAGGCCTACCAGGGAAATGGAGGCATGGACATAAAGACCTGATGAAGAGCAGCACAAAACAAGCACAGTTGGAATGTGCTTATCACACATAACACAGCAAATAATTCAAACATGTAAAACAGAATGATTAACAGCTGCTTCCTTTGGCCACTCATTCACACAATACTGTTGCTGCTTTTAAGCACTTACCAAACAAATGTAATAATCTTATAACACCTGTATACAGGGTTGACTCATGGAGGCTCTTTTTAATAATTTGGAATGACTAGGAGCGAAAGCTTCTGCCAGACCCAGGAAGTAGGAACTCCTGAGAAGCTTATCATGAGGTACACTAAAAACGACTCCACCCATCATTTGACCCACTGCATTGTTCATATTCCAACTGCTCATCAGATTCCTCACATTTCAAAAGATGATGCCGTTTCTACGACACTCCACCTGGGCTCTCACCAGTAATACCTGTCAGAATGTTGTCACTGGGTCTGTTCAGCATTCAAGCCTGCTCTGCCTGAACATCTCCCTCTGTGTCTGGTTTCTGGATTTCCAGACTCTGAGACCTCAGTACTAGAATGAGTTTTAGCGCCATGACAGCATGTGTGCCAATGGCCAGTCCATCAAACTTCAAAGGTGGATTCATCATGGCTATCTGTCTCAATGGTGGTGCCACACCTACATCGGCAAATGGCGCAGGGGCCACTGTGGGATTGTTTAACCTATCATTTCCTCATACCTCATACGTTCCATGACATTGACTATCGATTCACAATACCCACCCATTCCTCAGCTGACCATCCTGGGAGTAATGATGAAATCGTGGAATATCAGATCAGTTACCGATGTAGGGAGCAGGTGCTCGTCCACTCCAGAAGTCAGTGGAGGATTCACACTTGCATAAAGTATGAGGTACAGAAGATAAAGTCCTGGTTACAGTGTAGGACTGCAACTGTCTGATGGACAACAGTGTAGACAAACCTTCCCACTTCAATTCTGCTTTCCTGACAATAATGAATCCTGCATAAAGGAGGTCCGATCAGGCCCAGAATATACATTTCTTGTTTATTTTTCTCCTCATGGCCCTGTGTTCACTGTGATTTGAACCTGCTGGTCATCATCTCCATCTTCTCACTTCAAGCAGTTCCACACTCCAACCAACCTGCTCATCCTCTCTGGCTGTGGCAGATCCTTCTTGTGGGACTGATTGTTATGCCTAGAATATAATGCAACAGAGAGATTCTGTTGGTATTCGAGAAAAACTACGCTGTATTTTTCTGTTAATCAATGCAGCCTTTATCATCAGCATCTCTCTGTAGTCTGGTACTTATTGCAGTTGATCGGTACATTGCTATCTGTGACCCTCTGCTTTATTCCACCAGAGTCACAGTTTATAGAACCAAACTGAGCATAATTCTCGGCTGGTCTTGTGCTGTATCCTATATAATCACATCCTTCTACTTTAATGACATTCTTCTTCCCTCTCAGATATCAACTGTTATGGAGAGGTATTTGTTGTGGAACTTATTCTGGGATGATTGTTGATTCATAGTGATTTCATTTCTCAGCCCGTGCTTCATTATATTGATCTTATCTAATCATTTTCTTTAAAGTGGCAAGACAACAAGTAGCTAAAGCTGTGAGAGCTGTAGAGAATAATGTCTCGCCACAAACAAAAGACAAAGTTTTAAGATCCTCTGAAACCAAAGCAGCCAAAAATTAGGCACTGTGATCGTGTTTATCTGGCTTGCTGGATACCGCTTTTTATTTGTCTTGCCTTCTGTTGATAACGGATGAGTCTATCAGTGGTGTGACTGTGTTTACCTGGTTAATATACATGAACTCGTTCAGAACCCCCTACTGTATGGTATATTCTATCCATGGTTTAGAGCATCAGTGAAGTTTATTTAATATAGTTAAATATTTGAATCTCGTCTTCAAGATTTGGATTTGTATCGAGAATATTCTAACTCCAAGCTGATCTAGTTCACAAAGCAGAGCACTTCTAGTCACTGTGCATTTATTTGCTTTCACTTTCTATTTTAATGTATATTCACAGAAAGTACTTTTTAGGATTTAATATCATCCCAAAGTAATATTATTTGTATATTATTAAGTTTATATATGAGTTCAAATATGGGCTTTTAGGCCTACTGAAGCACATTTCAAAAAGTCATGCAAGAAATATGTTTTATTTTTTGTATGTTTAGTTTTGGGAAAGAGTTCTGTTTTTTCCATAATGTCAGGTTTTGCATATCCAGGAATGTTGTAAGAAATCATCAACAATATTGTGATGCAAAACATTGTCACATTAATACTAGTGTACAGAACATTACTAGTGAACCATTGCACACTAAACTTAACATCATTAAATGATCCTATAACATTGTGTGATAGCTGGGATAGATTAATATCACTGATCATCACTTCTTTTGCCAGGATATAAAAGTGAAATCAATATGATGAAAATCACTCCAACAAAGGCTTTCCATAAACTCTGAACTTCAGTGAATATGGCCTACAGTTTGACCAGTGCTAATGTTTAAGTCCATGCATAAACATCCATTGATGTCATTAATAATTTGAAGGAGCTGGTCTGACAATTTTAAACCTAAGAATTAGTAACTGATGATGAACTACTAATGTAACAAATACAGCACTTATGTGCCACAGTGATCACCTGAAGTGTCTTCATATCATGATATTTCATGTTGGTTAATGAAGTAGATGTTCTGTGTAGAAAGACATTCACCTTTTATTCAATTACATATCATCATCAGCTGTGTGTCAGTCCACTGCTATTAACTTAGCTAACTGGACGAGTTGTTGAGTTGAGTCTGAAACCAGATTGTAACCCTGACCTTGGCGAATAACTCAGAATCACATAGACCTTATGGACCAGCTGCCAGGTTCGACAGGATCTTAGTAGGAAACGAGAGTGCAAAAGAAGTGGCTGGAGGCAGGAAAGAGAAGATAACTCTAAGTGGAGGCAGGAAGATAATTATTATTTTAAAACCAGAAATAAAAATAAAAAGCACCTTAATCAGAACAATAAACAATAATATTAATAACAACAACTTATCACTCAAATAAAGGAGTATGTATTCTTTCTAGCTTCAACATTCTCCTTGCATCAGTCAAACCCTCTCTGGGCTACTGTCTATTGAGCTACATGACCAGTAATTTTCCTGTCACTCATATAAAGATATATTTACCATCAACGCCTCATTAACACCTAAATAAATTAATGCAACAGACAGAAAAAGAAAACTTAAAGTGCCTCCTTGTGTTATTGCGAACTCAAGTCCTATTCAAGTAAAACCATTCAACAGAAAAACACTTGTGGCTTCTAAACAAAAACAAAATCCACTCACTAATTATACGAAGTGTCGCTACAGCAAGCACATTGGTCTCAACTCACCAACATGAGGCAGCAACATTGACACGCAGTGATGTGACACACGTCTTGCCAGCTCTATCAACGAGACATCGACACGCCAGCATAGCGCTTATAGCATGTCATTTCTACTTTCGCGCCATGTATAGCGAGACAGGAAGTAAGTTTCAAAATAAAAGGTTTATCAAAAATAAAAGTGCAAGCGTATTGACATAAATAAAAAGAAGATAAAAAGGAAATTTTCTCTACTGGGTTACAAGATCATCAAGTTTGTTGATGACAATGTTAAGTCTGTCAGAAAGCCATCTGGAGCATGAAAGCCCACTACTGCTCCCACTGTCCATGCTCATCCACTAAATTGGGACCCTGGGATGGGAAGGAGGACCAGTAAATATGGAAGGTGGCTTACTGGCCGGGCACTGGCACTTGGGGCTCCATGGGCAGTGCTTCTCCATCTGGGCTTTGATAAAAGGCAAATACACTTGGCTGAGGATCTGATGGCTGTCCAATGAGGTGACCAAAGAGAGGATGGCGTGGGGGTGAGGTACACCATCATGTCAAGATGCGACTTGGCCACCAGGAGCTGTTCAACTTGCTGCCAGGGCTGGCCATGAATAGAGCCAATTGCAGCTCTGGGGATGTTGGTTCAGAGAACAGGGAGACAGGCCACTGACTCCATCTGAAACACATGGTTAAAAACCCAGAAAGTTGCAGCCCACCAGCATTGGAACTGGCAGATCTGGCACAAGGCCAACAGTCACTTTCCAGTTACGCCACCCACTCCTTAGGTTACTTATAAAGGAAACCACCAGCTGTCTCCATGGATGCAGCTGGCATCCATGGTTTCCTCTGGATGGTGATCCAGGCAGGGCTGAGGGACTGGGCCATGTTGGTGAGCTCTCGTCAAACATGGCAGGCACCTCAGCCCTCCACCTGCAGCCTCAGGAGTGAGGGATGCAGTGATTACTGGAGCATGATGGGAGCAAACATTCACTTGAGGCTTGATTTGATAGAATAGCATCCTCTGGGTCTAGTTGGCATGGGCCCATCTGGGGACTGCAATGGGGCAAGTTCTGCATTGGAGTCGTTTGTTGGGCTAGGAATGATTGAAGAGCTTCACACTATAGAGTCAGGACCAACACAATTTCAGCTGCCTCTGTTGCCTCCATCATGACACATTGGTCCTGTGCCCCCTTGAGCCCAACAGCCTTCTGTAAGGCTGAGCTTAGAGGAAGTGGTCCATATTCACTCCACTACTGAATCAGCTCCCAAGTGGTTCAGGCTGTAGGTAACGCTTGGAGTATTTCAGGAGTATAGTCATTTGTGGCCTGGGGGTGGGGTGGGGGATGGTCTGAAGGGGGTCTTATAGGTTCACCACTGAATTCTGCTGAAGCAGCTGTGGTTCCCAGCCCATACATACACATACGTGAGACAGCTCATACCACAGGAGCCAGATATCAAGGGCTTAAGGCTGATGAGTAGTCTGATCTGGTGGTCCTGCAGGATGATTCAATCACCTAGGAGTGAAAGAGCAAGCAGAATGCTGCCAGTCACAGCAGATTCACCAAACCCTCCCCATAGCCATGTATTGGGCAGGCTGTTTTTACATCTTAACAGGGGTCATCTTGAGACTAAATGGGGATAAGTGGGGCATGGAACCTGGGTCTTGAGACAGGATGGCCTTGTCCCCAGCCATTTGGGGGAGAAGTAGAGGGAAAGGGGGAGATTCCTCTCAGCCCGGCAGCAGCTCAGACCTCTCAACACACTCCCAGCTGAACTCCTGTTTTAGCACCAAGGACAGCATGGGTGCCGTGGTTCAGGCCATCAAGCCTGAAAGGTGGCTTGGGAATGACTGTCTGGCCACACAGAGGCAGCGCACATAGTGGGGCAGCAGGCCACAATATTTGGATTTGGTTTGTGACTGTGGGGATTGTCCACAAAGTGGTTCTTTAATTCACTGGTGGAACCTGTTTGTTTTGTTGTTAGGAACGAGCCTATGACTGGAAGGTCACTGGAAGGTGTGAATCCCCGAACTGGCAGGACATGACCAAAGTGCCCTTGAGCAAGACACTGAACTCGCCAGCTGCTCTCTGGGTTCTGAAGATGTGTGGTCACTGCCCCCTAGTGTGTGAAATCCCTAGTCTGTGTATGTGTGTATCAATGTGTGTGGATGGGTTAAATGCGGAGGATTAATTCTGTATGTGCAAACACAGTGGGTCAAATCAGTATAATTTTACTTATTACCAACTTTTATAATATCAGTGACCATGATATCTACTATGAGATTATTTTAAACAACACACTCACCTATTCTCAGCTGACCATCTCTGGGAGTAATGATGGAAATCCCTGAATATCAGATGAGTTGCTGATGTAGGAGAAAACTGGCCACCAGTTAAGGAGGATTCATACTTGGGTATAAAGTAAGGAGGTACAGAAGATAAAAGTCCCAGTTACAGTGTAGGACTGCAACAGTCTGATGGAAAACAGCGTAGACAAACAAACCTTCCCACTTCAATACTGCTTTCCTGACAATAATGAATCCCCTGCAAGGAGGTCCGGGATTCCAGTCTATATATATACATTTCTGTCTATTTTTCTCATGTGTCTCTGTCTTCAATGTGTTTTTGAACCTTCTAAGATCATCTCCACCCTCACTCCAAGCAGCCCACACTCCAACCAACCTGCTCATCCTCTCTGGCTGTGGCAGATCTTCTCTGTGGGACTGATTGTTATGCCTGTGATGGATACTTCAAATGAGAGATTCCTGCTGGTATCTGGGAAAACATTTACTGTATTTTTTCTGTTAATCAATGGTCTTTTATCATCAGCATCTCTGTAGTCTGGTACTATTGGCAGTTGATCGGCATATTGCTATCTGTGACCCTGCTTTATTCCACTAGGAGTCACAGTGTTTGTAGAACCAAACTGAGCATACCCTTGGCTGGTCTTGTGCTGTATCCTATATAATCACATCCTTCTACTTTAATGACATTCTTCTTCCCTCTCAGATATCTTCTAACTGTTATGGAGAGTGTGTATTTGTTGCAAAATATCATGATGATTGCCGATTCAGTGATTACATTTCCTCATGCCCTTGTTTCATTATATTGAACTCATATTCAATCATTTTTAAAGTACAAGACAACAAGCTAAAGCTGTGAGAGCTGTAGAGTAATAATGTCTCACACAAACAAAGTACAAAGTTTTAAGATCCTCTGAAACCAAAGCAGCCAAAAATTAGCACTGTGACGGTGTTTATCTGGCTTGCTGATACCGTTTTTATTTGTCTTGCCTGTCTGTTGGAAAAACTTGATGAGTTCCATTGTGGTGTGGACTGTGTTTCTACTCTTGGGTTAATATACATGAACTCGTCTAGAACCCCCTACTGTATGGCATATTCTATCCATGGTTTAGAGCATCAGTGAAGTCTATTTTAACATGTCAAATAAATTTGAACTCTCGCCTTCAAGATTTGATTTGCAGGACGAGAATATTCTTAACCTAAAGCTGGATTCAGCTCACACAAAGCAGAGAGCACTTCATGTCACTGTGTATTTATTTCTGCTTTCACTTTCTATTTTAATGTGTTATTCCACACAGAAAAGTACTTTAGGATTTAATATCATCCCACAATAATATTATTTGTACATTTATTTGTTTATTTGGTAAATTCAATACCCTGGTGAAGTAAATTTTAAAAGTTATGCAAGCAATGTGTTTTATGTTTTTTATAAGTTTCGTATTGATGTGTCATTTGATTTTTTATAATGTCAGTTTTGCGGTATCTGGGAATTTCTGTAAGAAGCCTTCTAATAATATTGTGATTCAAACATTGTCACACATTTCAGAACATTGGCTCTGTAATAAGATTACAGGTTAAACTTAATGGAAGCTTCTTTGGAAAACATTACTGAATGTCTTCTAACGCTCTCTGATAACTGGGAAAGATAATCTGGTCCTCATTAAACTGTTCCTTTAACACATAGGACCCTTAATTTCTCAGATTTATGTATGACATCAATATGATGAAAATCACTCCAAATAAAGGCTTCATAAACTCTGAACTTCAGTGAATATGGCCTAAAGTTTGTCCAGTGCTAAAGTTTAAGTCCATGCATAAACATCCACTGATGTCATTAATAAGTATTAATAAGAATTAGTAACTAATGTAACAAATACAGCACTTAGGTGCCATAGCATCACCTGAGTGTCTTCATAATGATATTTAGTGTAAAAATGAAGTAGATGTACTGTGTATGGATATAATGTTGTACTGCTACTTTTCAGCAGTTGCACTTTAGTGCTGCCTTCCTCATTCTTCAAAAAAGACAAATTAAAAATAAATAAAATATAAGGTTTCCCTAATCAAGTGTATGAGCTACTATAAACAAGAGTTGCCCACAAATAAATACAAAGGAGGAACCAGAGAAGCAACAGCCTGGGACATAGGACTTTGGAATGCAGAGCAGGAAATATAGTGTCTTGGGCAGCAAAGTAGCCATGAGCCAGGCTCTAAATACTTGTGGATCTGATGGTACAATGAACTGCAGTGACCTTGGGAGCAGGTCCCTGAACAGGTCCCAGAAATGGTCCCCAGGAGAGATATCTCTGGTACCTTCTTGCCAAGTCAGTTCCAAGTGTAAAAATTATTTTGTGGTCAAGAAAGGACAGAAACTTAAGATGTAGACTCAGAGTTTGATACTTCAGGGCTTGCAAAAGCCCTTCTGTGCTTCAAAGTATTAAAATGAAATGGCCATTTCAAGAGAACTGAAGTCTTGCAGGGGCATTAATTAGGGTGAGCAGGATCCTGGACTTGGAGCAAGCTGACCAGTCAAATGTCTATGGATCCAGAACATGGTCCTGGTCATTTGACCAGCTGACTTAAAGATGGCACAATGGCGTGGAACCTTTCCTAGAGAGCAACTATTCAAAGAGTTAATGTAAATGAAAAGGATGGTCTAATGCAGATGGGCTACTGACGTTAGACAAACTAGCCACTCATGTTGGTGGGAGGATCCAAACATGAGTATGAAGAAACATGTCCAAAGGTCAGATCCTCCAGTTCAGGGATACTGAACACCACACGTCATACAGTTCTTTTCTGCATCTGCATCAAATGGATGATTCCGAGCACAAGCAAAACCTCACACTCAATACTGCTTTCCTGAGAACAATGCATCCTGCAGAAAGGAGGTCCGATCAGACCCTGCATATACATTTTTGCTCATTTTCCTCTCATGTGTCTCTGTGTGTACTGTGATTTGAACCTGTTGGTGATCATCTCTGACTCTCTCACTCTAAGCAGCCCACACCCAACCAACCTGCTCATCCTCTCTGTCTGTGGCAGATCTTCTCATGGGACTGACAGCCATGCCCGTGAATATAATGCAGTTAATAGATTCCTGTTGGTATCTTGGAACAGTCGCTTGTATTATATTTCCACTGACTGACACTCTCTCAATGTTAGGATCTCTGTAGCCTGGTTTTCATTGCAGTTGATCGGCACATTGCTGTCAGTGATCCTGCTTTATTCCAGTAGAGTCACTGTTTATAGAACTACACTGTTTATTATTATAGCCTGGTCTTTTCCGGTTCTATACAATCATGTTTTTACTTTAATCACCATCTCCTGCCGTCTCAGATATCCAGTAGTTGTTATGGAGAGTGTATACTGGTCATAAAGTTTTACTGGGTGATTGTTGACCTGGTGGTTACATTTGTAGCTCCTTGTTCTGTAATTCTGATCTTGTATTCAGTCATTTTTCATGTGGCAAGACGTCAATCTAAAGCCACTGCTGTGAAGATCTGTGCGTCCAACAATGAAAGAGCCTCTGAAACCAAAGCAGCAAAAAAATTGGGTACTGTGATTTTTGTTTATCTGGCTTGTTGGATACCATATTATTTGAGCTCTCTGTCAGTTGAAAATTTAACATCTTCATCAGTGGTGTGGTGTTTACCTGGCTAGGGTGTTCCTGAACTCCACTTTCAACCTCTAATATATGCCATTTTCTACCTCTGGTTTAGAGAATCAGGAAATATATTGTAACCTGTAGACTTTGATTCCTATTCATCTGGGTTTAGTTTTGTATAGAGAAAACTTCTAAGATTGAGCTTACTATTTGTGTTCTATCTGCACCAAGTCTTAGTCTGAGTCACAGAACTATAGAAATGTACTTTCTAGAATTTAATATCCTCCCAATGTAACATTTTTTACATTCATTCACATTTGTTAGGCATATTTCAAAAAGTAATGCAATGTGTTTTGTTTAGTTATTTTTATTTATTATTATATGTGAAGCGTTGGGAAAAGTAATTCTGATATTTTCTCTAATGTTGCAGTTTGACAGTTGACAACTGTAAATGTCAATCTGTGAATGTAAGAAATAATGACACACAGATGTAAAGTACTGTCACACATTGTCAGAATACTGGGAACATTACTTTTGTAACATTACAGTCTAAATCTTACAGGTCACGCTACTCAGTGAGCCATCACATCATGTGGGTTTGATCTATATGCAAATAAGAAGTCCTTCTGTAAGACATCTAACAGTACTTGCAAGTCTCTCTCAGTTAATTGGTTGCCATAAATCTAAATGTATCAGTGGTTACTTACTATTACTGATCATCTCATCCTCATTAAAATAGTTAATACATAGGGCCCTATTTGATTAGATCTACATACAAATCTATATGATGAAAACTCAAAATAAGGGTTTCATAAATCCTGAACATTTACTGAACATGGTCTACAGCGGTCACATGTGGCTTTGTTCAGCTGAACAAGTATCCCTAAGAACAGAGATCCCACATCAAATGATTCACCACTCTGGGCTGCTCACACGCGCTAGTATGCCGGGCCACCTTCAGAGTCAGCTGAGTTGTTCCCAAGCAGAGTGTGAGATGAAGAAGTCCAAAGGTAAGGCACTTTGTCCATATTGTCCATACGCTGACAGTACTGAATCAAAGAACACACCAAGCCACCCAGTGTAACTGAAAGGTCGCAATCCCTGCAACCAGTGTCAAGGGTAACCACCTGACAGCTCACATTCGTGAACATCAAACTTCAAAGAGGTGGGGACCTGACTAATTCAGCCTCCAAACCACTCTGTCTAGATAAACCTGTGGCTGGACATTGTCCTAGTGGTTGTGCATCTTGGAGATTGTACATTAGACACTTTTGCCATACGTGCCTTTACAGCTGATCATATCAACCTGGCACCTCACTCCTACCCACTAAACCTCCTCCAAAAGAAATACGGGCATCTGAGTGGCCCCCATCCACTGATGATGCTCAAACCCTTTGCTGCTTATTGGATCTGACTGTTCTTATCATTACTCCATTCGAGCCAGTTAGACTTGATCCATGAGGCAAGGGGGCTCGCTGCAGTCCATAGAGCATGTTTGGGTGACCTCCGAGGTTGAGGGTCCAATGAGTAAAACTCCAATGAGTTACTTAAAACACACACAGAGGCTGTGACAAGTTGACACCTTTCAGTCAGAGTGAAAGGAAGTGACTATTTTAATGTATATTCCACACAGAAAAGTACTTTTTAGGATTTAATATCATCCCACAATAATATTATTTGTACATTTATTTGTTTATTTGCAAATTCAAATAGGCCCCGTGAAGTAAATTTTAAAAAGTTATGCAAGCAATGTGTTTTATGTTTTTTTATGTTTCGTATTGATAAAAATACTTCTGATTTTTTTATAATGTCAGTTTTTATGTATCTGGGAATTTCTGTAAGAAGCCTTCTAATAATATTGTGATTCAAAACATTGTCACACATTTTCAGAACATTGGTTTTGTAAGATTACAGGTTAAACTTACCGGAAGCTTTTGAAAACATTACTGAATGTTCCTCTAACGTTCTCTGATAACTGGGAAAGATAATCTGGTCCTCATTAAACTGTTCTCAAATACATAGGACCCTTAATTTCTCAGATTTATGTATGACATCAATATGATGAAAATCACTCCAAATAAAGGCTTCATAAACTCTGAACTTCAGTGAATATGGCCTAAAGTTTGTCCAGTGCTAAAGTTTAAGTCCATGCATAAACATCCACTGATGTCATTAATAAGTATTAATAAGAATTAGTAACTAATGTAACAAATACAGCACTTAGGTGCCACAGTGATCACCTGGAGTGTCTTCTTATAATGATATTTAGTGTAAAATGAAGTAGATGCACTGTGTATGGATATAATGTTGTACTGCTACTTTTCAGCAGTTGCACTGCTGTGCTGCCTTCCCTTGTTCTTCAAAAGACAAATTAAAAATAACAAATAAAATATAAGGTTTCCTAATCAAGGCAAGAGCTACGATAAACAAGAGTTGCCCACAAATAAATACAAAGGAGGAACCAGAGAAGCAACAGCCTGGGACATAGGACTTTGGAATGCAGAGCAGGAAATATAGTGTCTTGGGCAGCAAAGTAGCCAGCGAGCCAGGCTCTGGAATACTTGTGGATCTGATGGTACAATGAACTGCAGTGACCTTGGGAGCAGGTCCCTGAACAGGTCCCAGAAATGGTCCCCAGGAGAGATATCTCTGGTACCATGAGCAAGTCAGTTCCAGAAGTGTAAAAAAATTATTTTGTGGTCAAGAAAGGACAGAAAACTTAAGATGTAGACCTGTAGTTTGATACTTCAGGGCTTGCAAAAGCCCTTCTGTGCTTCAAAGTATTAAAATGAAATGGCCATTTCAAGAGAACTGAAGTCTTGCAGGGGCATTAATTAGGGTGAGCAGGATCCTGGACTTGGAGCAAGTGACCAGTCAAATGTCTATGATCCAGAACATGGCCCTGGTCATTTGACCAGCTGACTTCAAAGATGGCACAATGGCGTGGAACCTTCCAGAGGAGTTAACCATTCAAAGAGTTAATGTAAATGAAAAGGATGGTCTAATGCAGATGGGCTACTGACGTTAGACAAACTAGCCACTCATGTCGGTGGGAGGATCCAAACATGAGTATGAAGAAACATGTCCAAAGGTCAGATCCTCCAGTTCAGGGATACTGAACACCACACATCACACAGTTCTTTTCTGCATCTGCATCAAATGGATGATTCCGAGCACAAGCAAAACCTCACACTTCAATACTGCTTTCCTGAGAACAATGCATCCTGCAGAAAGGAGGTCCAATCAGACCCTGCATATACATTTCTGCTCATTTTCCTCTCATGTGTATCTGTGTTCACTGTGATTTTGAACCTGCTGGTGATCATCTCCATCTCTCACTTCAAGCAGCTCCACACTCCAACCAACCTGCTCATCCTCTCTCTGGCTGTGGCAGATCTTCTCATGGGACTGATTGTTATGCCTGTGAATATAATGCAGTTAATAGATTCCTGTTGGTATCTTGGAACAGTCGCATGTATTTTAGTTCCAATGACTGACAGTCTCTCAATGTTAGGGTCTCTCTATTGTCTGGTTTTCATTGCAGTTGATCGGTACATTGCTGTCAGTGATCCTCTGCTTTATTCCAGTAGAGTCACTGTTTATAGAACCACACTGTTTATTATTATAGGCTGGTCTTTTTCCGGGTTCTATACAATCATATGTTTTTACTTTAATGACCATCTCCTACTTTTTCAGATATCCAGTAGTTGTTATGGAGAGTGTATACTGGTCATAAAGTTTTACTGGGTGATTGTTGACCTGGCGGTTACATTTGTAGCTCCTTGTTCTCTAATTCTGATCTTGTATTCAGTCATTTTTCATGTGGCAAGACGTCAATCTAAAGCCATCAAAGCTGTGAAGATCTGTGCCTCCAACAAAGAAAGTGCCAAAGTTTCAAGTTCCTCTGAAACCAAGGCGGCAAAAAAACTGGGCACTGTGATTTTTGTTTATGTGGCTTGTTGGATACCATATTATTTAAGCTCTCTGTCAGTAGCAAACGTAACGACGTCATCAGTGGTGTGGACTGTGTTTGCCTGGCTAGTACACCTGAACTCCACTTTGAACCCTCTAATATATGCCATTTTCTATCCGTGGTTTAGAGAATCAGTGAAATATATAGTAACCTGTAGAATTCTGGAATCCTCCTCTTCAAGGTTTAATTTGTATAAAGAAAACTCTTGACAAAGCAGAAATCACTTCACAGTCAGTGAACACATTCATTAACATTTCAGTCTTAGACTTAGTCAACATCTCTTTTTTGAAGCAGTCTTTTAAACCATTTTAAAGATTTTAAAGCCATGTGTAATTTATTTGATAAATATGGGGTTTTTTATGCTTGGCAATGTTTACAATAAAAATTCATGCTGACGAAAAGAGAATTGCTGATAAAACCCCAACTTGTTCAGTAAGTATAGTGTTTTTTAGTTAATTAAGTGTAGGGGTAGTGTGTACTCACTGTTAGTAAAAACTCACATTGTCACACGTAGTGTTCTGAACTTTTCACCTGTGTTCATATTTTCTGTTCAAACACAGTTACTGTTTCTGTGTGTATATTAACATATTATAAATTAATAAATCATGATAAAGCTCAATGTTAAATTGCTTATAGTCCTGAAGAACAGTGTGTTTTATTTTTTGTCATCTGTTGATATTTTAAGGTTAAAATCCCAATGTAACCTTTGTGTCAACAATTTCATAACTTATATTTGATCATTTAGAAGAGACTGGGTTCAGAACTGGTTATCAGAATCAGAATTACTTTCATAATCCCAGAGGGAAGTTCTTACAGCTGCACCCAACTTTATTAAAATATAAAAATAAAAGGATAAAAATAAAACACATTATAAAAATTAAAATAACATACAGCTTGATAAAAAAGAATAAGCAGAATAAACAATTTGGAAATATTTACATCATAAAAAAGCCAATGATTATGATAATTAATAAATATGTACAGCTAGCGAGTTATGTGTAATACATGATATTTAATTAAATTTAATTTTAAATTACACACTTTTAGAAACAACAAAAAATAGACTTTAAAAATGCTTGTTTGTGTCAAACACTGACTAAACAAACCTGCATTCTGTAAATGAGTTCATATTCACACACGTGTGAATGTGACACATGTGACACACCATGTGACACATGGTGTGTGTTCAGTGTATTTCACTGAGGGAGTTCATGAGTTAAAGTGAAGGCATTTCAGCATCTTATAAAGAGTACATAAAGAAACATAAGAGCATCATTTAAAACCATGTCTTTAAGTAATAGAGTCTGACCTGTAAAAACAGAACATTAAATTAGAACAGACACATTAAAACAAAAGACAGTTAAAAGTAAAAAGAAAAGTAACCTTCACCCAGTATGTAACCTTCCGCACCTGACACCGTAACACATTGGACCTGTTTTAGGCAAATAGCTCTTCACCACTCTCTCTGCTTAGAAGATCTGATAATAATCAAATTCATCTTCTGCCTGTGTACAAACCCCTTATGCATGGTGAAGAAATGGTCTAAGGAGTGTGAAGAGGCTCTGCAGGGCTGTTTTGAGTGTGGGAAGAATTGTGTGATTCTAATGGTGGCAACATTGTCAGTCTGATTCACTGCAATACAAACTATGTCCCTGCTAAGACCATTTTGTGTTTCTCCAACAACAAGCCATGGATAGACCCTGAGATAAAGATTCCCCTAAAAAGAAGAAGAGAGCCTTCAGGTCAGGTAACAAAGATAAGCAGAAAGCTGTGAAGAGTGAGAGGGAAAATAAACGACAGGAGGAAGCTGGAGGATCAGTTACAGCATGGAAATGTCAGTGGGATTTGGAAAGGCCTTCAAACCTTTTCTGACCACAGGAAGCCTGACTTCCAGGTTGAGGGGAGGAGGGGAGTGGGGCAGAAGTGGGTGATTCAATAGATTTGATCACTTACCCATATCCCTGTATTTAGCAACACCCATCTTCCCCTCGACTTGGAACATTTTCCCAGTTCCTGCTGCTGAGAAACATCCCCACTGCATGATGCTGCCACCACCATGTTTCACTGGGTGGGATGGTGTTCTTGGGGTGATGGGATGTGTTGGTTTTGTGCCAGACATAGAGGTTTCTTTGGTTGCCAAAAAGTTCAATTTTAGTCAGATCTGATTGGTGTACCTTTCTACACGGATTTGAGGAGTGTCCCACATCCCTTTTGGCAAACTCCATAAAGGAGCCTTGCTATTTTTGTCAGACAGTAAAGGCTTTTTTTCTGTCTGCTCTTCCATAAAGTCCAGCTCTATGGAGTGCACAGCTTTTTGTGGACTTATGAACAGATACTCCAGGCTCTACTCGAGAAATCTCCAGCTCGTTCAGGGTTTGGTTTCTGTGCTGCCTCTTTTTGGCCTATTATCATAATTCATTCCAATCTGAGATGTGCTTTTTGGGTTTTGTCACTGTTTTTGCCTGCCTTGGACCTGTATAGCAAGGCAACAAACCCCTTTTCCTCATTTCTGGACCTCCCTGAGTCTGGTTTTGCACCAGTCGGAAAGGAAAAGGCTAATAAGGAGGTTGGGGTTAGGGTTATAACTCTCAGACCAGGCTCTTTGTCAGCACGGAGACATAGCTAGGAATTTAATTGGGTTCACTGAGTCGGCAGAGGAGTGCTAGCTCCCAGGGTGGCTGTTCCTGTGCTGGCTCCAATGGTTCTTTCTGCTCCTGTCCATGTACCAGTGGTACCATCCGTTCCTGAGAACAAGCTTGATCTGCCCTTCCTTTCCTGCCCTCTGGCTCCTCTACAATAAATGCTCCATTGCGTGCTGCCTGGTCCTCTGTTGCTAGTGCCCCATGGTACCCTTTGAGACAGCTCCTTGTTTTAGTGTGGCCTCTATTTGAGGTACTGCCTGGGGTCCCATCTTAGACAAGAACTCTGTTCTGGTTTCTCTTCTTTGCTGGACCTCTGAGCTGGTTTCTGATCCTCCAGCATTACATGGTGCTCCTGTTGGGTCTGCTATTGGCCTAGGGCACCTTTATTTAGTTATCTATTTATTTATATCTGGTGCATCTGCAGAACCACCTTTGTATTGCGTATACTGCAACAATGGCTCTCCTTTGTGGCCAAAGCAGGTATTTCATGTTCACATAACTTTAGCAACACAGCAGATAGAAAACAAACTGGCCAAATGGGACCACGTCACCCTGGAACCATGGTCTGCGTAACTACTCTGCAGTGTAAAAGAGGCCAAAATGAGTTTTGAACACTTTAATAAATAATCATTTATCTAATAATTCATTTATTCTGATTGTGAAACAGATGAGAACACAATTGTTCACTCGGAGAGTGTAAAAGTCTGTTAGGTTCACCAGGTAGATGGACGTTCTCTGTTTGTTCACTTTGTAAGATCGGTAACTATTACATCATATTTAGGCTACAACAGAAAACATCCCCAGCATCCTCACCTTATCTTGCCACCACCAGTTAGTAATCTTGAATATTAGATGAGTGATTATGTGATGATGTTATTATCAACTAGCCAGTCATATGTTAGTGGGAGGATTCATGCTTAAGTATAAAGAGAGACAAAAAAGCAGATCTTCTGGATTATTTCCAGGTAGGAGACCTGCACATATTGTAGATGGATGACTTAGAAAACAGACAAAACCTCACACTTCAATACTGCTTTCCTGACAATAATGCATCCTGCAGAAAGGAGGTCCGATCCGGTTCTGCATATATATTTCTGTTCATTTTTCTCTCATGTGTCTCTGTGTGCATTATAATTTTGAACCTGCTGGTGATCATCTCCATCTCTCACTTTAAGCAGCTCCACACTCCAACCAACCTGCTCATCCTCTCTCTGGCTGTGGCAGATCTTCTCATGGGACTGATGGTTATGCCTGTGAATATAATGCAGTTAATAGATTCCTGTTGGTATCTTGGAACAGTCGCATGTGTTGTAGTTCCAGTAATTGATTCTCTTTCACTGTACGGATCTCTGTGTAGTGTGGTTTTCATTGCAGTTGATCGGTACATTGCTGTCAGTGATCCTCTGCTTTATGCCTGTAGAGTCACTGTTTATAGAACCACACTGTTTATTATTATAGGCTGGTCTTTTTCCGGGTTCTATACAATCATAAGTTTATACTTTAATGACCATCTCCTGCCGTCTCAGATATCCAGTAGTTGTTATGGAGAGTGTATACTGGTCGTAAAGTTTTACTGGGTGATTGTTGACCTGGTGGTTACATTTGTAGCTCCTTGTTCTGTAATTCTGATCTTGTACTCAGTCATTTTTCATGTGGCAAGACGTCAATCTAAAGCCATCAAAGCTGTGAAGATCTGTGCCTCCAACAAAGAAAGTTCCAAAGTTTCTTCTGAAACCAAAGCAGTAAAAACACTGGGGGTTGTGATTTTTGTTTATGTGGCTTGTTGGATACCATATTATTTAAGCTCTCTGTCAGTTGAAAACGTAACAACGTCATCAGTGGTGTGGACGGTGTTTGCCTGGCTAGTGTACCTGAACTCCACTTTGAACCCTCTAATATATGCCATTTTCTATCCGTGGTTTAGAGAATCAGTGAAATATATAGTAACCTGTAGAATTCTGGAATCCTCCTCTTCTGAGTGTAGTTTGTATAAAGAAAACTCTTAAGACTGGATTCAGCTGATAAAGCAGAAATCACTTCACAGTCAGCATCTCTTTTTGAAGGCCGTAGTTACTGCAGTTGTCTCAGATAGTCTTTTAAACCACGTTAAAGGCTTTAAAGCCATGTGTATTGTATTTGATACATATTTGAGATTTATTTTACCTTTGCAATGCTTTAAATGATTATTAAATAATATCCAAACAACAATAATAATGACATAATAATAATAATAATAATAATAATAATAATAATAATAATAATAATAATTATGATATAATAAGAAACAGAACATAATAAAGAGACTACATATGTCTGTAAATATATACAGTACACACACGTCTAAAGCAGCTTTATGGGATTAAGCAGTTTTATGTTTAATGTTTAACTTTTAAAAACAAAATTGTTTCATGTTTAAAACAAAACTGCTGTTAAAAGCAAAGAACATACAGAGTGAAATGTCATTCCTTTTTTTCTTAAAATGATTTTAAACTTTAAAATCAGGGACATAATGTTTGATAATAGCTTATTAAAGCACATGAATGAGCTGCACATTCAGTTATTTTTGATCAATATTGAAAACTGGGCTCTTATATGCTAAATTAAATAAATGACTCATTATTGTTTTTTCTTATTGTGGTAAATGAGTCATCTGTTAATAATTTAAGGTTAAAACTCCAAATGGAATGTTTGTGTCACAACAATTTAATAACTTGTATTTAATAGTTTAGACAAAATGGGGTTCAGAACTGGTTATATGTAATATATGAAATAAAAAAAATACAACAAACACTAGCATTCATTGACTTTTCTCAGATATTCAGTCTTTAAAACCATTTTGAAGGCTTTCATGCAAAGTCCATTGTATTTAATACATTTTTTGAAATAAAGTAATTATTAAATAACATCCAAATGATAACAATAATATAATACAATTAAACAGATCCATGTTATGTATACACACGTCTAAAGCAGCTTTATGGGCTGAAGCAGTTTTGTGTTTAATGTTGTGTCACAGGTAGTGTTCAGTACTTTCACTTGTTTTCATATTTTCAGAACAGAAAAATACAACCTTTATGAATTGTTGAAAAATATTTTTTGTCATTACTACTCAGTTACTGTTTCTGTCTGTAAATCAATAAATCATTAAAAAGCTCAATGTTTAATAGCTTATCGTCCTGAAGAAACACTGTTTGTGTCAACAATTTCATAACTTGTATTTGATCATTTAGAAGAGATGGGGTTCAGAATGGGTTACATATAATATATGATACTTTATTCAAATTTGAATTGTTAAATATGTTGAAACATACTTTTAGAAACAACAAAATATAGACTTTTAAAATGCTTGTTTGGGATCAAGCACTGACCAAACACTCGGGTTAAAGTGAAGGACAAAGCAGTGTAACAGCACCTTGTAAAAAATACATAAAGAAACCTGTAAAAACAGACACCGTAAAACACAATGCAGCAAAATGCAGGCCAGACATCTCTGCATGGAGGTGTAGAGGTTCCTGATGGTGTCCTGTGATGATCCATCCCATGCAGCTTGAATGTTCTCACTCAGTTCTGCAGATGGTGTGGTAGGGGTGGAGTGTTGATAGAGCGTCCAATAGCATCCCACACATTTTCAATCAGGGACAGGTCTGGAGATGAGACCGACCACGGCGTAGTTTCTGTGTCTTCAAGGTGGCTTCTTCAGGGTTACCTTTGGTCTTTACTGCCTCTATTTGGCCTATTATCATAATTCATGCCAATCTGCGAAATCCTAAGATCCTGGGTTTTCTTTCAACTTTGATTACACTAGGAAACCAAGGCAACAAGCCTCTTTCCTCAATTTTTGTATCTCCTTGAGTCTGGTTTTGCACCAGTGCTAAGGAGAAGGCTCAGAATGATATTTGGGGGAGGACTATACCCCTCTCAGTTCAGGCTCTATGTCAGCAGGAAGATGTAGGAGAGATGGAATTGAGTTCAGTGAGTCAGCAAAGGATTGTTGGAGGATGTCTGCTCCAGTGCTGGACCCAGTGGTTCTTTCCCACCGTGTCCTTGTACAAGGGTTCCAATCCACTCCTGTGCTCATGCTTCTGCCCTTCATGTCCTGACCTCTGGCTCCTCTACATGAAGTTCTCTGGAGAGTACTGCATGTTCCCCTGTAGCCAGTGCTCCAGGTATCTTCTGAGGTTGCTCTTCGTTTCAGTGTGGCCTCTTTCCCAGCTTGGACAAGAACCCTGCTCTGCCTTCTGTTGTTGGCTGAAGCTCTGAGCTGGTTTCTGATTCACCTGGTTTGCACCACCTTCATGTGCTAGGTCTGGGTCTGGGTCTGCTATTGTCCAGGGCCCCATTATGTATTTTTCTGGGGTGCATCTGCAGAACCACAATTCATTCATTCATTCATTTTATGAAACGCTTATTCCTGAACAGGGTCACAGGTGAGCCGGTGCCCAGCCGGCAACTCTGAGCGCAAGGGCGGAAAACAACCCTAGACAGGGCGCTAATCCATCGTAGAGCTCACACATGCACACACACATCCACACACTAAGGGCCACTTTAGAGTCACCAATTCACGCATGTCTTTGGACTGTGGGGGGAAACCGGAGTACCCAGAGGAAACCCACGGGTACTCCCCGAACACGGGGAGAACATGCAAACTCCACAGAGAAACTTCCCAGGTCACCCCACCCGGGGGGCCTTCTTGCTGTGAGGCAACTGCGCTATCCACTGCGCCACCATGCCGCCTCAGAACCACAATTGTACTGACTACATAACAATGGCTCTCCCTTCTGGCCACAGCAGGTATTTCATGTGCTCTAGTCTCCAAAATTCACAGATGTTGGCTTCATTACTAATGAGCATGATGGAGAGTGCAGAGAACTGACACAGGACTTGAATGGTGTCTGCAGAACCACCTCTAGATCAACGCAGGGAAGACAAAGGACTGGCGGTGGATTTCTGCAGGCCTGGACAATTTCTCTACCGGTGAACATCCAGGGAACTGACATTGAGAGAGAGGACTCATGGGTGTTCACGTCATCAATAAACTGGACTGGACTGATAACAGTAGTGCACTCTACCAGTGGACAGCACAAACTTTGGATAGTGGAATCAGCCATCTTTTATGAAGTGGTCTGCTGGGGCAGCAGCAGAAAGGTGGATTTTTGCGATCTTGTTATTTCTTATTTCCAGAGCCCCTGTGGTGACATCCCACACAAACAAAAATGACTCAGTAAGGTGTCATAACGGTTCTCGGACGGTTTGCCACCTGCAGGGAACAAGGGGTCCATAATGAGTCATGAACCCCTTCGGTATGTGTTTATCTGTGACGTTGATATTCCATGTATTCTGATTATGAAACAGATATGCTGTTCACAAGCACACAACTGTTAACAGTGTGTAAGCAGACATTCCCTGTTTGTTCAAATCAGTAATGACTACATCATATTTAGGCTACAGTGATAAACATGCCTAGGACCCCCACCTATTTTTAGCTGGTCAATAAGGTCAGTAATGATGAAATCTTGAATATTAGATGAGTGATGATGTTATTTCTAAACTAGCCAGTCATATGTTAGTGGGAGGATTCAGGCTTAAGTATAAAGAGAGACAAAAAGCAGATCTTCTGGATTATTTCCAGGTAGGAGACCTGCACATATTGTAGATGGATGACTTAGACAACAGTCAAAACCTCACACTTCAATACTGCTTTCCTGACAATAATGCGTCCTGCATAAAGGAGGTCCGATCCGGTTCTGCATATATGCTTTTGTTCATTTTTCTCTCATGTGTCTCTGTGTGCACTGTGTTTCTGAACCTGCTGGTGATCATCTCCATCTCTTACTTCAAGCAGCTCCACACTCCAACCAACCTGCTCATCCTCTCTCTGGCTGTGGCAGATCTTCTCGTGGGACTGGTGGTTATGCCTGTGAATATAATGCAGTTAATAGATTCCTGTTGGTATCTTGGAACAGTCGCGTGCATTTTTTATCCTCTGATCAGCTTTGTCCCGATAGCAGCATCTCTGTGTAACCTGATTTTGATCGCAGTTGACCGATACATCGCAGTCTGTGACCCTCTGATTTATTCCAGTAGAGTCACAGTTTGTAGAACCACAATAGTCATAGTTCTAGGCTGGTCTTTATGTCTGTTTTATGTCACCATATATTTGTATGTTAATGACCACCTTCTTCCATCTCAGATATCAACTAGTTGTTATGGAGAGTGTTTAGTGGTCCTTCAGAATTTCTGGGTGATCATCGACCTGCTGGTTTCATTTGTAACCCCTTGCTGTATTATTCTGGTCTTGTATGCCATCATTTTTAAAGTGGCAAGACGCCAAGCTAAAGCTGTAAATGCCACGAAGCATGATGCTTCACACAAACTCGGAGGTAAAGCTTTCGATTCTTCTGAAACAAAAGCTGCTAAAAAGTTAGGCACAGTGATTTTTGTTTATATGGCTCTCTGGATACCATATTACCTAAGTTCTCTGTCAGTAGAGAGTTTGACCTCGTCCTCAATAATCTGGACTGTATTTGGTTGGCTGCAACTTATTAACTCCTCTGTAAATCCACTAATATATGCCATTTTCTACTCGTGGTTCAGAGCATCATCCAGGTATATTTTAACATGTCGGATAGTTGAATCTTCATTTTCAAGATCTAAATTGTTACCAGAGCATATCAAATTTTGATTGTGCAGAAGCACCATCAGTGTCACAGAAAGTGCATGTAACAGGCTTTTTTCTTTTGAAATCTTATTCTATAGAAATAATATGTTGTGTTAATTTATGGAAATATATGGAACATATACTTGATTATATATTGCTTTAATCATCACTGTCCAGTATTTATCATTCAGTCATTCATAGTAATGTCGAGACACAGCCAGTGCTCTTTCCAATTTATTATTTACCTCTGAATAAGAGTTCAAACTGAAGACTAGCTTTCAGATTTAATTGTAGAATTTGCATTTAGACTTTCCACTGGGGCTCGAGAAATGTGCTTGCTGCCCCCTGTTTTATTTCAGGTTGTTATTTTTGAAATCATCCAATCACCACCAGCCAGTCAGAGGTGATTTTGTTCACATCGTACTAGTGAATACTATCTCAAACAATGCAAATAATTATATATATCAATTATTTGTGCTCCACAATATCATTAAAAACATTCATTCATTATGTGTAAAGTACAATATACACCTCATAAAGATCTCACATTATGAGAATGTTTAATTATTAATAATTAATTATCAACATAAAGGCTTAAAATACATATCATTACATGTAATGAATATAAAATATGACAGTTTACCTTTTCCGAATTAAATTAAAGCTCAGACACAGCTTGTCTGGTTCCTGTAGACAGTATAGAATAGAACTCTCTGGATCAGATAAACGTATAACTAGCACCAAGTTTATTGCCAGGCATGAATAAAGGGGTATAAAGCCCCCCAGCATTGAGCTGTGGCGCAGTGGAGCTATGTTTTCCTGGAATAACGTTGATCCTGGTTCGTTTAATTGAGGAGAGTAGATCATGGGCCTTTAACCAACTTCTGCCTTCAAGATAAATTTAGTAGTGCAAATGGAGTCTTGAAGCAAAAATAAAATCATCCAAATAAAAAAAAAGCAATATTCTGGAGATTGTTTAGTTAGGACATTAGAGAACAAACATTGTGTTGGGCATGAAATGAAAGCAGATCTTGTAATGCCAGGTTAACACCACCGGATAATCAGGCCAATTCTGAGGCTGATTTGCTCAGAACACAAGATTCCAGGGTCATTGTACAGGATTATCTTCCCAGATTATCCTGCAGTGTGTGATATCATACAGTCTTTACTCTGATCTTCTCTCAGTGCAGCCAGAGCCACCCTGATCTAATCATACATACCAAACAAAAGCTGGACAAGTTCAGGGTCAAAAGAAGTGCAAGCGTTGGGGAGGGGTTTGCATGGTGGAGGACATTCCTCATGGATTTGTCTGCACTGCCTATGCCAGATGTAATGCTTCCTCGGTCTTTATGACTTGGCCTCTCTCCGGCCTTTGACATCGACTGGAATGCTTTCAGCTGTCTGTTCCAGCTCATACATTCTCCTCAAGCCCCCTCTGATACAATAAAGATCTCATAGTGGTTTCTATGATGGAGAGATCTCCAGACCCAGCTGCAGCAAAGCAGCCCCCAACCAAGACACAACCACCATGCTTCACAGTTAGGATGAAGTTCTTGTCCTGTGTTTGGTTGGTGCCCAAATATTTCAACTTTGGATTCATCTGTCCAAAACACATTGTTCCAGACGTCCTGCTCTTTGTCTAGATGGAGAACTTTAGTCCTTTTGTTTGACAGTGAGGGGTTCCTCCTTGTTCACCTCCCATGACAATAAAACTTGGTCTCTTTCTGATGGTAGAAGCTGCACTTTGACATCAGTTGTGGCGAGAGCTGCCTGTACGTCCTGCGATGAACATTTTAAGACTGTTGGATCTTCTTTACTCATCTCATGCTCTGCTCTTGGGCTGAACTAGGCATTTTAATGAGTAATATGATTAATAAAAATTAAATGAATAAAGATCAAACATCCATATGTTTAAATATGTCATGTGTATTCCACATCACTGCCTATAGGGGGAGTAAATTCTACTATTTCATGATGCAGTGGGGGAATATGTGATGATTTACTGACGTCGGGGACAAACAAGCCACTCATGCAGCAATGGGAGGATTCAAACTAAAATATAAAAGACATGCAAAAACATCAGCCGGCATCAGTTCCAAAGGCCAGAAATGCATTTACTGGAGATCAATAACACAGAGTTTAAGCAAGATGTGGAAATTCTGTACTGCTTTCCTGATAACAACTCTTCTTGCAGAAAGGAGGTCCGATCAGGACCTGCATATACATTTCTGTTCATTTTTCTCTCATGTGTCTCTGTGTGCACTGTGACTTTAAACCTGCTGGTGATCATCTCCATCTCTCACTTCAAGCAGCTCCACACTCCAACCAACCTGCTCATCCTCTCTCTGGCTGTGGCAGATCTTCTCGTGGGACTGATTATGCCTGTGGATATAATGCAGTTAATCGATTCCTGTTGGTATCTTGGACAAATGGCCTGCACTATGCTTTATGTGACCAATTTTCTCTCAATATCAGCGTCTCTTTGCAGCCTTACATTCATTGCAGTTGATCGGTACATTGCTGTCTGTGACCCTCTGCTTTACTCCTCAAAGGTCACAGTTCGTAAAACCACCTTCTTCATCGTCCTTGGATGGTCCGTTGTTGCATTGTATGTCATCCTGTGTTGCTAC
Organism: Acestrorhynchus altus; assembly: GCA_034509495.1. Lineage (NCBI taxonomy): Eukaryota > Metazoa > Chordata > Actinopteri > Characiformes > Acestrorhynchidae > Acestrorhynchus > Acestrorhynchus altus. Next base: position 2,010,530 of record CM067519.1, on the reverse strand, counting down.
GTTAATGACCACCTTCTTCTGTCTCAGATATCCAGCAGTTGTTATGGGGAGTGCGTACTGGTATTTAAGTATGCCTGGGTGCTTGTTGACCTGGTGGTGTCATTTCTAATCCCATGTTCTGTTATGCTGGTCTTGTATGCCATCATTTTTAAAGTGGCAAGACATCAAGCGAAAGCTGTCAGAGCTGTGAAGAACGGGGCTGCAAACAATCATGGACCTGAAGGTTCAAACTCTGAAATGAAAGCTGCAAAAAAGTTAGGCACGGTCATTTTTGTCTATCTTGCTTGCTGGATACCGTTTTATTTAAGTTCTCTGTCAGTTGAGAACTTCACATCTATGTCGGTGGTGTGGGCTGTATTTGGGTGGCTGGTGCTGATGAACTCCTCTCTGAACCCCCTTATATATGCCATTTTCTACTCGTGGTTCAGAAGCTCATGCAAGCTTATTATCACGTGTAGAATATTTGAAGCTTCATCTTCAAGGTTTCATTTGTTTTCTGAACGTTTTTAATGTCAGACTGACCACTTCACGTGTTGTTCTGACTCCTCGGACAGTGCGATGGACCATTTTCTGATTGTATGTGTCTCGTACGCCATTTTTATTTCTGATAAATGTGTAAAATTATAATACATTTGTGCTGGATGTGTGATAAAGACAGTAGGAAACCTGAAGTCAGAATCATAAACAGATGAAATGAAAATGATGAACACACACACACACACACACACACACACACACACACACACACACACACACACACACACACACACATATATATACTATATATGAATTAACACTACTAGAGCATCTAAAAATTAAACTGCTATATATTTTATATTCATTCCATTTTAAGTGATTTATTTCAAGCTTTATGTTTTAAAGTTGATACTGTGATTAGTTATCTATTCAGTTTTGAATTAAAAAAATATTATAAAAAATATTTTGAGATTCTGATTTTCATGAGCTATAAGCCAGACTGATGAACAGTAAAACAAACAAACTGTTACAAAAGTATGCAAACCTTTAGGATTAATATATAAAGCTGTATGGTGAGAGTTGATAAATCAGACAGAATGTAATGTCATGGTAATCATGACATACCAAAATCATGGTAATGTCATGGTTGATTGGTGTACATCGGTGTGTGTGTATATATATATATATATATATATATATATATATAAAGAAAGAACATTATGAACGAGTCACCGCAGCCAGAGAAAATGATTCTACATAAAATTTGAAACACAGGCATTGATTTGAGGTGTCAAAGGCACGAATTGAATGTTTTCAGGCCTTTTCTTTATGACAGCGTACTGCACACTGTGGAAAAGCCTTTACCACGACCTCATTAAACACCTTAGAAATGAACTGCAATGCCGACTGAGACCCTTGTTGCCCAACCTCGCTGATGCTGTTGACTGAATGGATGAGAATTCCAATAGTCACGTTTCAGAATCTAGTCAAGAGCTGTCCATATATGGACGGAGTGTATTGAGGTCCACATATTTTGTGCACACATCCTTGCAAACCAAGACGTCTGTGGCCAAGAAGTATGAGTGCTTTTCTGATCTTGCTTGAAATGCTCTTCCTGATGGATCTGGTAGAGAGGCAGAACAGGGAGGATCAGCAAACTCTGCTCTTTTGTCCACCACCTGCAAATACACCCCTTTAATTATGTGTTCTGGTAGCAGGAATAAATGATAAGCCTTAGATCATGCTGGAAGAGTTGCATACAGCCAATACATGAACCAAAAACCAGTCTATGTTGAAGCAGAGAGGCCGGAACTCAGGAACATGTTGTGGCAGATGGCATCGGGTCCCAGAGCAAGTCAAGGCAGCAAGGATGGATCTGCATTTGACTGTGCTAAATTCAAGGATTCCAGGATTTGAGGAGATTTATTGTTATTCATATCACATGTGGTACACGAGGGGGAACGAAATTCTGAACTCAAGGTCTTGGTTTAACACAAAAACCAATATATGAAAAAATAGAAATAAACAATATATTTCTAATATAAAGAGAGAAGGAAATACAATAATAACAATAATATTTTTTTTTTTAAGAAGTTTTGGTCTAAAATGTGGTTTTTCACGATGACAGAAGGACAAATGCATTAGAAAAGATACCTTTTACATGCCCTTCCTGAATTTGAGCAAGGCCAATGTGCAGGCCAGTGGGTCCTCAAGGACCCAGGGTAGAATTTTCCTCCATTACTACCATTATTAAAGACCTATCAAGGCATGATGTGCCTGGGGGCTATTCAGGTGGCCTCAAACCACAGGGCTGTCATTGGAGGTCGAGGCAGTAGAAAATCAAGACCTCAATTTTGGCATGTTTCTAGAAAGTGTCTTGTTTAATTAAAGGTTCGGCCTCGGCTTTGGTTGTGTAGGACACTCTCACACAGCGGATATTAGTGGTGACCTTTGAGCCTACAAGATAACTGTACATCAGTGGAGCTTCCATGATGTAATGCTCAAGATGATCTGCTCTATTCAGCTGAGACTATTTGAAACCCTTAACTGTCTAGATCATTTGTACAGTGGGATGGTCCATAACCCCCCTGAGACCTCATTAACTCTTACATGTCCTGGGCTTCGGTGGCCTAAACAAGACATAACAATCAAAGGTGTCAAACAAACAGGTGTGTGATGACACAAGGTGTTCTGATGGGACTTTGATCAGAGCTACTGAGACTTCTGCAACTTAGCACTACTTGGTCATCATGACACTGACGTACAAATGTAGGAAATGTGGACAAACGGGTGAAAAATGTTCCAATCTTAAATAACAGTATCAATCATAAGTAAAACATCAAGGTCATAACATTGATTATCTTCATCTACACTGGAATCTGTCAAGAAAGGAACAAGTACAAATGCCCAAACATCAGGCAGGTGTTGTGTGGTGTTCTTCGTATGCAGTGGACAGTACCGTCTTCCAAAAGTGGTTCAAGAAATTAGAAGGTCATGGGCACCTAAGGATCATCGATGTGATCCGTAATGGTCTCGCCTCAGGATACCTTCAGAGGTGTTGTGGAGTCCATGTTTCGACAGGTCAGAGCTGTTGTGGTGGACCTACTCAGTATTAGGCAGGAGGTATTAATGTTATGGCTGATTCCATTCCATTCCATACGTCCTCCTTTGACAAGTGTCCTTTGGCTGTGTATGTGAACCTGTAGGCCCTATAAAACCCACCAAAACATTAATGGACATAATGTGTGTAGATTTTAAGTCTAATAACCATTTTCCTGAGGTTGAAGGGTTCGCCCACCCACAAGCACCTCAACAAAACCCATCTTTAAAATGTTTAAGCCTGGATCTTTCAGAAATTGACTTTAAAAATGGGAATCCTTGGAATGTAAGATTCTGATCAGTATCTTATTTGTTACATTTCCAATCATAATTCAGTATCTTTTAAGGTCCCTCAGGGCTCATCGTTCCCTTGATCCATTATTATATCAGATTATAAAATTTGAGCAAATTGAAAACAAAAACATCACTTTTATAGATTTAGTTGATCACTATTATAACACAGCAAAAGCTAAAATCAGACTAGAACTAGAAACTAGAATTGTACCATCACAGCTTACCAGTGTGTACATAACTGAGGAATCCTGATCGTCAGTAAGATATCTCTTTGCAGCCACTGTTCAAGGAAGTGCTTCATACATGAACCCACTTACCGACACACCTGTGACTCCAGAACAACAGGACACACCTCACACACGTAGCAGCTTAATGACCTTTATTCCTTTGTTTCTACTGAGGTTGTATTTGATTACTGTGTTTAGACGTTTATCCATCTATGATATGGATCAGTGCTATGAAAGGTCTGAATAAGTGAACTGAAGTATAACTAAGTAAATCCAATTTATAAGAGTGAAAATATGTTTGGCATGTTATCTAATGTTGGTCACCAGCTTTCCAGTCCAGATCTGGCTTTTCTCGTGCATTTTCCAGCGCTGCGAGGTGTCTAGGTGTCTTATCTGTGGATAAGTCCAGGTGTGTGCTTGTGGATAATCAGAATGGGCTTTATTTACCTACTAAAAAGGCGCTGCAGTTGCTTCGCCTGTCGAAGTATCAAGTGACAACCTTTGAGCTTTTCAGAGCAGAGCTTTTTATAAAGAGAGAAGAACGAGGCCTGCTGCATGCCTTAAGCCCACCCAGCATGTCATTAAAAGACTTTCTTTCTGTTCAGTGAAGCAGAATCCCATTTTGGTCCAAAGTGAAAGCTTTTTCGAGGGGTTGAGGTTTTTACGTCTTGAAGTTTTTGGGTTGTGGTAAGTGGGGCCACTGGACCTTCAAATGAGGGCCGATGTTGACTCCTGGTAACAGGCAGTATATCTGGTTGTGCTCTCAGACATCCAGTAGCACTGAAACATTTCTATTTGTTATCCTGTTTGACAGACAAATCCAGATATGAATGGTAGGGGTCTCCAAGTGGATCGACGGTCTGTTGCATTGCCATGCTGCTTCGAGGGTAGATGGCGCTCCCTCCCTCCATCACTGTAAATGTGTGCTGGTGTGGCAGAGCTGGACACCTGGTGATTTCCTCCAAATGTGTCAGCTGTCCAGTGATGCTGCATCAGCACCAGTTCGAAAAGAGGTGGTGGTTGACCTCATAGTGGGGGAGCGTTACCAGTCCTAGGTGGAGTCACAAACAGGTGGGTAAATTGCATTGCCAAACTGTGTAATGGGTAAAATTCCATAAATTAATTTTAAAACATTAAATTAACTATTTGTCTGTTTATTTGATAGGCAAGAGACAAAGATTGACACAGCAGAAACAAGATGGACAATTTTCCAAAGGTTTTTTCCATGTTACCCCAAAAGAGCCATTATAATCCCACCCACTCTTGACCATCCTCGACCACCCTCATCCCCCCGTCACTTTAAATAAACTTTACTTCACAAATTTCCCAAAATGTGCAAAAAAAAGATACATGAAAGAAATTAAAATTAACAAGTAAAAGCTAAACCACTACATTTATTGCAGTGAATTTAGAAGATCAGACTGCTGAGTCTCTACGAAGGAGGCAAGAAAGGGGGTTCAAATATGAACATATTTTCATTTACTGCCTTTAAGTGCTTCTCAAACGTCTTTAAGCCAATGTTCAAACAAAGGTGGAACGAAGCCTTCTGCTTAGAAAGGTACACAATGCAAAGGCATCAGAATAAACAGCTGAAAAAGTTGCAGTTTTAGGGACCAGAACAAATTAGGCAGGAGATCAGGGGACAAGGTTTAGCTTTATAATTAGGAATGAAAGCAGTCAAACACAGACTCCCAAAAAGGGTTTAATTCGGGCAAAACCAAAACGTGAGCGTGGGTAGGTGGGACGAGATTTGGGTTAGACATAATGGACCGATTTGAACTGAATACGATTATGTCTCGAAGAATCTGAAGAAGTATGGATGTGATGAATAACGCCGTCCCAAACCTCTTGTTCAATAGTGAGCTGCAAATGATCTTCTGATTCAGAGCTGTCATCTGGATCAGGACCACAGAGAGAATGAGGTTATTTCATTTAGAAATATTGCCTATATTACCTCTATTGAGTCAGCATTGATTTCTAAAATATCATCGAAAATTGATTATAAGGTGATAAAATTCTGATTTTTTAAGGAAATATAAAAGCATTTCTGTACTGAAATGAGATTCATGTGTAGAAGCATAAATAAACATTGGCCTGAAGTTACATTCAGCTATCTGACGCATCCGGATGTGATTGAGCAAGTTATACCACATTTTTTTTTTTTCTTTTTTCTAAACGAAACCTATCAATATGTGTGGTGTCTCAGCAGCAAGTTTCTCTTCTGTTTGAAAGTTAATGTAAGAAATCTAAAAAGGCAGACACAGGCTGATCACTCGTGGACCTTCAGCATGTCACAGAGTAAGTTTAAGGATTTGTGTTTTTGACCGACTGTTTTTGATTGTGTGACGGTGTGACCGTGCCGGGGTGGAACTGCAGATGGGCTGACGTTATCTCAGCACACCAACTAATGAATGTACAGTAAACCACTATTTTACTTCCAGGAACTCTGAGAAACACGATTATTTAAGGAGGTGAAATGTTGAACTATAAAGAGTCTAATCACAGTTTCCAAACTTTATCAGGTTATTGTAGGTAACAATTAGCAGAAGCTCAGTTAAACTGATTAAATGTTAAATAATTTCATATAATAATTTCATATTCCCTCTTGTTAGTACACATTTCAGAGTTGCATGGGATGTGTTAAAGTTAAAATTTGCAGGGCAGGGGTGCCTCCAGGACCAGGAGTGAGAAACACTGGTCCAGAAAATGATCATCTGGAAAAAAGGCTTCCTGGTGGACTTGGTAACATCTGTTTGTCACGGGACCCCCTTTCCATCTGCTCAAATGGGTTAAGGGGGTTGGTCCCCTGCAATCCATTCATTTGATCGTGGGGGTCCCCAGTCTTTCTGTAACAGGACCCCTAACCATGCAGAGCCCTGGGTTACACAGTTACACCATTCCCTGTCACCCTTGCTTGCTGGGCCAAGGAATCAAACCAACAACCTTCCAGGTCCAAGCTTACTTCTCTATCCTTCGGGCCATTGGTGACGAACAGTGTTGGCCAGCTCACTACCTCCACATGGTTTGACACGAGGGTGTGATGGCTTAGGCCTGCAGTTAAGACCACGATGATTAGTGTATCCATTAAAGAAGGATATATCTTAGTTATGTAATGATGGTTCTGAATGAAATATGAAAATTCAGGTATCAAGTAAGAATGATTTGTTGTGTTGATCACAGGTTTAGTCCAAAACACTGAGTTGTTTGAAGATCGCAGTTTCGACACTGTTGTGCTGCTGGGCCGGAACAGCACTGACAAGTGCATTATCAGGCGTGCCTTTCTCACCTATGAGGACATCAAGCCAGACCAGTCTACATATGAGGTCTCGATCCAGATCAAAGCCGATTGGTTGAGCATCATCGATACTCCTGACGTTTCTAACAGACTCAACCCCGAGACTGAAAAATATATTTTGAAGAATATGAACAAATCGAGTGTGTTCCTCCTGGTGTTTCAACATGGAGACCTGTCTCAGGAGGATATCAATGTGATCACATACTTGCAGAAGAAGTTCGGACAAAAAATATTGGACAAAATGGTTCCAATTATGATCATCCAAAAGGATCTTCTACTGCAATCATCAACATTAGACACAATTGACCCGAACCTTAAAAAGATTGCTCATGTCTGTGGGAGCAGATTATGTGTTTTCTACAGAGAAATGGACAGAACGGAACTCATTCGTCAGCTTGAGGCACTTTTTAATATCCCACAAAGGCAAACGAGACCTAAACTAAAGAGGTAAGATACCAATTCAACCACACCAGTAAAAATGGTATAAGTAATGATACTGTCGATGTCATTGGTAATGGTGACAATATGGTATGGTCAAGTCTTTTTCTTCATTAATAATGTATAAATGTATGTATACAATAATAAAACATTCTCACATGTGGGTGAATGTGCTGCAGGATGCCATACCAAACCTCTATATCCACACATAGAAAGATTCGGTCCACAACTCCTTCTTGGTGCAATCATATTTTGTCAGAGAGAGAATAAATATTGTAAAAGATAAACCAGCTATATTTAAATTGGTGAGAAGCAGCAGCCAATCTCACATAGCATAGTCTCTATGTGAGACGGAAAGGACCATCCACCTGGAGCAATGTGGTGGAGGACGTGGAAACTCCGCCCAGATAGGGACTTGAACCTAAGACCTCAGCACTGGGAGGTGACTTTCCTAACCACCAAGCCTATGCAGGTATATCAAATTGCAAGCATATCACTTTCTCGCTTACAAGAAGCTGTGTGTGTGTGTGTTTGTGTGTGTGTGTGTGTGTGTGTGTGTGTGTGAGTGTGGCTGTATTTCTCAGCTGCTCTTTCACAGAAGGCTATTGAAAGAGGTCATAGGAAAGTCCTACTGATGACCGACCCTACCACAGCTGCAGTCTAGGCCGTGGACCGCAGCTACGTGTCTGTGCTGCTGTCACTTGAAACGAACCAATATTTAACACAAGTGCAAATTTCCCCGCACAGAACTGGGTATTTGAGACTGATCATCCAGTCACTGGTCATGAGGTCAAGCTCAGATCCTGCAGATTCCTGTCACCAGTTGATCACTGCATCTAACCTATCACTAATACCATATTTTGATTAGGCATGAAGACTACAGCAGAGTAGAGTCCTCGCCAGCTGAGATGACACCACCTGAGGAAAGAAAGCTAGAGGAGAGCAGAGCAGGTAATGGACCATTACTACAATGTCCATATATCTCCCACAAAGTTCAGACACACCCAGACATCTCCTACCTTTAACTCTTTGCAGACCCTCAGTAAAGCATTGTCAGCCCCTCATTGTCAATATCTCAGTTAACATTCTGAGTTTCGACTGACCATTACTGACCATTGTGATCTACTGTAAAATGATAACTGGACGCTTTGTTGTAGGAGCAACCCAGCCGGCCTCCACACCTGATGTCAAGATAAAAAGCAGAGAAAGAAATGTGATGACCATTGTCCTGTTGGGACAGACCGGCAGTGGGAAAAGTGCAACTGGTAACACCATACTGGCCAGGAAACATTTTAAGTCCCATGCCAGTTCCACAGGCATAACCCTGCAGTGTGAGAAAGCCGAGGGATTAGTTTGCGGGATAAAGGTCGGGGTCATCGACACGCCAGATTTCTTTGACGAAAATCTAAAGGATCCACACGTCCACATTCAGAAGTGCAGAGATTTCTCGAGGTCTAGGCCTGTCGTGTACCTGCTAGTTATGCACATGGGCCGTTTCACAGAGGGCGAACGAGAGTCCATCTCCAACATGGAGAAAATGTTCGGCCCGGAAGTGATCAATGAGACCATCGTTCTGTTCACATGCAAGGAGAAGCTGAAGGGAAGAAGTTTAGATGACTACATCAAAAATGCTGACCCTCAGCTTCAGCAGCTGATCAGAGTATTTGGTTCCAGGTATGTCGCCTTTAACAACAATGACAAAAACCCACGCCAGGTGAGAACGCTGATGGAGATCATCATGAAAATGCAGACCAAGCAGAACCAAAAGGTTAAAGAGCTCTACCCTGGTTTTAAGAAGTCAAGTAACAATAATTGCACTTTGTTTTAGACAAAGGCTCTTCAGTCATCTTGGTGGAGAACTGGGGTCTGCTACAGATCTTTGATCTGCATGATTGCACACAGTAGATTCCATTAACATTAAGAACCTTTGGCCAAGGGGAGAATTAACTTATTAGCTCATTGACTTGTGTTAAAGCTAAAGCGTGCAGGGCAGGGGTGCCTCCAAACAGTGGGCTCCACACAACTGATGAAAAACCAATGGTAAGCAGGGCTGGACTGGACTGACCGGCCCTCCTTCATCCCATTTGCCCCTTTGAATGGTTTCATTGGGATGTAAAGGGGAAAGATTCCCTTCACATACTTTTGATTCACCCTCTCCGTGGCCCACACCCATAACAACCCACCAGTATTCCCAATTCTCCCAATGGCCTGTCCATCACTGCTGACAAAAGGTGAGGTCATGTCTAGCCTACTCTGTATAAGTGTTTTTGTGAACAGGTGGTTCTTATACTATATGTATAACTATGATCGTGGTTGTGGTAGATGGTCTAATAAGTTGGAGAACCACTGCCATAGAACCATTCTTGGGTCTGTAAATCCTCTAAATGAGATTCTGAAGAAGCTGTTTGAAGCTTAAACGGTAACTAAATGTGAACAAAGACTTTCAGAGTGGTCACTTTGCACAGTGGCGTTGATTGTAACCCTCTTTAAAGAACCACTACATGATGTAAAGGTTCTATACTAATTAAAGGCCTGTCCTACATTCATACGTCCACAGCAGGCATAAACCACTGCTTTACTATATGATCCTACATATTGAATGCTGAGCTCAAGTGTTACAGAAAAGTATTGGAACACTGCCCTCTTCTGGACAAAGCCCCAAATGACCCCTCATCTGAGAAATACGTTGGATTTGACCAGGGCAGATTAGTATGAGGTGAAAGTCGTGCGCATAATTCTAGAGAAAAAGATAAACGGTGATGGGGACTGAAAGAACATCAAACTGTGAAAACAAAATCGGCCTAAAATTGGTTCTAAAAGTTCAAGCAGGGGATCCACTAAAATGTGCAGAGCATGGTGTGCAAGGGGCTGGAACCTAAACACCCCCCACTGTGCCTGGTAATTAACTGATGTGGTGAGTGAGCTGTATTTGAGTAGGGCAACAAAGACATTGCTCTCCAGAACTGGAGATGGAGATGATTTCTGCACTATTGTAAAGAGTTTACCTGTATGTATATATATATTTCGAAGATTTTATTTTATATATACATGAATAGAAGACAACATTTTGATGAATAAAAATAATTGTGTAAAGATCATTCGTCTCTTTACTTGTGACTGAAGGTCAAGGCCTCAATCAGTTTGTCATCTGGGTTTTAATTCCATCAAAAGAAGAATTTGGACAAATAACTAAAGCTAATATCCACTGATTCTAGTTGAGGCTCCTTGGAATGATTGTTGACTGAAAGTCGTTTGTCAGAAAATGTTCTATCAAGTGAGATCAGAAAGTGTTCCTTCTTCCTGCATGCCACACATTCCCCTGTTCATACAGTACATTCTTGAGCGACTGCCAAGTCATGATCGCTCTGATCACCCAGATGCTACAAACTGAGCTTGTTTACATTTGGTTTATCCTAGAGGTGAAAGTATGTCTACCAGAAGGTGTGTGAGTGCATTAAATAGTAGCTCTGTATATAATCCATCCAGTATGAACCACACCCTGAATGAGGAGGCAAAGTAAGAAGGTTATTGAGCTGGAGTGCGTTGGACTTCATGAACAGTGTGTGAAGCCGAGCCCCCCAAAGCTGATGTGATCCTCGGAGAACAATGAAGAATGGAGAAGAATTGAGATGGAAGAAGTGAAGGATATATATACGGCTAAGGTGGAGGAGTTTGGTTTGTGGTCCTAAAAAACTCCACATATAGTAGTGCTTCAGTGCATCAGCTCGTCTTTAAACTGCAGAATCTCAAATCATAGAACATTCCATAAGATTAACCATAACATCTCACGTTGTCTGACATTGATCCTCTCAAGTCTGCGGTCACACCTGTTGCTTTTCCCATCACATTTTCCTTTCCAGAAGGAATGTTTGGTGCAAACCAAACACAGCATGTGAGCACAGAAGCCTCATATGAACTGTGAAGCATGGGGGTGAGAGTGTCGTGGCTTGGCTCTGCTTTGCTGCAGCAGACCCTGCAGAGCTCTCCTCCACCACTATGACCTCTTCTAAAAATGTAGATGGGAATGTGCTGGAGTTGCCCGTTCTCAATAATAAATGAATAAACAGATGTGTGCTGAATGCAGCCTTTTCGCCACACTGCCCCCTGCTGACTTAAATAAGGAAGAGTATCTTTCATAAAGAGACAGATGGACCTTTGTGACTATTGCTGCAAAGCTCTGGACGCTATAGAGGAGAATGTTTTGAGAAATGGTATGAATGAAAGTGCATAATAACAGTACGGTCTGCTACGATTATATTTTAGGAGACCAGCAGGAAACATCTGGACCAATGCTAGTATTTTAACTGAAATTTAAAGGAGACATGATTCTGTTATTAAACAATAGCAAATGATCTAGTGTGTCATTTATTATTATTATTATTATTATTATTATTATAATTATTATTATTATTGTTGTTGTTGTTGTTAATCAATAATAATAATAATTCATTATTGTGTATGGATGGAATCTCCTGCAGATACAGTAATAATTTCATATTAAATATTAGATTATGTTTACACTCTTAAACAAGTACAATCTATGTAACGTTCTAGGTTAGGGTTTAGGTTTGGGTTAGTTTAGGTTTAGGTTTAGGTTTGGGTTAGTTTAGGTTTAGGTTTAGGTTTAGGTTTGGGTTAGTTTAGGTTTAGGTTTAGGTTTAGGTTTGGGTTAGTTTAGGTTTAGGTTTAGGGTTTAGGTTTGGGTTAGTTTAGGTTTAGGTTTAGGGTTTAGGTTTGGGTTAGTTTAGGTTTAGGGTTTAGGTTTGGGTTAGTTTAGGTTTAGGTTTAGGGTTTAGGTTTAGGTTTAGGTTTGGGTTAGTTTAGGTTTAGGTTTAGGGTTTAGGTTTGGGTTAGTTTAGGTTTAGGTTTAGGGTTTAGGTTTGGGTTAGTTTAGGTTTAGGGTTTAGGTTTGAGTTAGTTTATGTTACTGTAAATGTTAGGGTGGGTAATGAGCCCACAATGAATTAAATGAATAAAAAAATCAGCATGTTTGATTCTGAGCTTCTTGTAAAACCTCTGAGAAGCTTGTAAAAGCCACACCTGAGCATGTTATTCTCAAAGTCACACCCTGTTCAAAAACTCAGTAAATAAAATTCATGGCATGTTTTAACTCAGGGTTGCTGATTGAGTTTTTTTTTATGTTTTATTTTAATTCCCTGCTTTATCAGACCTGGGGGATGTTCCATCATCCATCATTAATCAAGTTACTCAAACACGACACTCCGGGCTTCAGACATTCCACGAAATCCAAGAAAATCCAGCCACGGTCTGATCCCAGTGATTCAATCCAAGCTTTATTAATGGCGGCTCAGTTTTGCACCAGTGATATTTAAGCAGTGAAGGGCATATGCAGACATATGTCAGCTTATTGAGTTAACTGGCTTTGTGGAAATACTCATAAAAAAGTGTTAAAAACGGGGACACCGATAGAGATCGACCAAAAATGAGGACTTCTGGTCGTTTATCTCAGGTATCTGAGATATCTGTGATTAAAATGATTACTAATAAGCAGCTGAAATATGGAAAAGATTGTGTGTAACATGATTAAAATAATCCTATTAAACTCATATTACTGTGAACGTACAGCATGTTTCACAGCTGTAATATGACATTCACCTTATGAAGACTTACAATCACAGGCCACAAAGCTGTGGTTTTCTGGACAATCATCTCCAAAATGATCCTGTAGATAATTCTCCAAACAGCCACATCACATCAGCTCTGCTGTGAGATTGTTGAGATCTCAGGTTTGATAATGGACGATAAAATGTGGTTAAAATCGTTTCAGGATGTTAACACCAGGTCCAGGTTTCAGTAAGCTCTTAATAAAGAGACATTTCAGCCTTATGAGAAAAGTCCCGCCGTTTGCTTGGCAGTGACGTCTCATACATCCGGTGTTTCCTGTAAGGCAGCCGCTGATGGATCTGGAAAAGCTTTTCTATTTGCAGTCGGATGCCACGGCTCATAAGCCTAAAGCTTTCATCTCGGGCGTTGTGTAAACATCTTCATTGGAATACGTGTAGATACATGGAGATGCATCTCCAGCAGAGTTGAATGCGAAATGAAAACCTTTTACGTTGACGACGGCTCCTTGTAGATGCCGCAGGAGCACAGGGAAGTTTAATTACCTCTCCTTCAATGAAGATATGACGTTGTGTTTTTTCCCCTTTCAGTTTGTTGTTCACAAATTACAGCAATTAAAGCTGCAGAATGTGTTCCTCCACGCGATCTTTCAGTGAATCCGAAAGTGGCACCAAAGCTCCTGTTTCTTCCTGGAGTTGACAGATGCAAACAAATGGTGCAGTCGGAGGTTAAGCCTCCTGCTCTTGAACGGCGGTAATTTAGAGACAGACGGTATGTAGTCAGTTTCTATTCGTAAGATGCCAGATGTCAGAGTTCACAGTCCCAGCCCTGAGCTTGGTTTGTGGAAATGAGCAGAGTGCTTCCTTAAAGCATTCTTCAACTTTCAGAGCCAAGACCTTGACATTGATCTCTCTGATGCAAAGCCAAGTCTCGAAGAGGAAAAGGATTGTTTGGTGTGAGAGTCACTGCTAGGAATGAATGTAATTCATTAAAATGGAATTACCTTAATTAAATGTTGTCTTTTCATTGGGTGGCACATTCACACTGCAGGTAGTTCGTGTGTCACACAGCTCCGGGGGTCTGGGGTTGTGGGTTTGATCCCCGCTCAGGTCACTGTTTGTGAGGAGTAAATGTTTGTTATTGACTAAAAGCAGAAGAACAGTAGCACCACATAACCTTTTATGCCATTTATGAATCAGAGAAGGTGTCACTGGGACATCACGTTAAATGTGCCAGTGCAATCTGGCTTAAAATGTCATAAACCCATAACATTATGACTCAAACTGTGTTGTTGAGCACAAACATATTGAGAGTCCACTTCTGTGCACTGAATGCTCACGGCATTTAAAAGTGCTGGAATAATACATGACCTTCCTACAGCTTCATTTGAGTCAATGGAGAAAGAAACGCAGCTCGTTAATGAGCGTAAAACACTGGCCGTCTCTTTAAACCCAAAGGTGCTTCTAATGTCATGCCACGAACAGACAGAAGATAAGTCCGTGGTCTGAATTGGGGTGCTCATGCTCATCGTGTCTTTGTTTTGCTTGCTCCAGCGCACCTTAATAGACTTACCAGGCACCAGGTAATGAAGTCCTTCATGAGTTGTACCAGCTGTAGTACAGTTCTTAATGTACACCACGTTCCCAGAACTGATATTTAATGCATGGAAATTCTCTTATGAAAGATACAACGATCAATCATAACATTAGCACCACTGACAGTTGAAGAACATTGATTATCTTCACCTACAGGGGCTTCTGTTAAAGGGTGGATGTATTATTCAGTAATTGAACAGACCGTTCTTGAAGCTGATGTTCTTGAAATTGATCCAGAACATCTCCAGAACAGTGCTGGAGTGCTCCCATATACAGTGGTCAGGACATCTTATGAACCAGTGATAAGGTCATGGGCACTGCTAAGGTCTTGATGGCACAGGGCACCTTCAGAGGTCTTGTGGAGTTCATTCATACCAGGGGTCAGCGTTTGTGTCTAATCTCATTCATACGTTCATCACTCCATCCCAAGTCATCAGAGAATGCAGCGTATTGATTTTAGTCCCATCAGGGGCGGTGACTTCGGTGCTAGGTAACTTGAATCCTTCGGAAATAATGAATAAATATAGTTTTGCCCAGTTTAACAGAAAACAGTGAGTCATAAGGCCTGTTGGGACAGGATTAGTCTGACCAACGAAGGTGGAGTGAAGTGTTATTAGTTCAGGACATCTCTGAAATTTCTGATTTGTAGAGGATAAGAAAACTCAGTACAAATGACTAAGATGGGTGTTCAACTTGCATTGACCCCTCCTCCATAAAAATGTGAGTATTTCATGGCTTGACCACATGTGGCCGTTTTGTCCAGATGTTTGGCAGCATTAGGTAAGAATATTTGCCCGACACTCGAACAACCCAAGGGATCTGTGCCATGTAGATGAAACTAAATGCTTCCTCACCATCTCAGTACTGAGAAACCCGACTAAACACTCCTTTTCCCGAGGATATGAGGGAAAATTTACATCTCGATTCACACGGGACTAAAACAACCTGACTAATATAGACAGTTTCTATTCGTAAAACGCCAGATGTCAGAGTTCACAGTCCCAGCCCTGAGCTTGGTTTGTGGAAATGAGCAGAGTGCTTCCTTAAAGCATTCTTCAACTTTCAGAGCCAAGACCTTGACATTGATCTCTCTGATGCAAAGCCAAGTCTCAAAGAGGAAAAGAATCGTTTGGTGTGAGAGTCACTGCTAGGAATGAATGTAATTCATTAAAATGGAATTACCTTAATTAAATGTTGTCTTTTCATTGGGTGGCACAATCACACTGCAGGTAGTTCGTGTGTCACACAGCTCCGGGGGTCTGGGGTTGTGGGTTTGATCCCCGCTCAGGTCACTGTTTGTGAGGAGTAAATGTTTGTTATTGACTAAAAGGAGAAGAACAGTAGCACCACATAACCTTTTATGCCATTAATGAGTCAGAGAAGGTGTCACTGTGACATCACGTTAAATGTGCCAGTGCAATCTGGCTTAAAATGTCATAAACCCATAACATTATGACTCAAACTGTGCTGAGGTTCTGTTTACAGCTTGTTTTACAGGAGGCAAAATAGTCTGGAATTTTTGCCAAAGCAGGACTGTTCTGTCTGGAATAATGACCTACATGGTGCATTTGGACGGGACTAAAATTAGTGAAAATCCCCCCAAAAAATGATTTTAACCCACCTGCCCATGTTAAACAAATCCATATGAACAGGCCTATAGAGTGTCCCCAAAAGCAAGCCACACAATCAAAATATGTCTTCCAAACGACTGTGAGAAACTCATTTACATATACATTTACTGCTTATCTGAAGCTCTGCTCTAACAATAAGCATCTTAACCGGATCACATTCTTTGTTGTTGCTGAACAATCCCACACAATTGTGAATCTCAAGCGAAGCGACGTGTATGTATATTTTTATCTTTCAGCATGTCCCTCTGTATGAACATCACAAGCACGTGTTTGCAAGATGCTTCTCTAAAGATCTCCTGCAGGGTGTTCACAGCGTGGTGCTACTCATGGGTGAAGTGATCAGTTTGTATCACCAGCAGGAAGATGTGCAGTCTGGAAACTTGAAGGCATATTTCCTGTTTGATGTGTTCTGCTGTTTTGTGGGGTGTCCAAGACACTAAGGGTGTAAGTTGCATAAAACTGTCCCTTTTGTTGTGAACATTTCCCTCCTGGCAAGTCTCGGCCACAGTGACCTAAATCCTTCACTGTCAAGGACAATGCTTCCAAACTGTGCTTTTCCTCTACTCTTACTTACAGTGCCTCGAAAAAGTGTTCATACCTCTTGAACGTTTCCACATTTTTCTGTTACTGCCACAAATGTAACCTTTAGAAACTTGAGGCCAATTTGTGGGATGTTTTCATAGTTTAATGTACTTTTATTCACCAAAAACAAAAGAAAAAATAAAATAAAATAAAATAATAATAATAATTATAGAAGACAGCATTGGGCTCCTCAAATGCTTCTTCATTTCAGATGTAAAAAATAAGAACATTGATATTTCTGTAAATCTGACTACAATGTACTTCAATGTACTTATTAAAAGTACAAAGAAAAATTACACAAATATTTATAATAACAAATTCTTCAATATACTTGACAGTACTCTAAATAAAATCAATTTTCTTTATTATTTTTATTATGCATCAGTGTTCTCGTCTCAGTACTTTTATTTTGAAATTTGCAGTGATGTCATCAGTCAGAGTCTGTATGCAGGTTGAGCCTGTACACACGGACAGAGCAGTAAACATGCACTGGAAGCTCATTTGGCCTCGTTTGTCACACAATGATGAGAGCATGGTTGTGATAGATTGGGAAACTCTGTAGTGTGTTATGAGGTGGATCGTGTCTGTAGGTTACTCTGAACCTGAGTTATGAAGCCTAGAAAACAGCATGTAACTGCCTGGAAGTGACAGATCTTGATGATAGCAAAGATCAGACTGATAGCTGGTCATCCACAACTATGCCAAGACTTCCGACTACACAAGGTTTAAGGTCAGCCAAGATAATATCAGCCTTCGCTGTGATCGTTCTTTTATTAATACACGTTAATTCCACAGCCTTTAGAA
The DNA here is from genome assembly GCA_034509495.1 of Acestrorhynchus altus. NCBI lineage: Eukaryota > Metazoa > Chordata > Actinopteri > Characiformes > Acestrorhynchidae > Acestrorhynchus > Acestrorhynchus altus. The sequence goes on along the minus strand of CM067519.1, from coordinate 1,993,006 downwards.
ACCCAGGAAAAACAGCCCCCTGATACTTGACAAGCATTTCACAGCTGTTTGTGCCACGGTGTGTTTTTATTAGATCTGAATGTGAAAACCTGAAAGGATCATGCCACACATTGGTTTTGTGTTTTACTTTTGATAAAACTACCCTGAAACAAGTTATTAAAGACTTAAATATGCGGAAATAAAATCAGCCACCCTTCTGAAATCAAAGATTCTCGCCTGGCGTTGATGAATGCAGCAGGTATCCATTATCTTGAAGAGCGAGCTGTCAAATCAAATGTTCGTTACCAAAATTTGAAGAAAGTTGTTCTGCAAATTAAAGCCACAGGGAGCTTGTTATACACAACGTGTGAACCCTCTCCTTGGTCTCGTTGTTGTAGTCGTATGACAGGTAAAGTAGTTTTTACTTTCATTTAGTCAAAGCGTGCGGTGCCCTGAAATCTGGAGCCGAAGGAAACCGTCTAAAATCAGTTCTGAAAGAATAGCGTTGAAGTTATGAAGAAGAATGTTAAAGTTCTACGATTAAACTGTTTGCTGCTTTGGATGAGCTGGGGATGTCATTTCTGTCCTGTTTCCACAGCTACCTCAATCAGGTAGATCGCTTTGGATTGACACTCCAGACATTTCACCGGAGCTCTACGTGTGAACACAAATGTCCAAATCTCGCAAATCTACACCCTTGCAAGTACACAAACACAGATGCCAGTGCCCAGCCAACACCCATAAATAACACTCAGAATGCAGGTTGCCTTATGAAATGGAACTAAACGTGGACGGAGCAGTTAACATGCACTGGAAGCTCCTTTGGCCTTTAAACTGGGATTTAATTTAGTTGGAATTTAAGGAATGTTTGCTGTGAGGTGAATTACTCACTCATTCATCACACAAGGATGAGACCATGGTTATATTCAGGAAGTCTTGGTGACTATTTCCTGGTTACTGCAAATTCTGATAAACAATGTCAAATAAAAAGTGGCTTGACAGGATTCTCAGCTATGTTAACAGCAATCTGAAAACCTCTGAGATGACTCTGCTGTATGCAGATTTGGTATCTACTCTCTCTGCCCACTCTATCAGCTCCTCTGATCACACAGGAGCTCTTTGTGGTTCTACAATTCCAGACTGTAGTTCATCTGTTTCTCTGCGGACTTCATTCTCCTCCTTTCACCCTGATCTTCAATGATCAGGACCCCACAGGACCACCACAGAGCAGATATGATGTGGGTGGTGGGTCATTCTCAGCACTGCAGTCACACTGAGTTCATTAGACGCAGCAGTGCTGCTGGAGTGTTTAAACACTGTGCCCATTCACTGTCCACTTACTATGCAGAGAATCTATAAATATTTAAAAAAAAACTGATTGTGGAGAATTTCTATTGTATATTCTCTATGAAAATAACCACAACGGAAATAAAAATTGATTTTTGTTCATTTTATTTTTATTTACATTAGAATTATCGTATCAGCTTGTTGACCTTATAGTATATTATGGCCTTCTTACAGTTAACAGTATGCAGCTCTACTTCCAAAGGGCTTCTGAGTTAAACAGCTCTAGACAAATTTCATAATTCATAAGATTTCATTGATTATTCTCATAAAAGATAAGGTTCTTAAACGTTTGTGTAAACCCATTCATAGGCAAGATTTTTGTAAGGACACAGGTGTCCACATGACTGGACAGAATGAGTCTTATACAGAAATACTGATTAAAAATGTAAATTAAAGTTAGACTGAATTGAAGGTGGTGAAGTGAAGTTAGTAGTTTCCAGTTCTGTGTAAAATATGAAGCCGTAAATAAATGGATGCATTGCTGTTTTCCTTCACTTTCTCTGCCTAATCCTGGTCGTTCAGAAGTATTTGTTGAAAGACAACAATTCTCTGATGGAGGACGTGAAGGAAGCTGAAGTTGTATGTTTGACGCTCTGCCAGCTCCCTGGCGATCGTCTGCTGTTTGATTTTTCTTTCTGCTTCTTCATACATCTCCTGAGTGAAGTACTTTCCTCCATTCGTTGACATCAGATCGTCGATCTTATTGAAGAGGTTCCTGACCTGGACTTGGTTGTTCTTGTCAATGTTGCTGAAGGCAACATATCTACTCCCACAAGACTCGACCACTTTACGGAGTCGTGAATGTCCAGTGCTCACGTAGTCGTCTACTGATTGACCTTCCAGTGCCTCTCCATGTGTGAACACCGCTATCATATATTTAGAAGCTTCATTTCCAAAGATCTCCTGCAGGGCCTTGACAGCGTTATGCTCTTCAGTGGTGAAACGGCCAATTTGCATCACCAGCAGGAAGACGTGAGGTCCAGGGGATGAAACCTGAATGCATCGTACGATCTCTTTTTTGATGCTTTCTGTTGTTTTACTCGTATCCAAGATTCCAGGAGTGTCAATGATGTAAACGTCCCTTTTGGTCCTTGGGACTTTTTCCTTCTGGCAGGTGAAGGTCACTGAATTCGCTGTGGGACGTGATACAAATGCCTTTGTGCCGAGAATAGTGTTCCCAAGAGCACTTTTCCCAACTCCAGTTTTCCCTATCATCACTATGCGAAGTAATGGGCCTGCCAACAGAACAGAATGAGTGTTTCAGGTAACAGCAGTTTAAAATCTGAATCCTGGATCTAAATAAATGAATAAATCAGTATTATTGGGAAAACAAAAACAAAAACAAAAACAAAGCAAAACAAAAAAAGCCCAGTAAAAATCACTTACAGGGTTGAAAAACCAACGCTGAAGCTACACAACAGTTCCATTCTCTGTAATATTCAATTTACTCTTCATTACATTTAATATTTAATATATCAGATATGGATTTGCCACATTTTTCGAAAGAATAAAAAATAGTTTTTTTTATATATTTATGAGCTGAAATAACGAAATATATTATTACATTTGTGTTACTGACTGGGTTACAGTCTGTCAATTCCTGATTTTGCTACTTTTGGAGTTTTGAAATATCATCTTTAAATTTACGTTATTCATCAAAATGCTATATTTCCATTTTCATGAATGCATATTATATGTATAGATGGATACTGGCTTTTTTTCTACCATGGGAATTTCGGCTTTACAGCCAGGAAATCTGACATTCCAAAAATATACTAATCTTAAATAAATTAAAATAATGTTTCATTGTTAACTTCCAGATCCATTGATCTTCTACTTACAGAACACACATTCTTCTGCATGCTGTAAATTCAAAGATCATATAGACTGTAACTGGGCTGGATATCAGAAACAAATTAAATGTAAGTTAAAATATATTAAAAAAACATGTAAAACCCCCCTAATTTATATATGTCTAATATATGATGTGTACAGATATGTAAATCACATACGTGACTATAATTTCCCTGAGGGAACCCTCCCAGAGGATCAATAAAGTTCTATCCTATCCTACGTATGTATATTTTGAAACATTTGTGAATTGATATATTAGATCAGAGGTCATCCTGGTCCTGGAGTGTCAGATTCCTGCACATTTTAGTGTTTTTCCTGCTCAAACACACCTGATTGGGAAATCAGTAGTCTGTCCAGGACCGGAATTACTTTACCAGTATATGTATGGGCCATATTTGTAGATAGAACAGATTGCAATCACACACATAGTTGTTACATCAGATAATTCCCAACTGTACTGAAAAGGTATTTATGGTTTTGTTTTCATTAAAGAAAAAGGAAAAAGACCAAAACCCACCGTCTGGAATGTCAGTTCTCCAGGGCAAGCAATTGCAGCAGGCAGTCTTCCACATTGTTCCTTCAAACCAACGCTGCACAAAGAAACAAAAACAAAGCCGTCTGAAATTTAAAGGCAGCTGAAGTGGCAACCTGTCATGCAGCCTATTCCTTCCACGCCCTTTTAGTTACTGCTCTCATATAACAACCCATGCACTTTTCATTTTCATTTACTGAGCTCCGAGTCTTCTATAGGCGTCAGAGTGGAAAGACGTCACCTAAAACATGCTTCGCTTAACTTAAACAAGTTATAGCAGAAGGTAAGTTATGCTTATGTCTACATTTATGCATTCAGAGAACTGGAATTATGACTTCAGTCCATGCAGCACGTCTGCTCTTATTTTCAGACTAGAAGGTTGACAACTCTGTAGACAGTGGCCAACTGGGGAAAACGTACAGCTGCATATACTCTGACCATGGAAAACTCAATGGTTCCAAAGGATGTCAAGGAGGATGTCAACATAATCTATGTCGTCTTACTGGGACAGAGAGGCTGCATCAAGGCACTGATTGGGAATACCATGCTGGGCAACGAATGTTTCAAGCCAGAAACATCCACATGTAAGAGGGTAGTGTACTGCATGAGTGGTCAGATGTGCTGTGTCATAAACACGCCAGACCTTTACCACGGACCAAAGCTTGGCTCTGAGGAACAGGACTTAGAGGAGACAACCTTATCTTTCTCAGAGGCACGGGTGTTCCTCCTGATCCTGCAGAAGGACCACCTCTCTTCAGAGGAGGTCACCATGTTTGCACAGCTGAAGGAAACCTATGGAGAAACAGTAGTGGACAACGTGATAGTAGTGCTGGACAGCGAAAGCAAAGCAACACTGTTGGAAGTGGATAAGAATGTCCAAGGGATTCTTGACGAATGCGGTGGAAGAGTCTGTGCTTTCTACAGTGGCATGAAGATGGAAGAACTGAATGCTGAGTTGCTGTCACAGTACAGAAGAATGTTGCAAAAGCATGCATCTGACAGGTACTGAACTGGATCAACTGGTTCGGTTTTCTGAGCAGTATAACAGATAACAGTTTCTAATCACTTCACTGCCAATATCTTGTAGGTTAGACGTGGCTGATGTTGAACCTTCTGACAAAACATCTGAAAATGAAAAGGCACAACCTGACCCAACAGGTACATTCTCAGCTTACACCCTTTCTTTTAGTGTATAAGATGTTTGTTCATTTTCCACAATTACATAATCATATATAATAAATATAATAATTCATCATATATACACCATATATGTGCCTACTTGGGATTGCAGATATAACATATATAGGTCAGCTATTCATACTAGTCTTATACTCCAACTATATAGAAACCATGTCTGTATCAAAGGCTATTTATCACCTGTATTTCATGTATTTTTTACATTTGATAAATTCATATGATTTTTATAAAAAGATAAAAGGTTTAATGTAAATAGTGGCAAATCCATATGAACAATGTAATGAGGAGCTGAATGTTGCAGGGAATAGAGCTGTTTTGTAGATTCAGCAATGCTTTTTTAACCCTTTATGAAGAGTTTTTTACTCCGATGAAGGGATTTCATATATACTGATGTCAGAATACACTTTTCAACACACAGTGCAATGCTGGTTGGCACAGGTGCCTGTTAGCCCTACAATGTGACCCCCCTTGAATTCTTTCAATTTCCCAAAGTATTTTTGAACACTTCTCCGAGGCATATTTTATTTGAATGCTACCAACACAACAGCACAAGTCAAAATGGACAGCACATGCCTTCTATAGCCAGGCAGGTACAGCAATAAAGCCTGTCCTTGCTTACGTCACATGCATAGCCAAGCATGAATCTGGGATCATGTCTCACAATGTCAAACCTACCAACCAAGTTTAACTTCTGTTGGTTGATTCCTTCTGGGTGCAACTATTTAGTTTTACAATAAATGCATATGTAAGTTACATTAGATTTGTTTATATGGGGTTTTGTTCTAGGAGTGAAGCCAGATATAGATGTACCTGAAGTGGGAAAGGTTCAATCTAATGTACTTCAGAGTGTCCTTGCTAGAGCTGATCGAAGGAAACATGCACGACCGATTGGTAATGTTCAACTTACTCTTTCTTTCTCAAACCTAATCATTATGACCTTTTTGAGGAAATGATACAATAATAAATCCAACCACCCTGTAGTAGAGGAGAAAATAGGTGCAGCTCTGCCTGAAGACAAAAAAGTAGAAGATGGGATGTATGAGACCATGGATGAATGTAAGGAGTCGGACCAGTTTAAGACAGCAGGTAAGCTCTGTTTACTGTCCTTTTTTAAGTGATATTGATATGGCACTTTGGATGAATAACACAGTAACAGATTTATAACTGCCTTCTAGAAGAGAAGCCAGTTGAAAGCGACTTGCCTGAAGGGGAAAAGATAGTGGACAGTATCTATGAGACCATTGGTGGAGCTAATAATAATTGGAGAAAAAAGTTTGAAGAGGAAAAGGCCAAGTATCAATCAACCGGTAATTCAGTTCAATCCGTTTCCTTTCATAGCAGCAGCTTCTTTATATAAGTTCTCGCATGTTTGCCACCGTGGTCATTTTGTTTCTTTTTTCCAGAGGACGGACCAATCGCTGACCTGCCTTTCAGTGAGAACAACATTCTGACCATTGTCCTGTTGGGACAGACCGGCAGTGGGAAAAGTGCAACTGGTAACACTATACTGGGCAGCAGACATTTTGAGTCCCGTGCTAGTTCTACACCCTTAACCCAACAGTGTAAGGAAGCAGAGGGATTAGTTTGCGGGATAAAAGTCAGGGTCATTGACACCCCAGATTTCTTCGATGAGGATCTAAAGAATTCAGAGATTCATATTCAGGAGTGCAAAGACCTCTCACGGACTGAGCCTGTTGTGTACCTGCTGGTAATGCACATGGGGCGTTTCACAGAGGGTGAGAGAGAGGCCATCTCCAACATACACAAAGCGTTCAGTGAACAAGTGGACAAACAGACCGTCATTCTGTTCACAGGCAAGGAGAAGCTGAAGGGGACAAGTTTAGGCAACTACATCAAAAATGCTGACCCTCAGCTTCAGCAGCTGATTGAAACTTTCAGCTGGAGATGTCACGCCTTTAACAACAATAACAAAAGCAGGCACCAAGTCATCGAGCTGCTGAAGATTATTGAGAATATGCCCATTAGTGGCAACTTCTTACAGCCTTACCACGGGCACATGAATAGATTAGATCCCAAGCAGTGCAGAGTTCTATAAGCTGTTGGATGGGATGTCCATTGCCCTGTAATGGTAGTACTCTGATATAAATATAAGATCACAAACATTGTGGGGCTCAGAGTGGCTTTCGAGTCTAATCACAGAATCGCAGGTTTGAATCCTGGGTCACGCTGCTTGCCATTGGCAGCTGGAGTCCAATTTGTCTCCCTCTGGGTGGGTAAATGGTGCTCTGTCTCCTCACATCACAACCACTGCAATGCTGGTCGACACAGGCGTCTGTTAGCCATTGTATCAGAGCTGGGGACCTGGCTGTTGGCTGCCCAGCAATGATGCAATAGCAGTAGCTTGAAAAGAGGTGATGGCTTCATGTGTATCAGATGAGACATGTGCTTGTCTTTATCCTCCTGTGTTGGGAGCATTGTATGTACTGGTGGGGGGGGGGGGGGGGGGGTCCTTACTGGATTGGGTGATTACCACTTCTAAATTGGGGGGGGAACTGGGATTACAAAGAAGGTAGTATTATTAAACTTGTACTCATAGCAGTTGTAGCAGCCATGGCACCCAGGTTTTTAGTGTACTGATAAGAGGCTCAATACATATTCACACAACCTAGAATCAGAGAGCCAATCTGACAAGGTTAATTGATCCACATGGTGATATCATGGTGCCATTGATGTGCAAAAGACATGTTGTCTTTACCTAAATTAACCACTGATTGTATTACCACACAAGTCCAGAAATAGCTTTAAAATGGTTAATTGGTTCAGACTTCAGACTTGGATTGAAGATTCAGGGTGTGGACTAAACTATGCAGCCGTACTTCCTTCCAGGATTAAGAAGTGAAACCATTCGTGGCATGTTTTCTTTTACTTTAGCTTGATGTGTCATTAGTTTTTATAGTTTGTGCAGCAACCATACCACTGTTTTCACTTAAAGTCTCCCGGAATTCAGGAATTTAACCGTATAAATGGATAATGTAAGTACATTTATTTACATAGCACTTTACAAATGAATATATAAAAGATAAAAGAACGTCATCACTACAACATACATAAATATCTTGACCCTCATTTTAAACATCTCCATGGAACCAGCAAGTCTGATGTTTAAGGGCAGACTTCTCCTGAGCTTCAGAGCCCCACTGCAAAGGCAAATGTGTATTCACTCTGTCCCAGGGACTATTAAAAGCCCTTCACCAGAGGGCTTCACTCTGCATCTGACTGATCGCTCTCAAATATATTCTGCTTCGTCCTCATGCACCATCTGGTAAATTAATATATTGTTCAAAATGGTCTGTAATAAAACTGTCGCTGTTCACTTCTCAGCACTGTGGCGGATTTCGTTTTTAACCTTGCCCCTACTCTCCTTCCCGGGTTTCTTGAGTCGTACTTTCTAGTGTTTGTTTAGCTCCAGTTAGTTTTCATGGGAGCAGAGGAAAAACGGAGGTCATGGTGTTTGGTTGACATAACAACCCATATTTCTATAACTAGCCGTGTCTGGAGGTGATGAGCTGCCCTTCAGTATCAACAACAACATATTTTCCTGAAGTCACCGTCATGTTTTCACCAGCTTTGACCAGAGCTTTAAGGGTTTAAGTTAATTTTGGGTGCAATATTAATATGTCAAGACTATGATGTAACAGTTTCTGGGTTTTGGGACTGGCTTGTTTAACCGTTTGGTTCTAGTTATTTTGATGTTATTTTGAAGGTTCATGGTTCCTTACTTACATTAACCAAACTCTCAGTATTCAGCTCTGCCAAGGAAAATGTGTTTTTTTTAATTCTAGTGTCTCTTAAATGATCGAAATCCTTTTTGTATATTATCTACTACCATCTACTGAAATGAGTATAGGTCATTGTTGGTCAGTGAACTCCAAAGGATGGCATTTAATCCTGGACTTGATCTGAGCTGAACAATGAGCCTAGGGTTTGGCACGTGTTCCTGACTCAACTGAAGCCCTGCCAGGCTCTGTATCATGGCCTCCTGAAGTCTGGAGGCAGGAGCGATGCCATTTGAGTGAACCCCGGAGAGCAGGGGTCATGAGACGGCCTCACACTCGGGGAGTGATGACAGAGCAAATGGGTGAGAAATGTCAGTGAGCACTACACTTTACCATCGGGACTACAGTCACCGTCACTGAGCTCAGCCCTGTGCCAAACACACAACTGCTGCTGCTCAGCTATTACATGAAATGCCAACATTAAAGTGCTCGGTTTATTTCATTAATGTGAACGAAGTGTAAGTTTATAAGTGTAATATTAGATAATGAAGGAAACAGTTAAATGATCACATTTTTAATTTATATCTTAATACCAGTAATAAAAAAATATATAATTTAATATATTGCAAAATGTACTGTACCAGTCAAAGGTTTGGGGACACACCCTTTTCAACCCTTCAAAGAAAAACGATGTAAACGTCCAGTGCTGTATAATCCAAAATGCAAATGTCCTCTAGAACTAGAGGTTTGCCCCCTACTTCAGCTCAAATCCTCACAGCAATGTTCACAATCTAGTAGACCCTTGCTGAACAGTAAAACCAGGATAACCCTTTACTGGGCATTTTTCACCCCGATGCCAAGTTGAAAACCAACAGGCTGGTGTGTACGATCCTAACCCACACCAGATCCTAATCCGGTTTCCTAACAGGAAATGGAATGAATTGAATTCAGTGAGAAAGGCAGTCACGGCCTGGTGGTTAGGTAACCAGCCTTGTGACAGTCAGATTCCCTGAGCAGGAAGGACACAACTACTCCTGGACACTCACTGCCCCCTAGTGTGTGGATTCACTAGTGTATGTGAGTTTCTCTGTCAGGCCTTCTCCACCAAAAGAACTCTGGTTGTTGAACTTAGTGTTGTTAGTGAACCATCCCACATTCTGCGATGAGGATACGTCACAGAATGTGTCACCAACAGAGGGCGCTGTACGGGGTCAGGAAATTGTAGTGAGAAGCATGTAGCATGTATAGACTACCTGCAAGCGTTTGTTTGGTTACAGACATGTGTTTGTCACCAAAAAGCAAACATGGATCAACTTTTGGAGATAAGACAGAAAACACCTCACGAGATGCATGGTTGGTCATTGCTTTATTCAAACTGAAAATACTCATTTTTGGAACTTTTCAGGTTCTGGAACCTATTTTTGTGTTGAAATGTGCCAAACGAACAAAATGAGGTTCGCAAACCGGAACAGAGCTTGTTTAACATTGGTGGAAAAGCGCCCTGTGTGGATGGGTTAAATACAGAGGACATTTCCCTGAGCACAGTGGGTCTTATATGCATGTGTTTACACTTAGACAGTCATGTGTCCTTCCTGGTAAGCCTGGTTCCTCCCAATGTTTCTTCCTCCAGGAGTTTTCCCAACCACTGTCATTGCGGCTTCTTCTGTTTCATGTGCTGTTGACGTTTTCCTGTAAAGCTGCTTCCTGTAAAAAAGTACTGTACAAATTTGATTGAACCAGAGACTGAAGCATTACTGTGAGGATTTGTTGGATTCAGCACCGAGAGTTAGTGAGGTCAAGATGTTGGATGAAATACAGTAGTTACCCCACGCAGCAGTCATTGTTACTTGCCCTCCTTCCTGCGTGCTTTGGGTCAGTATTGTAATGAGGATTGGATGTGAAAAGAGTCCCAGCGGCTCAGCCAGCGTGGCCTGTCCGCTCTCCGAGCATGCCAGGCTTCTGGATTCCATGTATGAGTTGCCAGCTGCTGCCTAAAGTACCTGACCTTTCCCCCATCCCCTCGCCTACACTCCCCCGCCCTGCTGCAATCTCCCCCCGGGGGCCGCAGACATCCTGACATTTCCGCTGTTCGTGCGTGAGGAGGCACACTCGCTGTCTTACACCAACGCTGCGCCTTTGTGATATTTAGGCTAGAAATGAGAGCACAGTGATCTCTGACAGATGGATATGAAAGGAGGGAGCATTGATTGTTGTCTTAACGCTGTGACTCTCCTAATTACACTCACTGGGTGGGTGCTTCTGTCTAGAACTCAAAGAACCATTTGAATGTGTCTCTGTGGAGAAACCTCTGGTTGGAAGAACATCATGGTCATTTCTAGATTTGAACGTGTACATGGATCACGGCCTGGTTACATTTACTGTTCTTTAAAGAGCCTTTTGTCTTTTCAGTAAAAGCAGTGCGTCTGTCTAGAACTCTAAGAACCATTTGACTGTAGCTCATGAGCCTTTGCCTTGTTTAATGATGAGAAATCACTAACGTATGGCTCTTTTAAAGACTCCAAGAACCTTTTAAGAACCAAGTGGTCAGTAAGGTGAAGATTCTGTCTAGAATGGAACCTTTTGGACGTATACCTTTGTGGTTCCTTTACTTCATAAGGATCCCCTGGTTTGCCATTTGCAGATTATTTGGGGGCAGAGGGGCTCTTTAGTCCAAGATGTGTGCACAGATCTCTGCCTTATTTAATGGTATTTTATTATCATTCTATAAGGACCATTTGCAGATTGAATAAGGTGAGGAGGATCTTTAATAATGGGAAACGTACTGTTTAAATGAAAAGACCATTTAAATCTCTTCATAGTTCTTTGCCGGGTTTAGTTTTACTTCACTGTGATAGAACCCTTAACTTAGTAGTTACATGCTACTTTCCAGCCTTTAAATCTCAATCAGAGTAACCTGCAGAAATGATACACATCAAAAGACTGACCCTTATTTAAGCATGCTCATCAGTCAGCCCAAATACACCGATCAAATTTACTTGTTTTTTATTCGAGTAGTCCAGGATCTCCTGAAAAGAACAATGTGTGACTGTCTGCTACAAACAGCTTATCATTTTTGATTTATATTAAAATAAAAAAATAAAAAACATCAAACCACAAGAAACATTAATAAGTTACCCTAAGGGTTAAAGAACCTGTATTTTACTAAAAAGCCCTTTTCAGTTCTGCTCAGAATGAAGGCCAGTGCTCACCACCAACTCCAGCTTCTGAGGATCAACCTTCTACTAATCCTACCTGCCCAAATCTGGATTTCTAGGAGGAGGGTTGTGACCACTGCTCTAAACTTATTAGTCAGTTGTTTAATGTGTTGCACCTTCTATTAATGTAATCTTACACAGAACCAAACATCTATGTCACATACTTACCTGATCTTACCTGATCTTACCTGATCTTACCTGATCTTACCTGATCTTACCTGATCTTACCTGATCTTACCTGATCTTACCTGATCTTACCTGATCTTACCTGATCTTACCTGATCTTACCTGATCTTACCTGATCTTACCTGATCTTACCTGATCTTACCTGATCTTACCTGATCTTACCTGATCTTACCTGATCTTACCTGATCTTACCTGATCTTACCTGATCTTACCTGATCTTACCTGATCTTACCTGATCTTACCTGATCTTACCTGATCTTACCTGATCTTACCTGATCTTACCTGATCTTACCTGATCTTACCTGATCTTACCTGATCTTACCTGATCTTACCTGATCTTACCTGATCTTACCTGATCTTACCTGATCTTACCTGATCTTACCTGATCTTACCTGATCTTACCTGATCTTACCTGATCTTACCTGATCTTACCTGATCTTACCTGATCTTACCTGATCTTACCTGATCTTACCTGATCTTACCTGATCTTACCTGATCTTACCTGATCTTACCTGATCTTACCTGATCTTACCTGATCTTACCTGATCTTACCTGATCTTACCTGATCTTACCTGATCTTACCTGATCTTACCTGTGCACGGTTCACACTCACCCAGTGCCAAAAGAGTAACAGCCCGAAAGACTCTGAGCTTTACTTACCTGGGTGAGTCCATCTCCTGTGGAAGGAGAGGGGAGGTTGGACTGGTGAAGAGACAATGAAGTTAATGGTTAAATACCAGTAGATATTGTCCAATCAAAGATGACGATATGAATCTGTGTGGTGAACAGTAGAGGCGATTGTGGATTATCGGGTATAGCTGTAAGTCAACAACACTTACATGCTGTATCGTGAACATTACCTTTGTTGTTATTGGTAGAGTCTGGGGGGAGGAGCTAACAGTATATAGCCTGCTCTGAGGGAGAGAGGGGAGGATTAGAGTAGAGGAAAGAGAGACTGTACGTACTAGAGTGAGCTGACTTTGCATTCATTGGTCAGAGACACAAGTTATTGCTTCATTATTATTTTCTTATCTGTTTGTTTGTTTTATTCATTTGTATATTTGTAAATATGTATTTTGTTAATAAATCTGTGAACGCGAACGGACGATTTCCCTCTGACTGTTTCATTGGTCAGAGCCTCTGACCCCTCGCCCTACGTTACCCATGAGACGGGCTACAACTTCCATAGTTAAGTAACCAACTTCACACACCTCAAAGAATGCAGACGACTGCCTGGCTTGGGTTAGCTTTGGATGGAGGGAGGTTAAGCGTATTAAGAGTGGGACTGATTATTAATCTACAAAGTGCTCAGTTGAGGCAACATGCAACACACTCTGCGGCACCAGCATGCACCACTTGATGGCAGTAAAACCAGGCCTCTTTGGGAAGAGCTCCAGTTCCAGCCTGCCTGGAAAAAATTAGTCTTTATGCTCACAATGGTAAACACCCAACTTTTCTGTCTCGTGACTCTCCTGAGATCCAGGAACAATTTTCTTACAGATGAGAAAATCGTGTCGCTTATTGCTATTATACAGATGGGAAGAAATCGAAGCTCAGCTTCAAATCACTTTAATAACATGTATTAATATATACCACCAGCAGCACCACAACACAAACTGGCTTTTGGGACCTTGCAGGAGCTCGGCCGTACAGTTTGTTAATACACTCCCGAGTGATTGATGGTTGCCTGCGTTTGAGCTCACGAGGGGTGAAATGCTCCTCATCAATAGCTCTATATTATGAATGCCGCAGTCGATAAATCCATTGATGGAGCCCAAGACGAGGATGTACACAGTAAAACAAAGGGTCTCGGTTTCACAGTGCAGTTAAACCTACCCTGTCCAACACTTATGGTAATTATAGCAAGAGTTACCCTGATTCTTGAGGGTGTAATTAGAGTGCACACTAATATTTAACCCCTTCTTAGCTTAATGCTGCACAATTACCACTGTCTGGGTATCTCAAGCTATGGTTCATATATTATGTCATATCTGGAGTTCCTTTTCCTTGAAATGGGACTTTGATACTGACAGAATATGGATCCAAGGCATTTTCCAAATATGACTTATTCTGTTTTTTAGGGCATATCTGGATTCTTTGATCAGGAGTGGGACATGCAGGATGGCAGCATTCCAGTTGATGTCCATGCGCTGAGACCTGCTTAACCTGGCAGTGAACAGATGGATGGAATCAGATGTGTTTAAGCAGGAAAAGCACAAAAGTGTGCACAAATCTGGTGACCCAGCCCTGGGACTCCCCACCAATGCTCTATATCATGTGTATAAAATATCATATCAAGAATTTGAGAAGATATCTCTGGATTCTTATTTCAAGTCTGACAGATGCTACTATTGACCTCTTTCCAATATGTAAACCCAACATCATCCCAGAAGGAATCAGCCGACTGCAGTGGTGTCGTGCCAGACTGTCATGAAGTCACTCAGAATGGCAGCGGGTCATCTTCAGTCGAGTCCTGCCTTTGTCTTGATGGAGATGACCACCGTGGTGAGTGCCATGTCCAATGCTATCACGCATCCAATGTCCAGAAGGCCTGGTTTCATGAGCTGCGTTCTAAAGCCTAGTCTGCAGTCGAGGTAGTGGTTGGTGGTGGTTGGCCACCACATCTGGGGTTTGTCCTTGGGTAAGACTTCTAACACTGCTCTGGTGCACCTCTGTAACATGAGTACATCACTCTGGATAAGAGAGTCAGCTAAATGGCATAAATGTAAATGAAGGTGGGACGGGTCTATCCTATCAAGACATTTTTCTTCATTTTCCTTCCCTTCATGTGATGCATGGAGAACCGTTGGTCAAAGTGGACTCTGAAGATAGGCTGCACTTCTTGGCTGTATATGATGGAACAGCCTTTTACAAGAGAATGGCTAAGAAATGCATACAGTACAATATTGGTGTTTAGTACCTTTACTGGTACAGGACAGGGTAGAGTACAGGACAGGACTTCCCCCCAAAGTTACTTGGGGGTACAGCCCCAACAACAAGCTATTATACCCTCTTAATGTGTACTTAATTTTCTAACTGTGACTACTTTGGGAATGAGTTGGGGAGTTAAGGATGAGATGATCATCGAGAGGCCTGCTTTCCCTTTGGACTTGCGGGTCCCCTTTAACTGGGCTAAATTTGATGTCCTTGTTACTGAATGTGTTTAAATATTCATATTTATATTCCAAAATCTCAAAGAAAGCCCTCTCTGGGCAGAGACTCAATCAGATATGACAAGTCACTGTAGCGTATTCTGACCCTGCAAAAAACCCAGCTGACTGGGCTGCACTCAGTTCCAGACGTTGGTTAAGAAGCATCAATGAGAGAAAAGGGATTAAAGCCAACACCAGAGGGACGAGACATTAGGGATGAGTTTACCCTCCGCTAAAGAGTGGAAGGGTTATGTAGGAAAGTGAGTTTGTTGTTAGGGCCTGGACAATTCTCCCACTCATCCAATGAATCCATAGTTCCACAGCAGAAAGGAAGCCTTCCTCCCGTCTCCCGTTACGGCCATCGTATTGCATCCATGTCTAAATTGCGTAAAGGATGTTTAAGCACTGATTGTGGGATCAATATCTCTGACAGAGCAGCAGCCAACAACTCTTATCGAGTCACTCTCTTATCTATGAGGTGAGGCTTTAATCATGATGGTATCTCGATACGTATTATCAGGGCTTCGCTTTGCAGGGCAGGTCAGAGGTGAAAATCTGAGATATGGCCATCAGGATGCATTTAACATCCAGGAGGTTTTTTTTTTTTAACTTGCTGGTCAATTTTTGGAGCGGGAGATCAATGTGCTGCTGCTGTTTGGAGAGATTAGATTTTTTGGATTATTTAGGATCCGTGTAAAAAGTCTATGGTGTATAAGTCACGTCAAATCAGAAAGCAGTCTGCAGTATCTTCAACAGCATCTTCAAGAACGGCATGAATTATAATGAACTGGTGTGCGTCTTGATTGCATGGCTTGATTGAACGATTGCATAATGCCTGAAAACTGTTATCAGCCGTGGTGGTTTGGTGGTTAGATCGCTAGGATTTAATTACAGGGTTGTTAGTTTGGCACCTGGGTCAGCTATGCTGCCACTGTTGGGCCCCTGAGCATAGTTCTTAAACCTCTGGGCTCCAAGGGCCAGGGTTAGAGTCTGTGTCTTAATCTCGTCTGTCCTAAGTCACCTGACCATGCATGTCCAGTTTATGAAAGTCTGATCTTCACAACAGGTTTGTGGAAGTTTGGCACGAACAGGCGATTTGTTTGAGGATCTCAGAAGAAGAGTTGATGATGCTCATCAGGCTGGAAAAGGTTATAAGATCATCGCTAAAGAGTTTGGACTCCACCAACAAAGATCATACCAAAGGTAATGTTTTTCAATGCAAAGCAAGAAGTTCACGGGAGCAACCCCCCCCCCCAACATAACAATGGAGAAATGGAGAATGTGCAGAGCTAATCAGCACATCGGTCGCAGTTATTACTGCACGTAGGGGTCACATCCGACACAGAAAGTAAAGGTTCACAAACTGTAATATTGGATCATTTCCCTCAATTAATAAGTGAGCAAATGTAACACTTTTGTCTCATTTGCTTCTCCGTTGGTGATGATGAGGTTTTGGGCCACATTTATGAATGTGGATGTGTTCAATTCCATCACCAGCACACCTGATTTAACATCATTAAGCACTAATTTGCCAAAGCAGGTGTTGATGGGAACTATAAATAATACTAGACTCCCAGGAGGAGAGCTTTGGAGATCTTTAATGAACACAGTGATGGAAAACCACCTCTTGTGGGAATGTTGTTTGTATTTATTCTAATATTAGTTTTTTTCCTGAGTAAATAAACACTTACTGTCCAAAAAGTGAGTTTTGTAATTCTAATAAGGATTAAATTTTAAACATATTTACCTTTTTATAATAAATGGGTAGATGTGTGTGTGTGTGTGTGTGTGTGTGTGTGTGTGTGTGTGTGTGTGTGGAACAAAAGAACTGCTTTTAATTTATTTATGGGTGACATATTACCAGCCAACAGTAAAAGCGATGTTTCTTTTATATTAAAAAAAATGCTCCTATAGTTCCCTAGCAACAAGCGTTGATGGCAATAGCAGTGCAGTAAATATCAGAGCATATTTTTCTTCACCCAGTGCCTAAAAGACACTCCATGTAATGTTGGTATTCTGAATACAAACAGACAGTCTTTGTTGCCAGTGTTTGGTTATAAACACTGTAGAGTTTAAGTGCATTCCGAGAGTACGCTCGCAGTGCAGCCCAGCGTCTATGTATCCATCCGGGGGGAATTCATTCACGCAACATGCACCCGGCGATCCATATGTTTGGTGGTCAATAAGGCCCAAAAAGGAGGCAAAGACCTGAGTGTAAATTACAATTTGAAACCAGGCCGAGCCGCGGTGTATCAGCGAGAAAATCATTTGTGCTACAAAATGGCTAATGATCGGAGCGCATCAATAGACAAAGCATGCCGAGCGTTACGCCCCGCGCCGATGGGACCGAATTAAAATAGCCGGATGTGTGTTTTGTGGGAGCTGAGCACTTTAGTAACACGAGAGATGACTTTTTAGAACAGCCTCCAGACGCAAAAATAAGATTGCGCCCCATGAGCTTGGATCTGAACGCTACAGCATATTGAAAGGCTGGATGCATTGAAAAACCTTGGTCTACTAGATTTCCCTCCGACAAGTCGCTGCCACTGGGGGCCTCCACAACGCCTGCCGCCTTTTTTTTTTTTTTTTGCAGAACAGAGCCTGTCAGATTCAAACACATTGGAGGTTTGATTCCCCACCCAGTGCTATTTGTCCCCCCGTACCACCACTGCCGCCCCCACCAACAGCTCTTAGATTGCTCATTTTGCTCAGTTCTGAAACCTTTACATCACAACACAGGTCCCTACACCCTCTCGCTCGCAGTGAAAGCCGTCGCTCTCTAATTCAGGATGAGAAAAAGGAGCAGACAAAACAGCAACAAATTATGGGGAGTAGGGCATTAACGCTGACGAACACAACATGACAAGAAAATGGTGGCGAGGCGCACCTCCCCGCGCTCCCACCGCCCAAAGAGATTTAAATAATAAAAAGGCATCGGCTTCTGAACAAACAGGATAATTATGGCCTGCAGTCCTGCTGTCGCTGGTCCGGCACGGCGGCAGGCGAGGAAAGAAACACGTTATTACCACTCTGAGCTTTTTTCTCTCTCTTTTTTGTTGCCAAGAAATTAGGGGACATCAATGTTTCATAAAGTCGTAGCCCGTTCGGATTGGTTTTCGTGGCTGTGGCCTGTGAGCCTCGCTCACCCTGCTGTAACTGTGTCTTAATGAAAGCAAAAATAAACGATAGCTTGCTGATTTTTGAATTATGAGATAAAATAAACTGAGAGAGATGAAAAGGTTGACAGGGTTGCAGACATTCATGATGTAATAATCAGCATATGTTGAGTTTCATAACCAGGGGATCAGCAGCACATCACAGCTTCTATGGGAGCCTTGTTATGAAGGAGCTCGAGAATGAGCTCCAAACTGTAGATAGGACAGCCCGTGAACACCTTTGGCTTTAGCGTAATTAAACAGATGGATATTTTCCTTTTACTATATTAAGAGATGAAGATCTGAATACATTTTATAAATATCTTGCATCTCCATCATAGAAACCGGTATGAGATCTTCATTGTATCAGAGGGGGCTTGAGGAGAATGTAAGACCATCTGTACCAGGCCTGTTGCTGAAACATCACAGAGCTGAGAGAACCTTGCATGGAGGAGAACACCTTTCTTCCAGTCAGTGTCAGAGACTGGAGCATTGTTTGAGACGATGCCCATCGTACCCACAAGTGAAAGCTCTAGTCAAAGCTGGTAATGGCGGCATCAGAAGAACAGGTTGTTCCTACTGGAGAGCAGCTCATCACCTTCAGACATTAGTTAAAGGGATACAGGTTGTTTACATTTGTGAAACGTGTGCTAGGGGGCTTCCAGGTGGGCACTGGCTCTGAGTGAACATTGTTACTGGGGTGCCATATGGGTTCCTTAATGATCCCCATTATTACACAGACCACCTCACATCATGGAACCCATATGTGAGGCTAAACAAATGCTGGTTCCTCATTCTACCACAATACCAGACTGAATGAAACACATCGAGTGTTTACGAAGTGTGTCCAGATACTTTTTTCATGCATTTCCAATGTATACATAACATAACAACTGAAATATGTTCATTCTGAAGAAGCTCAGTTTGGTCTCATACTAATGGCCACCACAGAGGTAAAGACCAGCTCGTTCCAAGGGCAGTTATTTCCCCCGATGATCAGACATGCATGAGCAAGTCATTGTTAATGAGCCTCTAATATGCACAGTAAGTGCTTGAAATGACTTAATGGTTTAATATCTTTTCTAGTCGCCTTGTCCACGGCTTGAGATGTCGCATGACTGAACGCGCAGGGCTCTGGTAATCCGAGGGAAAAATGGCCAGAAGGAACTCGGCCGTAAACACAACCGCCACATCCCGCTTGGGCAAAAATGAATCATTTACATGCGTGTCCATTAAACCACCTCCCACATCTCACCTGAATAATGTATCAACAATACCCTGGGTTATTCATGAGCACGGAGTGCGAGTATGCTAAGTGACACTTAATGTGATTGAAATTGACTTCTAAATCTAAAGCAGAGCAAGTATCTGACTGTCCTACATGCATTCGCTCTGAAGGTAAACACAGACAAGAAAGGAAGTCTCGATATTAATGAGAGTCGGCCTCTGCAGGTGTGCTGAGCGAGTCTGCTTTGGTCGGTCTATTCAGGAACGTTAATATCTGATTGAGATCTTTTCACTGGAGCTGTGTGAAAATGCCTCTACGCTTCCCAGCCACTTCATTAGACGACCCTGTCTCATAGCTCCACCTTACAAGAGTAGAGTTTGAGACCAGGCACAGAGAACGATTCCTGCTGAGTTTTCTGCTTTTCCTGATCACTCACACCTGATCCACCACTTATTTGCCAGGTTCAGTAGTTGTGTTACACCTGATGCAACCTGGGCTGGACACTGGCTCTTGGTTCCTCATCCCTGCAGTACACTCTTAAAATAAAAGGTGCTCAAAACGGACCTTTGATGGGCTTTTTCCACCAAAAAAAACGGACCCTGAACTGGTCCCGTTCAGGGTTATAAGAACCTTGGTGTTTTCAACAAACCATCCCATGTTTACACCTGTTTTAGTGGAACCGAGGATAGTTCGCCAAACACAGAGGGGATGCACAGGGTCAGTAAACGGAAGTGAGAAGATGGTAGCATGACCTGCAAGCATTTGTTCTGTTACAGATGTTTGTTTCTCACCAAAAAGAAAACAGGGATCAAACATAGATCAACTTTTGGTGATAAGAAGATGCAGTAGACGCTATGCAAGATGAACGGTATGTCATTGCTCCTGTAAAACTGAAACAGCGTTTCGCGCTGGAAAAACCTTTGCTTCCTGCTGCAGACCTTTTCAGCTTTCTGGAACCTATATTTGTTGGTGGAAATGTTCTGCATTGGTGGAAAAGGACCTTGAGTGACACTATAGAAAAGCCTTTTTAAAGACTTTTAATGTGTGCATGGAGGTGCAGTCTCCTTTCAGAGTGGATAATCGAAGATGATCTCCAGTTTATGTTGTCAGTCAGTGATGTCCTCAGAGTGTAATGGAGGTACATTACATTATGGTACAGGTAACACCATCTGCAGCAGTTTTCACGTGGAATATTCTACCTGTTCAGCATCACTTTTAAACCATTTGAAACCATTCAGGTGTGACGTGGCCAGAAAAACTTCTGCAAAGACCTACCAGACCAGTTTTATGAAATTAATATATTAGATGTTGCAGGGATGTTCAGCACATTGATACCATGTATTAGGTTATTTTGATCCCTCCTCATTCAGGGATTCCACTGCCAAGATATTGAGGATATGTCGGTCTGCTGGCTTGATAAGTTTGACACCACACTGACTGCTTGCCAGTACTGGTCCATTGGACCTCTTGTGCTTGTGTTTGTTCTGGCTCAGAGGCAGAACTGCCTTCAGAACCTTTGAAGTAGTGATTTTGTCTAACTGTTAGCTCTTCATCACTGGTCAATTTCTGACCACAGACTCGCTCTTGGCTGGAATATTTTGGGCCATATCCTAGCATATCTGGAACACTCTAGCAAGCCACTACATTTTGGGGCCATCAGTACCACTGCTGTGTCCAGAATGACCCTGCCACTCAAATACTATCTGGTCATCAGTGCTCCTGTGGTCAGGAGCAGAGCCACTGTAATTGCAGACTCGTAGATTGGACCTATAAGTGTAGGAGGAGCTCATAAAGTGGTCAGTGAGTGGACGGCAGGGTTGCTAATAGAATACATGGTGAGTGTATGAGTACCTGCAGTCTGCTTTGATCACGTGAACAAAAAAGGAAAGAAAAAAAAAGAAACAGCCAGAGGAGAAAAGCAGAGAAACAGAAATGTGACCCACTCAGCTCCACCTGCTCCCCGTTGTTCCAATGCACTCGGCCTGACAATGTCAGTGCAGGTCAAGTGCCTGCAGTGAGGAACTCAATCTAGCCTGTCCTGATCTCATTCTACCCTCTCAAATGATTCAATCAGTTCTGGCGTGGATGAGGCTCGCTGGAATCTGCAAGCCTGGGCTCTGCGTCCAACAGTGTTAGTCACAGAGTTCAGCCATAACATTAAAACCACCTGCCTGATATCGCGTAATGCTAATCTTGCGCAACAAATGGCGTGAAATCCACAAGTCCTCTTATGGTCTCTTGTTTTCTGTCACTAAGCCATGAACAGCAGAACTGTTAAGTCCTGTAAGTTGTCAGCAGGTGCATCGGGGGGTGGGAAAAGGTGGACCAGGACAGGACAAGGGGTCTTTTGTGTTTGGGGGACCCTGCAAGGGAAAGCTTTGTCAACCTACAAGTGTGCAGGATCTACAGGCTCAACTGCAACATCTATGGCCACCTGCTTGATTCTACATGGTTTGTTAGTATGTGTTGTGCTTGTACAATTGGATCAGATGCAGCAGTGCTGCTGGAGTGTTTAAACTCAGCAGTGTCACTGCTGGACCAAGAACAGTCCACCAACCAGAAATGTCCAGCCGACAGCGTCCTGGGGGCAGCGTCCTGTGAGCACTGATGAAAGACTAGAGGACGACCAACACAAACTGTGCAGATGAGTTTCTGTCTCTGACTTTACATCTACAAGGTGGAGACACTCGGTAGGAGTGTCTCATAGAGTGGACGGTGAGTGGACACAGTGTTTAAACACTCCAGCAGCACTGCTGTGTCTGATCCACTCGTACCAACTCAACACACACTAAGACACCACCACCACGTCAGTGTGACTGCAGTGCTGAGAATGACCCACCGCCCACATCATAGCTGCTGTGTGGTGGTCCTGTGGGGTCCTGATCATTGAAGATCAGGGTGAAAGGAGGAGAATAAAGTCTGCAGAGAAACAGATGAACTACAGTCTGCGAAGTGCTCCTGTATGGTACGAAGAGGTGATAAAATGGACAGTGAGTGGTCAGAAGCATAAACAAGGTCATAATGTTATGGCTGATTGATGCAACATCACTGTGAATTTTCCCACTCTGGGACTAATTAAAATTGATCTTATCTTACATGGACAGATATAAAGTTTTTATTTTTGGTTTGACGAGTGTAGTTTGTTTCTGTAATACTCTTATAAATGGTTTATTTAATACAGTATTAATGATGTTTTGTGCAACACCTTATTTATATTTATATACATATTATTTATGCTGTATGTACTTGTTTCTTCCATACTGTTTTACAGTTTAATTATAGTGTAAAATATAGAAGTAGTATCTGATCGAATGTATAAACACAACGGGAGATGAATGAATGATGCAAGGGGCACCAGCCAAAATCTTGCCTAGGGCATCACATTGGCCACAGCAGTGTGATTCATAATTCACCTTCATACTATCCCACTACTCCTACTTCCCAAACCGAAACTTCCCCGTTAGCCAGCAAACCCCAGCGCAAACAGTCCAACAGCAGCTGCATCCTCCTTTATGATGCCTATAAACAATCCAGCCGTGCAGAGCTAGCAAATGCCTTCTGTTGCGTTAACGGCTGAGAGCCGCACTGTTATTCCGAGGGTAAAAAAACGCCCGGTTGCATCACTCTGCTATAGCTGGCGAAGGCAAAGTGAGGCGAAGCGCTGTTTTGACAACGCTTGAGTTGTAAATGCTGTTTGGTCAATATTCACAGGAACGGGTCCTGCTCTGGTGAGGATTATTCATCGTTTTACGGTGTTGTATGGAGGTGCAGTAAGTTAACCTTTAGAAACGAAGGCCAATTTTGTGGGATGTTTTTGTGGGATGTTTTTGTTTTTATCATTGGCTGCTCAAATTTGTCTTCATTTGACATGTAAATCTGAACAGAATTCAGATATTCATATTACTTTGACTATGTTTGATAAAAAAAAAATTACTTGTTCTTGCATTATATTATATTTTTGCTACTAAGGAATAAATAAAAAAAAATTTACATCTCAGAAATCCTGTTAGGAACTGATCATCAAGAGTGTTTTTGAGTGAAAAATGCAATAATATTAATAAAATATTGGCAATTAGAAGTTATTTATAATTGTTTATTTTTTTTTCAAAATGGTGGTCAAAATAAATATTTTGTTATTTATGTATTTATCAGTATCATCCTTTCTAATGACTTTTATTCTGTAATTTGAAAATTGTGAAAGCAAAGAAAGAGAGCAAACAATCCCTCCCTTCTCATTTCCTCTATAAACCAATATCTGGGTCAGTGATGTCATCAGCCCCGCCCCCCTCTCGCTGATCAGTCAGAGTCTGTATGCAGGATGATCATCAGCCCCGCCCCCTCTCTCTGATCAGTCAGAGTCTGTATGCAGGTTGATCATCAGCCCCGCCCCCTCTCTCTGATCAGTCAGAGTCTGTATGTAGATTGAGCATTAGCCCCGCCCCCTCTCTCTGATCAGTCAGAGTCTGTGTGCAGGTTGATCATGTTCACGTGGACAGAGCAGTAAACGTGCACTGGAAGCTCCTTTGCCATTTAATCTGGGATTTATTTCCGAGCTGGATTACTCGTTGATGATTCATCACACTGTGATCCTGAGTTATGAAGCCTAGGAAACAGCATGTAACTGCCCACAAAGTGTGGATCTTGGGTTCCAAGAATTAAATACAAGACATTTTAATAGAACCAGCTGTGCATTGTGAATTAGAACATCTGTTCATAAAGAAGAAGAAGAAGCAGTAGAAGAAGGGAAAACAAGCTCCAAAGGGCATTTGGTCCTTCAAATTCAACTGGAGGCTTTGCAGAAAAATTGTGTTCGGGCCATACTTTGAATTTAAATGAATATTGCATGCTCTTTTTCAAATGTCATCTTCCTTGCATGCCAAGTTTACACTTTCCTATTGCATATTTAGCCAGGGGAATGCATAAGGACCTTTCAGTCAAGGAAAGGCACCTTCCTCCAGACTTTTGTATTAATTATGAAAATGCATTCAGGGCAAGGCCATCCAGATGTCTAGTGGCAATTGGAATTTAAAAGCTTTTTTCCCTCCTGTTTTTTTTTTTTTTTTTTTTTTTTTTTTTTTTGCCGTTTGCTTATTATTTTTGACTCGAGACGGCGGGAAATCCCACATGCATTACTGGGGATTGCTTTCACAGTCCAATTAGCATTTTGAGCAATTACAGCAAAAAGAAGGCCATGGTCATTTCAGAGGCGAGAGCCTTGCGGAGTGTCGGAGCGCTCGGGGTGGCGGAGGCGGAAATAGGAGGAGGTCCCGCGATTAGGAAACAGGGCTGAGTGGGCGAAATGCAGGATAAATGCTGATGTTCGGAGGGATCGGGAAAGAAGTCGTGCGGGGTACGGCGGGTCAGGTGACAGGTGACTCAGGTTTAAAGACTTTGAATTAGAAAAGAAAGGAGTGGGAGTGGAGGAGTGCATGAGAATTGACGTCGCTGTCTGTTTCTTCTTGTAGCTGCCATCAAAGAACTGTGTGGGGCTCAGTGTTTTAGACAGTTCATACTTGCGAGCAAGTCGAACACTTTGTTGCACACCTTCTCTGGATGCTGTACAGTGTCAATTTACAAGCTCACATGAAAAAAAGTTACGGGGTTATATAATAGGGAGTGTGGCAGGCTGATAGAACACAAAGGGAATGCCTTAGAGATGCATTTCAATAAGCAGTGATGTGATCTGCTGTCAAACTCAGCCTAGATGGTGATGACAGCGCATGTTTTATGATTTGTAATAACAATGGGCTTTTTATGAGTTCGTGTCAGAAGATGCTTTACCAATATTTTTAGCCCTGGTCCTGGAGACTCCCAGCTCTGCATGTTTAAGTGCTGTTCCTGCTCCCCAAACACGATTTAACTAACCAGCTCATTAACAAACCCCATCAGAGTTGCAGGTAGTGTGCAAAAGCAGGGAATCCACTAAACCGTGCAGTGCAGGGGGTCTCCAGGACCAGGCTTGAGGAACTCTGTCGTAACCTGTGACCTCGTGTAAAGCCTGCGTCCTGCACTGTCCACGTGTACATGTTCAACCTGCATACAGACTCTGACTGATCAGAGAGAGGGGGCGGGGCTAATGACATCACTGACCCCCCATATTGGGTTATAGAGGAGAATGAAAATGGAGGGGCGGTTGGCTCTCTTTCTTTGCTCACACGGTGTCCAGATTTCAGAATAAAAGTCCTGAGATAGGATAATCGTGATAAATACATAAATAAAAATGAAGAACTTATTATTACATGTAATTGTTATAGTATTATATGTGATTGTTACAAATATCTTGTTTATTTGTGACAAATAAAAAGGTTGGACAGACCAGACACGACCCATCTACAGCTGAGAGAGACTGTAGGTCGGCTGGACCGGGTCCCGTGGCTGCGTGTTGGATGTGTTAACGTGTGTGTGTGTGTGTGTGTGTGTGTGTTGTTGTTCTGCTCAGTCGTCCTGCGAGAGCAGAAGTAATGAGATGTAATGGGAACACAGCATGCAGTTTTGTATCATTTTTGGAGAGACCAAAGGGGTCATAGTCATTTCTAAGAAGTGTCGGCCCGCTTCACCTTGGTCTGCCGAAGCCGTGGTCGTTCCACACGAGTCAGACAGGCACGAGGCGCGGGTTTGATCGATGGGCTCTGGTTTGAAATGTTAGAAATCGGCAGCATTTTTCACTTCATCAAAACAGCAGCGAGCATTCTGACATCAAAGCCTGTCAATAGCATGCGAGGGAGAATGCGAGGCGCATACGCGCACCACCTGACTAGACTTGGCCTCTGCATTAATGTGGTCAGACTCACGAGTGGTGAAGGATACGGACGGCAGCCGGACTGAGAAGAAGTCTATAATGGTGAGACGCTGGGAGAAGTGAAGCTTCTCCGGATTGAAGCTGCTGGATATATATCTAAAATCCATAATGTACAATACAGGCCTGCAGAGAGGTGTTTGCAGCTCTGAAAACTTCTGTACTCCCATCATATGCATTTTATAAACCAGTTGAACAATCCAGTGGTCCTTTGTGAACGTTTAACCTTTAGAACTCTGGGCCCGTTTTGTAGTTTGACTTACATTTATTCTGATTTAAGTATTGATAGGAGACAGTCTTACGAGATCCTGGCCTCTTCATATCTATCTTCATGATGTAATAAAGATGCAAAAATGATATTCCGATCAAAAAGGCACAAGTTATTTATAATGATTAGACTGATAAGAATATGAATACACACGACTTGAATTTCCTTTATTTTCCCTTATTATTAAATATATATATATATTTTAAACACTCTTCTCATTTATAATATAATATAATAAGTGATGTCATTGATGTCATTAGCCCCGCCCCCTCTTGCTGATCAGTCAGAGTCTGTATGCAGGTTGTACATGTGGACTATTGAACCTGGGATTTGATGAGTGAATTTTAACTGTTCTGAGCTGAATTACTCACTGAAACAGGAAAACGGGTCAGGAAATGAACACAAACAGAAACAGTGCGTGGCAGGACAAAACATAGCTATATAACAATGAACTGAAACAAGGAGGACCTGGGGGGGACAATGGAGCACAGACTAGACAGGATAAAGAGAGGCCAGAGGAGGGAGGAGAATGAAAACAACAGAGGCACACAGACAAAATTTACACAGGGATTATAAACACTAACATACATGGATTATCGAATGCTTTAAAGGAAACACTAATACAAAAAAGATACTGAATAATTCACAGTGGATACTGATTAATTCACAGTGGATACTGATTAATTCACAGTATGTACTAAATAACTCAGTGGATACTGAATAATTCACAGTGGATACTGAATAATTCACAGTGGATACTGATTAATTCACAGTGGACACTGAATAATTCACAGTGGACACTGAATAAATCACAGTGGATACTGAATAATTCACAGTGGATACTGATTAATTCACAGTGGATACTGAATAATTCACAGTGGATACTGATTAATTCAAAGTGAATACTGAATAAATCACAGTGGATACTGATTAATTCACAGTGGATACTGAATAATTCACAGTGGACACTGAATAAATCACAGTGGACACTGAATAATTCACAGTGGATACTGATTAATTCACAGTGAATACTGAATAAATCACAGTGGATACTGATTAATTCACAGTGGATACTGAATAATTCACTGTGGACACTGAATAAATCACAGTGGAGTGGATACTGAAACATTGATAGTTGATAGAGAATAATTCATAGCGGATACTATTGTCCACAGTAGGTAATGAGTAATGCATAACAGATACTGCTTTATTTGTACTGTAAACTGAATAATTCACAGTAGACACTAATTCATAATGGATACTCATGGTGAATACAGATAACAGTATGAAATGGATAATTGACAATAATTAGTTTTGAGTTTGATCAATGAAGCGTATGAATGTTAAGCATATAAAAAGCCTGAAGAATGTCTCACAATCAAAACAACAACATGTAACTAATGTTATTTATGTCTTAACACCCGCGTGAAGATGCCAGCTGTCATTCGCTGAGTGAAGGTTTTTGTTGAATGGACGAAGAGACAAAACTAATCTGATATTTGTTTTCCTGAATTTCATCAACAGATGTTTACAAAGATTTATTCTTCTGTGAAGTTTTCTTTCAGCATCTCTGAAATGTAAATTAGGATCAGCATATCTTTACGGCACAAGTGACTTATGTTTCCATGAACAAACAGTAACGAGTAAACAAATAAAACAAAATATAAACACAGTGTCCCAAAACAATCATTCTCTACAGTAATCACACTACCATATCATAAATACAATATACAGTGTACTATACTAATCTACTGTATTACACAGTCACTATATACAGTGTACTATACTAATCGACTGTATTACACAGTCACTTTATACAGTGTACTATACTAATCGACTGTATTACACAGTCACTTTATACAGTGTACTATACTAATATACCGTATTACACAGTCACTATATACAGTGTATTATACTAATCGACTGTATTACACAGTCACTATATACAGTGTACTATACTAATCGACTGTATTACACAGTCACTTTATACAGTGTACTATACTACATACTGTATTGGCTACTGTGTCACTATATACAGTGTACTATACTAACGACTGTATTACACAGTCACTATATACAGTGTACTATACTAATCGACTGTAATACACAGTCACTATATATGTACTATACTAATCGACTGTATTACATACAGTCACTATATACAGTGTACTATACTAATATACTGTAATACACAGTCACTATATACAGTGTATTTATACTACCCGACTGTATTACACAGTCACTATATACAGTGTACTATACTAATCGACTGTATACACAGTCAATATATACAGTAACTATACTAATCGACTGTATTACAGTCACTATATACAGTGTAATTATAATTAATCGATTGGTATTACACAGTCACTATATAGTGTAATTATACTAATCGAATGTATTACACAGTCACTATATACAGTGTACTATACTAATCGACTGTATTACACAGTCACTATATACAGTGTACTATACTAATCGACTGTATTACACAGTCACTATATACAGTGTACTATACTAATCGACTGTATGACAGTCACTATATACAGTGTACTATACTAATCTAATAGACATACAGTCACTATATACAGTGTACTATATAGAGTGTTTTATATACAGTCTACTATATACAGTAATATACTATACAGTACAGCATTGTACTATATACAGTGTACTATACAAATCGACTGTATTACACAGTCACTATATACAGTGTACTATACTAATCTACTGTATTACACAGTCACTATATACAGTGTACTATACCAATCTACTGTATTACACACAGTCACTATATACAGTGTACTTTACTAATCTACTGTATTACACAGTCACTATATACAGTGTACTATACTAATCTACTGTATTACACAGTCACTATATACAGTGTACTATACTAATCTACTGTATTATTGGAAGTCACTATATACAGTGTACTATACCAATCTACTGTATTACACAGTCACTATATACAGTATACTATACCAATCTACTGTATTACACAGTCACTTTATGCAGTGTACTATACCACCCATTGTATTACACAGTCGCTATATACAGTGTACTATACTAATCTACTGTATACACAGTCACAGCATACAGTGTACTATACTAATCTATCAGATACACAGTCACTATATACAGTGTACTATACTAATATACTGTACACACAGTCACTATATACAGTGTAATTATACCAATCTACTGTATTACACAGTCACTATATACAGTGTAATTATACCACCTACTATTACACAGTCACTTTATGTAGTGTAATTATACTAATTCATTGTATATTACACAGTCGCTCTATATACAGTGTACTATACTAATATACTGTATTACACAGTCACTATATACAGTGTACTATACTAATATACTAATCTCTTGTTTGCACTAATGTCTTTTTTGTTCTTCTTCCAGCTGAACTCTAACTGTAACACTGGTCGCACGGTTATGTGACCAGTATTGGTACTCTTAGAAATTAAGGTGTTAGACAAGGTTCTGTGAGAGCAATGCCATAAAAAAGACTATCATGTTTCATGTAATAGAGAGTTTGTGTGTGTGTGTGTGTGTGTGTGTGTGTGTGTGTGAGTGTGTGTGTGTGTGTGTGTGTGTGAGTGTGAAGAATCAAAGCCAGCTGTGACCAATGCGGTGCCCTAGGCTCGATTATGGCCGGTGCCCCTGGCATCATTCATTCATGAACCATTGTGTTTATACACTCGATCAGAGACTGCACAGCTTCATGTCTTTAAGACTAAAGAAGGTCAGGACCACCATAGTGCGGTTATTTTGTGGGTGGTGGGTCATTCTCAGCACTGTAGTGACACTGACATGGTGGTGGTGTGTTAGTGTGCAGATTAGACACAGCAGTGCTGCTGGTGTGTTTAAACTTTAAGCGTCCTGTGAGCACTGATAAAGGACGAGAGGACGACCAACACAAACTGTACAGAAACAGATGAGCTTCTGTCTCTGACTTTACATCTACAAGGTGGAGACACTCGGTAGGAGTGTCTGATAGAGTGGACAGTGAGTGGACACAGTGTTTAAACACTCCAGCAGCACTGCTGCGTCTGATCCACTCGTGCCAGCAACACACACTAACACACCACCACCATGTCAGTGTGACTGCAGTGCTGAGAATGACCCACCACCCACATAATACCTGCTCTGTGGTGGTCCTGTGGGGGGAAAGTATAAAATGGCTCTTCTAGCTGATTGTAGCTGATTGGAAACATTGTTGGGTGTGAAAGAAATCTCTATAATGAAAAGAAAAGAGCCATAGACGGAGTGAACTACACAGAATGAGGTTTTGAGGGCTGGGCCAAAGAGCGCTGCTTAGAATTGCTTGATGTGATTCAGAGAGAGAAGGAAGGAACGAAAGAATGAAAGCATTGAGAGGATAGAGAGGATATGGGAGAGAGTGATGGAGAGCGGGAGGTCAAGTCATGAGAGCAAAGCTCGGAGGTGGGTGGTGGAGAAGTGAATGGTGGAAGTGAATAGCAGGATTGACCTGTTTTTTGTGGAGGCCACATGCATTTACGGCTAAGTGTGGATGTGATGCTCTCTGGCCTTTTGTGCAGGAAACTGGATCAGCAAAGCAGTGCAGCTAAGAGCGAACATAACATATGGTGTGTGTGTGTGTGTGTGTGCGCGTGTGTGTGCGCGTGTGTTTGAGACGGTGATAGTGGTGGAGGTGTTTTTTTGAGGAGGGATGTGAACGTATTGGAAAAGCACTAAGACTTTGCTGAGGTGTTAGAAGTGATTACACGCACACACACACACACACACACACACACACACACACAGTAAACCCTCTCCAGAACTGTCCTCGGAGACTAATATACACTTCTATGTGTGTGCCAACACATTTTGCTCATACCTGTTTCCGTCACATCCAAACATATTAGCATCTGGCCTCGTTTCTTTACACTCCAAATTGAATTTGGTCTTCTCAGTTATACAGAGCACAGATCACACTACATTGAGGAGGGGGGTCCAAATCGGCTCTGGACCCACCACCGTGACCCTGAACAGGTACACTATATGGGAAAAATGTTGGGAGGGATGGATGGATGGATGGATGGATGGATGGATGGATGGGTGAGTGCGTGGGTGGGTGGATGGATGACAGTAATTATTAATTGACATAGAAATGAATAACTAACCTACATTAGATGGATAAAAGTATTGGGACAGATTCTAATTCATTGGTTCTTCTAAAGAAGGCCATCAGTTGTGTGTGAATGTGAAGAGTGCTGATTGTAAAGCGTCCTCAGATATCTTTAAAAATGTCTTATATACATGCAGCTTAATCCATTATTCCAATATTTAGTCATTTTAATGATGTTTGTTAGTGTCAATTAATAATTAGTCGAGATATTATTAAACCATTTAAGGTTGATTACTTTCATAGATACTGTTAATTAATGCATCCACGTTGTAAAGTTTTATTACCAAATGTCTTGAACATTGCTGGAAGAATTCGATTGCATTTAGTGACGAGAGCAACATATCAACACACACTAACACACCACCACCATGTCAGTGTGACTGCAGTGCTGAGAATGACCCACCACCCACATCATAGCTGCTCTGTGGTGGTCCTGTGGGGTCCTGATCATTGAAGATCAGGGTGGAAGGAGGAGAATAAAGTCTGCAGAGAAACAGATGAACTACAGTCCGTAATGGACCATGAGAGTAGGAACAATGAGGTGGTTCTTATGTCTAATAATTATGATTTTTTAAAAATAAATTACACAGTTTTAGTCTGTTTAGTTGTGTATAGGTATGTGGTCTCCATACATTCAGTCATCTACAATAAAATATTTCTCACCAAGTAAATAGACCCTACATTCCAAGGTTCTTCTACATACCAAGATGAAATCGCACTCACGTGTCAAGTCGGAGGTCCGGGCAACACAAGAACTCATTAAAACAAGCTGCTTTAGAACAGAAAAAGAGAAAGAAACTCCCCAAAAAAACTCCTTTTCCGATCTCATTTGCTCCGGAATGCCTTAAAAAGAGTCAGACTCAAAGGTCTTTGGTTGGAAAGCTGCGACGTGACGGACACGGTTCTGATAATGAGGTCAAGGAGATCAGGGAACATAAGATCAGGATGGGGTTCTTGGGCTGGTAGTGGAGACCACACTTCAGGACCTACAATTTAAATGAGGTTGTGACAGAAGTCCAGTAGTGGTGTTCAAGAAGCAGAGAAATGCTATTCGCCCACTGTATATTCATACGGGGTAGATACTGGGACATGGCTCCTCTGTTGGAGCCCTTGTTCAACACTGGTCAGGTTCTGATCATAGGACCAGTGGACTAGATATTATAAGAGGATGGTCCTCTTTTCCGGAGCATCGGTCACAGTAGTGTTAGGAGTCTTGCCCAAGGATTCTTATTGGTGTAGCACAGCATAGGAATCGAACCCCAGTCACATGGTGTGGTGGCTTGCGGGTGGTGTTATCTGCTGTGCCACACCAACATTACCACGGTAGTATGTGTGTGTGTGTGTGTGTGTGTGTGTGTTGGTGGCACTGGTATGGTGCTCAGCAGTTTGCTGGCCTTTTTATATACATCACAGTCTGCGCTGGGTTGAAAGTGGGTCTACCAGCCAAGAGCTGCTCTGTGGGCAGAAACTGACCACTGATGAAAGGCACGAGGATGGCTAACACAGACAGTACATCAACAGATGGGCTACAGCCTCTAACTGTACACCAGCAAGACGGAGGCACCAGGGAGGTCTTCATCCACTCCCACCCACTCCTGTTAGAAGGCAGTGCCATTTATTTCAGCCCGGTCCCACTCGCATTCCGATAGACTTGCCTTTAGATGGCTTAAATGTGAACGCTTGTACCACCACCACCTTCACCATGCTTAACGGTTGGCACATTTTTGGTGTTTTTGGAGCAGGGTCTTCTATCTTGGACGGCAGCCTCGTAGTTCATGGCGAAGCTTGATCTGAAACCTATTTTTAATCCATTCCTGGTGGAGGGGCACCTGCAAGGGTTCATATTTATGATGTTCTCATATATTTCTTTTATTTCTGATATTCCCACCATCAACAGTACATATACAACACATGAAATAAGTGTGGGCTCCCTGGAGGTTTTAAGTAAGCAGTAAATAATTGGTAGTCATGGTGACCCCTGGTTCATCTCACCACCGGCGTGAAGAAAGGAAGTGTTTCACACTCAGTCACTTTGAAAGACGCATAATCAGAGCGCAGCTGCCACTTTATTTAGATAAAGGCCGTTGT
This sequence comes from Acestrorhynchus altus, assembly GCA_034509495.1. Classification (NCBI taxonomy): domain Eukaryota; kingdom Metazoa; phylum Chordata; class Actinopteri; order Characiformes; family Acestrorhynchidae; genus Acestrorhynchus; species Acestrorhynchus altus. The sequence goes on along the minus strand of CM067519.1, from coordinate 1,959,099 downwards.
ATGGAGTCGCAAATGCCATCAGCTTTCTGATTGTTCCTCCAGGTTTTCCGAGGCTCTGCCAGAGATGGAGCTACACAGTTGGTGGTGTTTGATGCGACACACCGGATCCGTGACGTGTTGTACCCAGCATCAGGACTAAAAATGGACTGTTCTTTATTCCGGGGAAAGTGTTTTAATTGAGTTTCCATGTAGGCTTTTTTTTTTTTCCTCTCTGAAAAGGCCCCGTCGTGGGCAGCGGCAGAAAGAGAGTGCAGAGTGCTGGGAGTCGCTCCCACAAGGCCTGTCCTGCAGACAGGTCTATGGGGATCCCTCAAATGGGAAGAACATGCCCAACTATAAATACATTTATGACAGGAGCAGTCTCCTTATGGACAAAATGACTCGGGCCACTTTTACAGTCACGTGACGGGCATGTCATGTGCTTCACCCATTCGTGATAAGAGGCCAGAGATTTTCCTCTTCTGGGCAGCCGTGACCTCCCACGGCAACTCACAATTAAAGGAAATATGTCCGTCGTCTTGTTGAATTTTAAATGTCCCTGAAATTTCACCTGAGAATATCCAGCCGAGTTCAACCTAATCCCACCAAAGATCAGAGATCCAACAACATCCCTCATTACCAGTGATGGCTTCCTCATAAATGACTGCAGGGAAATATGATATGCATGTCAATGCTTTTCAAACAAAATGTAGCAAATAATTATATTATAATTCATATTACATTAATATTAACGAATTATTATTATTTGTAATTATATTAAGCTGTTCTATAAATGATCAAATCACAGCCTTACAAGTCAGACATATATATATATATATATATATATATATATATATATATATATATATATATATATATATGTGTGTGTGTGTGTGTGTGTGTGTGTGTGTGTGTGTATGTGTGTGAAAAGATATTTGTCTTATGATTAATGCTTAATATTGGATGAATTACAAGAATTACAAGAAACAACTGTAGACATAATTTAGCATAAATCAATAATAGAGGCCACACGGTCTTCGTTCACTAAATAAAACATTGTTTTGTTGTTGTTTTTTTCCATTCGGTGGGCTTTTACAGCCCCTCACACCCATTTCGAAACATTCCCACATCTTTCCTGCATCTATTATTTTATATTGATCCATTAAATCCATTAAATGTGGAAAATGATGCTCGGCGATGAAACCTCACCCTTTTTAATCAATCAGTAGTCGCAGCCTCAGAGCCGCCAATGTCTCATTTGGTAACTTTGGTAAAGTTCCCTGTTAGACAGAGGAGTCAATTAAACAAGTAAACTACATGGCACCGCATTAATTTTCCTTGCATATGGAAATTAGGACGATAATTGATTCATTATTCTGTGTTGAAAGCAATTATAAAGTTTACACTGCTCACATTAGAAAGGTTGCTAGGTTGTTGACAGATTAGACCCCGTGTGGGCATTTGGTGCGATAATTGCTCATTAAACATGGAGGTGGTGCTGAGTTCCCCGGCAGTCACATGGCAGCAACACACACCCAGCCACCTTTCCAGTCTAACCATGGAGAATTAGGAAATTAAGAGAGATTAAAGAATGACTGGGATAAGCTTTTATTTTGTAAGAAAGTCTTAATAATGTCAGCAAGCCAGCGAGCTTGTTTTTATCGGCGGCTCAGTTCCGCTCACCTCGCTGTGTGTGTTCACGGCTTTGGGTGCTGAATTCTATTGACCAACTGTTGACGACGCCTGGCAGGCTGTTGGGTTCTGTGCTGGGCGACGTGTGGATTTCATAATAACACCAACGCTCTGAATATGCAAATGCTGAAAGCTCTGAAACAGCATATATCGATTTGAAGCCGGCTGCCGTGGCACATACGGTGGCTTAACTGTCTAATTGCAGCCCCTCGTAATATGAAATTAATGAAGATATCGCGCTGGATGTGTTAAAACATCAATAGAGGCCTTAACTCTTAGACGGAGAGTGAAGCTCATCACCGATAGACTAATTAAGATGTAAATACCTTTTTCTACACACGGCAGTCTTTCATCTGCACACAGCCCAGTGAAAGCCAAGTAGAAATGGATGGACTGTAGCCAGGTTTTTGAACTCCCCGTCGTACAGATTACCATCCAAACACTGGGAATTATACTCCACGGGTTAAAGCTTGATTCACTCTTTCGCGATGTTCAGAGTTTGCAGCCAATTAAGTTTCTCCAGTTTGTCGCTCTCCACACCTTTGGAGCGTCAGTCGGTAGAGCACAGGCTGTTCGTGCGTTTGGACAGAGCAGAGTTCAGGCATAGATGATTCTGCTTCTGAAGCAAAAAAAGAAACAAAAACATGCAAATAAATGCAGATACTCTGGATGGAACTCTTACGATTGTTTCAGATTCATAATTAAATAAGAGCACTGCTTCCATGGTCTTGGTTCAAATGTTATTGTGGTGCATCATGGTGTGCTCTCCTTTCAGGGCGTACGAGCGTATGTCTTCAGCTGGAGCTACTGCTGTGCTTATCACATGTGATCTTCATTGGAGCTATACTGAGGGATGGAGGTGATCTAACTGGTCTAGATGTTCTCTGGAGAACTTTAGTCTTGCCCTGATTTTTATTTTTTTTTTGACAGTAACTTTCCTCCTTGCTCACCTCCTTCAATGTTTGGTATCTTTCTGATGGTAGATGGTTCTGTGTGGTGCTAGTGGTTCACCTCCCAGCACTGGGGTCCTGGGTTCAAGGCCCAGGCTGGGTAGAGTCTGTCCTTTGTGTTTTGTCCTTTGCGTCTGCAACAAGTAACATTCCTCCCACATTCCAAACAAACATGGAGATCATGTGAAGTGGCTACTGGTATGTGTGAAAGAGTGTATGTCTGCCTCCCTGGATATGGACTGGTCCTCCCACCCCCAGCACTTGATGCAGTCCTGCAGGTGAACAGTTGCACTTCTGGTCGGTGTGTGTTGGTTGCGTAAAGCGCAAAAACCCTTTATTTGTGTAACTCATCACAGAGCATCAAATAAAGTGTTGCTGGTGCTTCTGATGAAATAGCCAGCAAGGGGCAGCACCAAGCCGGCATCTAATAAATGCAAAAAAGTTACCAATAAAATCACAAAATGTTCCCCTTCACTGCTGCTTAATGATCATTGTTAAACGTGTTTAAGCATGATTTTCCATTAAGCAGATCTATATCCTAATTTAATTTGTGTTACTCAGGCCAGTGTAAATGAGAGACCAATATTACATTACCTGGAACAATTAGTCTTGCTGATACAATACAATGGAACAGCGTGTCTCATTTAGGTATTTATATTTCCAATTTTAACAGTAAATAATAATTAAAGACTAAATTGCCGTTCATTTGTTTTTCGGGTGCAGAGAATAAGATCCTGCTGGTAGCAAACATCGTTCGCCCAGAGGGAACATTTCAGACGGGCTTGGACTGGCGTTAGGTTGCTTTACTCTGGTAACCAGAATATGTTCTCCGAGGTTCCCTTAAAAATCAGAATGTTCTGCTATTAGAACATGCAGCACAGAGCTTCCGTCTTCTCAGAGATGAATGGTTCCGAGCACGGTGGGTAACCATTCTGGCCTTTGACACTGAATGCTTGCAAACCACGCTGAGCCTGGTTCTCTGTATTTGGGGCCACAGAACTGTTCAGTGGGAGGTCCTCCTCAAATAGCCAGAGCAACTTACAAGGTTTCTCGTATAGGAGAGGAGGGCCAGAGCAGTGCTAGGGGTCTTATTGGTGTAGCACAGCATAGTAGTACTTTCCCAAACTGGGAATTGAACCCCAGTTTCCCACATGGTGTGGTGGGTCAGTGGTGTGATCTGTTGCACCACTTTTGGTTTGTCCACTGGCTTGGTAAGGTCAAGATGATGGTTTGCCACTGCTGGTCCACCCTTGGCCCATCCAATATTCTCCTGCATAATGGATCCTTATAGTTTCCAAATTTGTCCTGCTTCCAACACATCTGTAAGCAGGAGAAACATCTGGAACTAGGACATCAAGTTAAAGAGTTTTTGGTGCATGCTCGTGGACGTTCCTTGTCAACTCAACCTACAAGGCCTCGGGGGTTGAGCTATATATTTCATTTTATTCATTATTATGTTTTTGTTATTTTACAGCCACTGCCTGATTTATTAAGGTCTTTAGCTCTTTATCTTCTTCGTCTGGTGCTCTCTGACCTTCACCAGGGTGACAGATGAGGAAGGCAGGTTGGAATGAGTGTCAGCTGATGTTTACACTCGAGTGAAATATAGGGAGCCATTGAGAGTGACTTACATGTTCCTGAAAACCCTGGAAAAAAATGGGAAAGTATCTTTTTTAAAGAGTTGAACGAAACACAAAACTCTTAACTTTGGCTGGGTTGGTGGTTAGAACAAGAAGTTAAATAAGTGGGAGAACTTTAGCGTGGGTTCTCTGGTGGTGACTGTTCTGTGGTGAGTTTCAGTGTTAGTTTGCCACCAATTATCCTGATTTTCATGATCCTAGAAGTTCACATTGTTTGCAGTGCTGTATAATTAAAGACATGCTGCTACAACACGGTATAATTATGAATCTAGAAAATTAAATGAACATTACCCTGATTTAAAGCACCAGTAAAGTAAAGACTGGAGTCAGAAACCAAAATATACCAACATGGTTAATCAAGGACGTCGCTAGAGATTTAAGAATGTTGGTATTCTAAGCTTTATATCTCAGGATCAGGGCTGATGCTCAACCTGCATACAGACTCTGACTGATCAGAGAGAGGGGGCGGGGCTGATGCTCAACCTGCATACAGACTCTGACTGACTGACTCTCCCCTCTATAACAGGTCTATTGACACCATTAATGTATTTCCAGTTTAAGCAGATTAATCCAGTCATCGTTACAGGGTCTTGTTTGTCCTGTTCCTCTGTAATTTCATGACAGATAAGGAAGATGAAAGACCCGGAGTAAGTTCCAGGAGTGGAATTTGCATTTGGTAGCTGTTTATGAGATCTCTAAATGTGTGGACTTCTCAAACCCAGAGAGCGTTATGTTTTGGGCCAAATTCGGCTGTGTTCTGGCAGATCTGGCTGAATGACCACTGCTGGCATACATGCCTACTGGTTCAATACCAGCAATAAGCTTGGATATCTAATGGCATCCAAAAAATCCAGGCCAAAATGTGGCCCATAACTGAGCCATAGTGGTTCATGGCAGGGTGGAATGGGTGTCGAGGGGCGGGGGGTTCTGATCTGGCTTGTCGGAGTGCAAACCAGCTTAATCAATGATCGTCAATGTAAAAAAACATTCCAACACACCAAAATCTGTTCTTTCTCTTTTGATCAGTTTCTCCTGAGGGTCACATTTTCATTTGCAGAACTGTCTCAAATCTTCTGGGAGATGAGATGTCAATTATCTTGCCCTGTTAATGTTGGCTTTAAAAACATCCAGCAGGATAATGTACCGTGCGTTCAGGCCAGGGTTGTGACATATGACCCAGTACATGTGACACTGCGACTGGAGGAACGTCCCAACCATCTGGCACCCAGTATCATGTCCTGCTCGAACTCGATAATTCCCGTCTTCTTGCCAGGAGAATGCAGGCCATTGTTCAACCTCACTCATGAGTAACACCTCACAACTTATACAGGTAAGGGGACGTTCCGACGTCGTCCCCTGAGGGGACGCCACTTCATTATCAGATGACAGACTGATATCCCGTGACTGTATTATTTGCATGAAGTATTGTGACAGTGAAGGATTTGTGATGCAGGGCTGAAGAACTCAAATCAATACAACACATGCTGTGATTAACTCAACATCAAGAGCTATTTCCATCTGCTCATTTCCAATTCCGTTCTAACCCGAACCCACCTCTGTGGCGTGTCACTGTGGCATGTGAAGACTGGGGTGTTGCTTAGTGACTGAAGGAAGAGAGACAGAGCGAGTGGTATCCTGCCACGGTTCGTACCCAGAGAGAGCACAGCCGGCTGCTTCATAAAAATGCAGAAGGTGACACAGTTTGCAACTCAAGCAGTGGCAGGGCAATCCCAATGGTGATGTTCCAGCCAATCACAAGCCTTCCCTCTGTCTTTCTTTTCTGAGTGTGGCATTGTACTGAGTGCAGGAACTACAGTGGCTGTTAAATAGCCTAAAAAAGACACTTACCTGTGTTTCAACATGTTTCACTTGGAAACAGACACTAAGAATTCCGCCATGCCTATAATGAGCTTGGACTTTGAGTCTGACCATCGCTACCACAGTGGAATCCCGGCCCAAGGCTGATCACGAAGGAGCTTTCATCTCGCTTTGACTACAAACTCATGTAGATTTAGTATAATATCAGATATGCAACCAGCAGGGGTTGTGCTGGAGAAAGGTGATGTTATGTTTTGGTTTGTCGCATAAATTTGCGTAAATAAACTCGCTTTTAGCTTTTAGAATCTTAAAATCGTGTAGCAGCAGTGCAGGTAATGTTCTCATCCGAGTGATTTTGAGAATTGCTGATCTCCAGGGATTTTCAGCTCATTGTTCTCTAGAGTTCTTCACAAAGGATTAACCTGAAGAACTGTTGGCCGATTCTGTGGGATGTTTCTGTAGATTGATGTACTTTTTCTCAGCAAAACATTAGAGACGTATTAATGGGAGACAGTCACACACACCAGATACTGTTATTTTCAGAAGGTCCTAGACTACCCAAATCTGTCATCGTTTCCTCCAACCTTGAGGAGGAGGGGCTACAACACAAGACCCCGTCAGGGTCCACTTCTGTCTGCCAAGAACAGAAAGCTGAGGCTGCAGTGGCTCACCACAGGCCGGGTGTGATAAATCTGGACTTCTGCTGAGGCTCAAGGATGATGGGGTCTGATTGAGTCCATGGACCCAACTGCCCTGTGTAAACAGTCCATGTTGGTGGGGGTGGAGCAGTGGGGTTAGGAATGTTTTCTCAGAAGCCTTGAGCTCATTAATACAAATCAATCATCACTGAATGCCACAGACTATTTGAGTATTCCTGCTGACCATGTCCTTCTCAGCCTGGCCTCGAGAGGAATTCACACACATTTGACTAAAGCAGGAAATGTATAATGTGTACGAAATAGTGTTGAAATCAGAGAGACAACGTTACAGAGGAACCAGTGTAATTATATTTCCTAAACCTACACCTAAACTCAAATTTAACCCTTAGCCTAACCTTATCTTAACTAGAACCTATGGTAGATACATGGTAGGCCGCCATGTTTTACCAAACAGCAACACCAGTGATTGCAAGCTCATTGTTAATTGGTTGTCTTGCAGTGGTATAATGAGCATGACTGACAGATCAGTGCTCTTTAGTGGCCATTTAAAGTGACTTGCAATGAAAATTCATTATTTTGCATCAACTTTCACTGAAAGTTGAGAAGATTTTTCCATGAAGTATCTTAGTTTTCTGCAGTTTATTACCTTTCCACAGTTGTATCATCATTACTCCCAGATCTGTCCAAGAATATACTTTTATATATTGGCTTTGATGGTGTTGAAAGTACTACGTGGCCTTGTGCCTGCATACAATGTACTGTCTATATGCTGTTTCTAGGTCTCCAAGGTCTGTTTCCGAAGGTCTGCTTCTGTAATTCGGACTGTCTCGTGGTCTTGACTTAAACTGAAAAGTATCTCTGCTGTTGGAACAGTTCACCACCTGAGTCTTTTTTTTTTGCATCCAAAAATAATCAACTGAATGCAATACATGACTGCAATGGCGTCATGACACACTGTCATGGAAACAGAATGGCAGCGAGTCATCTTCAGTGATGAACCAACAAATCCGTGTGTGGAAGCATTGTGGTCAGCACCAAGTTCAACAGTTTGTTTATTGTTTACATCACACATCCAGAAGGTCTGGTGTCATGGTGTGGGTGCAATTTTGTACGATGCCAGATCACCTTTGGTCTTCATTACAGACACTTTGACAGACCAGTGGTTCTACCTGTTTCTGAACACACATTGCCGTCTCAAGATCTCGCATTGAAGACACAGATACTACGTTGTGGTCGGTCTCATCTCCAGACCTGTCCATGATTGAAAATGTGTGGATGCTATTGGACGCTGTATATATACAGGACTCCACAACCAGAAATTCCCCTGTACAGTATTAGCTAGAGTGGATACAAAAGTCCAGACAGGTACATTATGTCCCCAAATGTTTGGACACCCCTCTAATGAATGCTTTCAGCTACTTTAAGTTGCACCCATTGCTGACACAGGTGTGCAAATGCACACACAGCTTGTCTAGTCCGTGTAGAGATGCACTGCCAATAGAATAAGACTAAACCTAAATCTGTTGGCATCATGTTTAATGCCAGGCTTTGTCAAGAGTGGTATAAAGCCCCACAGCACTGAGCTGTGGAGCAGGGAGAGTTGGAGATTAGGAGGTTGGAAATCAATCAACACCCTGACCTCACTAATGCTGTTGTTAGATTAGATCAGAAAGTCTTCCCTGGACAGTAGAGACAGTTACTCCAGCAAAAGAAGGGTAAACACTTGTTAATACCCTTGATTTTGGAAAAAGCAAATAATGAGTAGGTGTCTCGATACATTTGTCCATTTGAACTTATTCGACTGGAAACAGCTCTGTGAAATGATCCACTACCTATACATCGAACCCTACATTTATATTTATATATTTATATTCATATATTTCACTAAAAAGAATAGATAGATTTGTAGATTTATCTATTTAGGACATCCTAAGCTACTTAGAACTGTTTCAAGTATTAAGAGAATTTAAATATTTGTATGAATTTGATCATTTTTCAATCAAAAATTAAAAATTAAACCATTGTGTATCTCAGAAATCCTGGTGGAAATTGATCGAAATGCATGACGTTTGAAGAGTTATTTGTAATGATTAGATTGACATTAATATTTATAATAATATGTTCAAAATACTTGACAGTGGTCCAAATAAAATAACAACCAGATTGTCCCTTTTCATTTTTGTTATGTATGTCTGAGTATTATCCCTTTTCTGGACTTTCATTACGAATATTTGGGCCGATGATGTCATCAGCCCCGCCCCCTCTCACTGATCAATAGGAGTCTGTGTGCAGGTTGGACAGATCAGTAAACATGCACAGGAAGGTTCATTTGGCATTGAATCTGGGATTTAATTCAGTTGGAAACTAGTGATTTTTAGCTGTAACAACTCGTCACATAATGAGGCGACTACAATAATGTAGGTGTAATTTGTTATGATGTGTGTATGATGTCTGATTGTGAGTCATGAAGCCTAGAAAACGGGCACGTAACTACTTCTAAGAGTTAAAGGGCTACAAAACTCTATTTCGGTGCCGTGATCCTTATTGCGTGACCATTACATGGAAGGAAGCTATTCTGATCATTAAGAAGCAGGAGATTTAGCCCAGAAGTAGCTCTGGGCATGTTTCATTTTCAACCAGTTCCAAAACAGAGAAGATTCTGAAAGAGACCAAATCTCTTGATTTTCCATTTATGGCATTTAGCAGATTCTATTACCCTGAGAGTACTTTGTTTTTCCATCAGAACATGTCTCTATTCTAGAGACTAGAATCTGTTCACAGAAAGATACCCTTGAGCAATAATACTACCAACTGCAAGAGTCCACGATGATACTTAAAATACAAAGTCTCATAGTATAAGAAAAAATGTATAAGTGCAATCACGTCTTCCTATAAACGCAAGTAAGAGCTCTTGAAACAGATGTTCCTTTAGATGGCAATTAGAGACATTTCCACTACTTTGGTGCCAGTCCTCTGTTTTAATGCAGATTTTAATTTGTAGCTCTCGTCTATTCAGTCTCTCCATTTACCCTGGGGGGGGTTTCCGATGCCATCTTAAGGGCCTTTCCATTACTTTATTAGCTGAAGTGAAGTTGGCTCTATGAGCCCTCTGAGAGGCAAAGGATTGAGCGAACATAAGTGCCTTGTGTAACGAAGGTGATGATGCACAGCCAAAAGGTAAGTCTAAGTTGTTGAGGGGATTAAAAGAGGGCAGGAGCCTGAGTGCCTGTCTTCCACGAATCCAAAAAGAAAAAATCTCCAGCCAAGACATAGTTTCAATGGTTCTGGTTATGCAATCGCATTTGGTCCATTGACATCAGGTAGGGAGGTACGAGCTTTGAAAGCCAGTCAAAAGACTGAAGAAGCACTAGGTAGACCTCCCCAAAGAGACCAAGACCAATCCTCCAAGAGAAATCTTGCAAGGTCAAGGTTAGAATGTGTAGATCTAGACACTGATTCAGCTTCGTGACAGAGAAGAATTTGAATGCTGGTGATGATGTGAGTATCATGTCTGTAGGTTCTAAGAGTTAATGGGACTAAGATTATTCTCATAAACCTTTTGAAAGTTCTGAAGAGCAATTGTGAAACCAGAAATCAGCGTCTGAGCCCCTCACACATTACAAAAATTTTCTGTCCAACTGATGAACAAAATCAACCAACCAGCACAGACTGACGGTCGGGACTAAAATTGGGGTAAAAATGAGAACGAAACCCTGAAATGAGAGACAAAGCTACCTACTGGATCAGTTGTGAGGGCCTGATGATATTCAGAGAAGGACCATCCAGCAGACAGTTACAGTGGTCAAGTCTTTAAATCTCTGGAGACTGAAGAAGCACTAGGTTAACCTCCCCCAAGAGACATAGATCAAATCTGTAGTCGTGCAGGAGAAATCTGCATGCTGGAATGAGCTTTGCAAGGTCAGGGTGAGAACCTGTAGCTCCAGGGATGGACTGCAGCTAGTCCCTACTGGGATTCAGCTTCAGGTAGTGGACTGCCAGGAATCCCAAGAGAGACGGGATTTACTGGAGGTTAGATTGGAAGTAAGAGGGGCTTCTGACGTGGTATTGCTTCTAAATCATCTTAAGCTAATTTAAACATTTCAACTTTCATTGCAGACGATTAGATCATCGTTTGAGAGGACTTTGGAGGAGGCAGTCTTCTTTAAACCTCAGACATTAGTATGGTTTGCTCTTGATTGTTGAAGCGAGTGGTATAGGGATCACCATGGCCAGATCCAAAGAGCTCTCAAAGAGGCCTTCTGAAAGGATATAGGTGCAGATACCAACTGCCAGCCTGGTATCTGCGTGGTATCTGTATCTTCTCACACACCACTCTATAGTCTCATATAGATATATATTGATACATTGCTCAGCCATATGGGGTGTCCTAACTTTATCACAGAACTGTATCTGGAGGACACTAAAAGAGGCATGGACGTGAACACACCAGATCCTTCCCAGACTGAAACTGAAGCGAGGATCCTCTGGAGACGGATGGCTCACAACCTGCTGTGCCATCGTGCCCCCTGGCACTGACAGTGCTCTCTCAATGTGCTGTTTCTCCAGTATTGTTCCTTCTGACTCGGAGTTGAATAAGGACAGGAGTGTGTGAGTAAACCCTGCAGCTCTGCAAGTTTATAAGAATGGTTCCAGTGAGTTCCAGACAAATAATTAGCCCTTCTGAAATCCAGTGGCTGGTGTTACTTTGCCAATAATTATTTGTGACATGATTTTGGGTTTAAGGACGGGCCGCTGTAGGTGCAGTTTAAACGCAATTAGCACTGTGACACTGCAGCACAATACTGCAGCACTCACTGCCTAATGCATTTCAACGGCACTTCTGATTCAATAAAGATAAAACAAGGGCAGCCTGCAAGAAAAAGCAAGGATTTGAGGGGGAAGAGACCCTCTCGCACTCGTGTTTGAATCTGATCTCATATTTGATCAGCCGCCGGCCGCTCGGCAGACGCTTCTTCCGCTCTGCAAACTAATAGCACTGGTGGTGTTCATTAACACCAGGCTGTTTTCCAATTCAAATGAACGCTGACCCGTTTTGATGCACGTGGAATGAGTCGCGTGGATGGAGGAACAGGCTGTGCTCCCATCAGCGGTGTCAGCAAACAAAATTCTATTTCCTCCCACTGGGACGGCGGGACGGCCCGTGTCACCCCGCCCCTCATAGTCAATTACCTTAGGGTCAGCACGAGGAAATTGGCTTCAACATTGATTATTTCCCATCCTAACGGTGAGGATGAAGAATTGACTCATCTGGTGTCCTGAGACCAACACCGCCTCTCTGAATGTCACATTTTGGGTTACATCAGCCACGAGCCAAGCTTTTGGACGTGGCCGCCCGCAGTGCCGCCTTCCCGCTCAGACCTCAGCTTTCATAACCGAAAGTTAATTTGAGGGTAAAAACCAAATCCAGCTGCTTCTTATAATTATTTGTTTTTTATTAGACTCATTTGTTTGCAATCAAAGCCAATAAAAGCCGCCTGTTTGGATTTATTACGAGGCGTGTTTCGGTGAGTGTTACATCTATTACTGCCCAATACTCCTGGGTGTGATGCTGCTGCTGTGTACTCGTGGATTAATTACGAGAATGTACTTTAAAGCTGCTGTCGTGTCGTTTTAATGACTCCACTCTTATTTACTATCAATCGCACGACAGTGAGGTTTAATGCCTCATCAGCGAGCAGCCAGGCCATTACAAAGTGCTTTCTCACCTTTGCGTGCTGATCTTTAAGCACTGTGACGCAAGTCCTTCACCTCATCTCCACGGCAACCCCAAGGTGGGAATGGGGCGTGTTGACGGCATTGACCCTGATCACACACATTTAACAAATGCCAATATAGACCACCGTAGATAAGCAGGATAAACTCGTTTACGCCCATCTGTCAAAGTGCAGTAATGATCTGGATGCATTTACACTCACGTCGAAAAAGTCAAGCATATTTAACCTTTCGGCCAATTTTCATAGTTTGATGTACTTTTATTCATTAAAAAATTGAAAACCAGATACCAGATATCGTTATTTTCTCAATAAATTACAAGTCTCTACATTTTTTCTTCCTTTGAGGTTTAAATATTAACAGAATTTAAATATTTGTATAAATTTGACAATGTTTTAATCCAAAATTTACTTCCCCGTCTCTGAGTGGATCAGCCGATATTCAGAACTGGGTCTTGACTCTTATGGATTGAAATACACGCCATTTTCTTTATGATAATCATGCAAATCTGCTCATGTTCCAGATCCTTATATGGTATCTACAGATTTATACAGTGTTATAACATACGGTGCCTCTTTCTGTCCTTTCCATAGGAATTCTCGGCACTCTTGGATAGGGGAACAAGTTTTTCCTGTTCCAATTCACACCTCTCTCCAGCATGTGTCGTTAAAATTGCACCACTTCCATAAGTAGGTTTTGTTGTACTTTCTCCGAATGAATGATGCATTTCGTATAAAACTTTGAGCGAGGTGGGGCGTGTGGATTGTGGATTGACAAAATCTCTGCCCAGGCCACTGAGGCACGTGAGGCAGCCCAAGATTTCGGCTGCTCCGTGATGGATTCTGCGGTGTCACAGAGAAGAATGGGACTCCGGAATAAGCAACAATAATTCATGGGATGTGTGATGCATACGAGTCTGCCGTAACCGGCGAAGTGAACATTTCCTGATTAAATCTGACCTCATCAATAACAACCTGTGAGCACGTGGAAAATGGAATGGAAAAAAAAGGGAAAAGTGCACGGTCTCGGGAGGGATTGGGAATATTACCGGAACGTGTAATGGGGATAATTGCGGCCTCTGCGTTCCGGCAGGAGTTTTACGTTTTACAGGAATTTGCTTTTCCCTTCGTCTACCCACCCAGCCACATTAACTATTCATGAGAAACAGCCCTCGAGACAGCCGTATGCAGATGTTTACATCGGTTTGGTGTAAAGTGGATCAGCTCCAGTTTCAGGGATATGACTGCGCTTTGAAAATGACCCAAAGCATAAACAAGCAAAGTTCACGGGCCTAAAGAGCTACAGTGAGAGCGAGCCTTCTTCTGTACAATCTCCGGTAAACAGGTAAACATCATCGATGTTTCTTTCTGCCTGCCTGCTACTTAATCCCTCCCTCATCGATCCTTCAGGAGGAGATCGACAGGCGGCCTCGACAGGCCAGCCAGGGCCACAGAGCATTCCGAAGCTCTCTTCAAACTCCAGCCATTCAGCCAAAAGTGAAGCCCACCAGGCCAACTCCTAAATGATCTGAAAAGTGTTCTGCTCAGCGCATTAGTACACTCGATGGAGCTCCTGCAGTGCTGAAGTAATAAAAATGCACAAGCCAGGCCTCATTGTTTGGCTCTGAAGGCCATTCTGTATCTGAATCCGATGTAAATTCACAATATAACAGTGTGCATAATTGCATATTAATGACCAGCAGATTTATTAAAGTGCTGCACACAGTCTTGAAATTATACTCAGGTTAAAAACTTTTGAAATCGCTTTGTAAAAGTGAAAATAATTTGAGTAACATTAATTTTTTATGCATATGAGCATGAATAATATATAGTAAATAAAATGAATCAAAACAAGTAAACACATTTTATAATATTACAAAATTACACAAATGAGAATTTGTAACATGATTTCATTTCAGAAATCAATAATTCGAAAATATTTCTAAAACTACTTTCAACTGAACACAAGAAGATCATATGCATAATTAATGACCAATAGATTTATTAAAGAGTATTGAAATTATACTCAGAATAAATTTAATAATTTTAATGTTTAAAAGTGAAACAAAAATGATAGTAAGAGTCACTAATTTTGGAGAATATATATATATATTAACTTCAGCCGTTCAGCTATAAAGTGCAATGCATTAGTTCACTTCCTGGAGCTCCTGCTGATATAATAGAAATGCACCACCCAGGCCTCTTTGTTTGGCTCTGAAGGCCGTTCTGTAACTGAATCCATTATAAAGTCTCAATATAACTGTTCATAATTGCATATAAATGACCAATAGATTTATTAAAGTGCTGCACAGACTCGTGAAATTATACTCAATTTTACTCAAAACCTTTGAAATCACTGTTTGAAAGTGAAAATAAGATGATAATAACTCTCAATTTCTAAAAGAATGAATATGTGAACTTTTTCTTCCAAGAAAAAAATGTCTTCGAAAGTGGAATAAAATACTTTGAGTGGAAAAAATGACTCAAACAGTTGAAAGATTCTTATATTTTTTCTACAGCAAAATGATAATTATTAACATGATTTAACACTAAAGCGGCAATGAACCTTTTTGAAGCCACATTTAGCTAAAAATATTTAATTTATGAATGATCATTAAAATGATGTAGCATTTAATAAGCATAACAATGTGCATAATTGTATATTAATGTCCAGTATTTTATTAAGTGTTGCTCAGACTCATCGATGCTCAAAATACCTGAAATAAAAATGTTAACAAATTTCAACATTTAAACGTATGAATATGTGAACATTATGTTACTTCTTTTTAGAAATATTTTATGTTTTAAGTAAACTTTAATCTATGACTCAAACATAATTACAAGATGATTTCCATTCAGATTTCACTGCCATTAAACCAGCCTTTCAGCTAAAAAAATAACAAATAAACAAACAAAAAAAACAATTAGAACAGCACCCAGGTCTCATTGTTGAAATCTGAAGGCCATTCTGTCATCAAATCCAACGTAAATGTACAATATAATAGCAGGCATAAGTGTGCTTTATTGACCAATACATTTATTATACATTTATTTATTATTATATTCAAGTAATTCAAAAATATTCAAGTAAACAAAACAAAAAAAACTAATAAAATTGAACTTTTTTAATCAAATAATGTCTAATCAAACATATTTATCAGTAAAAAAAATACTTTCAGTAGATCAAATGAGTCCAAACAAAGAAATGTTAAAATATTTCTACAAAATGAGAATTATTAACGTAATTTCTAAAACTACATTCACTTTAAAAAGCTGAATTAAATGATTGTGTTCAGTGCATTAATATACAGGCTGGAGCTCCTGCAGTGCTACAGTAATAAAAATGCACGAGCCAGGCCTCGTTGTTTGGCTCTGAAGGCCATTCGGTATCTGAATCTCTTCTGGATGCACACTGTGTGCATAATTGCTTATTAATGACCAATAGATTTTTGAAGGGCTTCATTGAGTCTTAAAAGTGTACAAATATATAAGTGTACATATACTTTCAAATCTCTGGAATAACTATTCATTAGTGGAAAAAAATAATGCACTGTACGTCCAAATTAGTGCATTCATCTATTTTAAGCTGCACTCATGAAAGAGCAGGTTTTCACATTATTTTGTCCTTATAGTTCACGTTAGCCGTCTTATTTTTATACATATTTACTGAAAGTGTTTCGCCTTAATATTCTCTACCAGTGGAACAAAACACAGACAGTAAATAAAGTAACTTAAAACAAGATAAAGAAGATATAATAGTAGAGTATTATAGGATTATTTCACTTAATATTATATCAGTTATTAAATTAAATTTATGTGAATATTCATAAAGCCTTAAAACAAGAACTGTTTTATATTTAGACTTAAAGTAAGATGATATTATTGGACATAATTAAAGTAAATAATTTAAATATAACTATTGAAAATTAATAATTCAACCAAATAATTATCAATATATATATATATATATATAGGCTATATTTTCAGGCTATATGAATATTTAAATACATTATATATATATATATATATATTTATTTTTTTTTTGAATATATATTTTTATATGTATATATTTTTAATTAGTACATTATTATTATTATTATTATTATTATTAATTATAATGATGTAATTATATATATATTTATATGTACAATAAATGACTGGTAGGACATAATAATGCAGATTTTTTTTATGAAGTGATACATTTACATGACAAATTATGACAATTATGCCTGATTATGCCTTATTGTCTTGTTTTATGCTCTCCTCCAGTTCATTTTTCCTTTCCCACTTCTTATTAGTGTTAAAGTCCCTATATATCAATACACGTATATAACAGAAAAGAAATACCACATGTTTACATACCGAACATAACACCTATTGCAGGTGTAAATATGCCATCTGTCGCATATATAAATATATAATATGCATCATCTGATTTTTGGCAAATTGTGCAGTCTTATCTTCTGTCTGCTGAGTGGTTTATATAACTGCAGCCTCACCTGGAAAAGACCAACCTCCACGCTGTTTTGAAACCTTTTAAAAAGGTAAATTCAATGTGCCTCAGTACATGCAACAGTGAGTGCTGCTTCATGTTGCCATGGATATTTCCACCTCGCCTGTTGCCAATAGCAACAGACCAGTCCAACAGCCTCTGTATTGTTATTTGGCAGCAAGTCTGAAAGCATTAAGAGCAGAGTGATTCCAACAGAAACTATATGAACAAGTATTGAGCAGTTTGGATTTTAACGTCTGTGAAGAAAGGAGGAGAGAAAGCGTGAATGTAACTGTAAACTCTGACCGCTCGCCTACCGTACAGTCCACTATCGACTGATTATTATCTGCCCTCGATTCCATTCAGTGCTGGTACATTTCTGACCCCAAGGCTGTTGTTGACCAGATGATGATTATTATTATTAAATGGCAGGGGGACCAACATTCTCAGCAGAGCTGTGACACCGACATGGCAGTGGTGTGGAAGGGTGGGAGTGTTGGATCAGGCAAATCACTGTTGGTGGTCCATCACCCAACACGGTCCATGCCAGAGCCACAACACTGTGATCGAAACTGACCAGCAAGGATGGTGAACGTGGAGAACATTCATTTCTGTCTCTATTGTCCAGGGTTGGCTTTCTTTAAGATCTTGGAACATTGCTGTGAGGATTTGATTGCAATCAGTGATGAGTGTAAGTGAGGTCAGGACGCTCCACAGATGCAGCTCGTGTGTGAAAGTAGCTTGACTTCCATTGATTCTCGAAGTCAATGTAGAACCTTCACAACCTGTGTGTGAAAGAACACTCCACAGGGAACTGCAGACCATCAACATTTGGAGCAGGTTTGAATCCTCTTGAAAGTCTGTGGAACTGTAACCAAAAAAAATGCCAGGGGATCAGTCTGAACTGCAACCTTTTTTTGATGCAAGAGTGGATAAACGTCGATGAAAGGAGGAGAATAAAGTCTGCAGAGAAACAGATGAACTACAGTCTGGAATTAAAGAAGGACAAAGTGCTCCTGTATGATCAGAGGAGCTGATAAAATGGACAGTGAGAGGAGAAACAAGTAGGTGGTCAGCAGGTTGATCAGTGGTGTTGGGCACTCAATGTTGGGAACCAGCCTCATGACTGGAAGGTTGCTGGTTCAAATCCCTGCACTGGCAGAGCATGATCGAAATGCCTTTGAGCAAAAACCCAGCTCCACACCACTCCTGCCCCCTAGTGTGTGAACTTACTAGTGTATATGTGTGGATGGGTTAAATGAGGAGGACAAATTGCTCTGTGTGCAGAACATCATGTATCTGGTTGAGGGACTCTGGTGGTGTGGAAATAACCAATAAGCTATTAGGCAGGTGGTCTTAATGTTTTGGCATTTGTGTATATGCATATTTCAATGGTAACGGTATTAAATACATACTGTAAGTTGGATAAACGGAAACGGATTGCCCTACTCTCTCCAGCACTCCGTCAATTTAGTTGATCAGTGCTCATCAAGCCTGGCAGTCAGTTCTGTAAATATTGGCTCGATCCATTCATCTATCAGTCCGTCAATCCATGCCATCTTCTCTCATGCACAGCAGCTCGGATCACTGCCTCAGGATGCCTCAACTAATTCCCCTCATCTGTGCTCTCACACAGTGCACAGATAGTACACACACACACAGACTGAAGCCTTTGCTTAAATATACACTGACAGTCCAAAGGAGCTTCTCAGATGTTCTCGTGTCATTCAGTGATGTTGAGAAGCTGTGCTGGATGAGAGATCTGTACCTTCTGTTGGAGAACCTCAAACAATGACTTGATCTGCCAACAAGACGATGCGAGAGCCACATCACTCATCAAGCGATGGAGCAGTTTGAGGAGTGAAGTCCAAGTGATGTCTTAGGAACCCAATCGCTATCACTCAAGCACCACCGAGAGCCAGAGGGGCTGAGATGGGTGGGGCACGAAAACCCAGCCGCTGGAGGAGGAGTGTGGATGTCCGTGAAGCACATGTTGGATGTGACTCGTTTAGATCAGTTTAAGAAACTTTATGAACAAATGTCAAAGTTGTGTGAGGTGCCTTCAAGGCCAGAGAAGGACTTACAGAGCATTGAATCAGCACACTGGCACACTAGTTGATCAGCGATCAGTTGATTGTTTAACACATTAGCTTATACATGACCAAGCTGGACAACCAGTATAACCAAGCTTGGCCATGATGGTTGACCAGCATGTTCAAACATGACCAAAATCAAAAGCAACAAACACTACACTGGTCCAGAGCTGGTTAACAAGCTGGCTTGTTTTGTATGTTTTTGCTTGGATGACCAGATTTCAACCACCTTTACCATCAAAGACCAGCTTAATTCATCTAAAACCAGTTACAAGCAAAAGCTGGTCTTGAGCTGGTCTTTAGCAGGGAAGGACGGACGGATGGACGGCCATCTCCAGATTCTGGAGATGATGAGCTGGTTCTCCTGCTTTGATTGGAGCTTTTACTGGTGGGCAGGGTTTATGTATATGTTGGGGGTGTGAATATAAAGAGGCAAGACTGTGATGTAACAGTTTTGGGTTTTGGAATTTGGCCTGTATCCCAGCTCTTTTGGCTTGGCTGGAATGGCAGCGTTGGAGTTTTGTGGTTTGTCACATCCGTGTACCGAACTCTGAATATTCAAATATGGCAAGTTGACATTCTAGAACCCGTTTAATGAACACAGGACGTTACTGGATGTGTTCTGTCATCGTTACATGTGTGTTATACTGTATTATTTCTGTGACCGCTTCATGTTTGACGCTGCTGTGATCACACAACGCTAGTACATGCATTCCCTTACTGAACACTCCTGACCACTGCTGGACTGACTCGCTCTTAGCTCACAACCCCTTTAAACATTTTTTTGAGAGTAAGTTAGAAAGCCTGGCTAATGTGTCCATGTATTAAGTGCGTGAAACCCACCAAGCTAAGCACTGGGGTGCTATTCTTCACGACAGCTCCAATAATTACCCTACACAGTCTAACCAAATCGTTCAGGCTTGGCTAGACAATTAGGCCACAGTGGCATTGTAATGGAGGACAGTCCACTGCAGCCCTCCCTATTAGCCACTGCTTTTCCCGGAGCCTGCTTCAAAGACAATGACTGGCCAGCTCTTGTCCGGTCTGCCCAAGCTTTTCTGTCGTTTTTTCCCCCCTTCACCCGTTATGACGCACAATCTCATACATTTCCCCTCGGTCCCCGCTGTTCTTCCTCCAGGCTTCTGTTGCATTATCAAATCTCCTTTCACTCGCTCTCTATCACTCCCCAAAGGCAATTATACTGAAAGTACAGGCCCTGAAGTCGGGAGTCAATGTTACTTTGAGCCAATATATTTCACGGGAGGAACGGAACCTTTTAATTGGCACACATTCAGGAGCCGGAGAAATGAATAAGAATAAGCTATGAATCCGGTTAAAGATTTCTTCTTCTTCTTCTTCTTCTTCCAGTGTCACAGGGATGATGTAAACTCTGAGGAAAAGATGTCTTCTGTTCCTCATTCTTGATTCTTTTTATTATGAGAGGAGAAAAAAAAAATCCATTTGAGGAATAATACAGCTTCCCTCTGAATTCTGATGCCTCCTCCCACCAGGACGGTTGCACGAGCAGTGTAGAGCGTTTATGAAAACATTAAATCAATCCCCCAATCTCTAAGCGCTGGCTTTTAGTGGCCTAGTTGTCAATTTTTACAATCACAAATGACTGCATGAGCCACAGCCACACCTCTGACTGGAAATAAACAACCGTCCACACTTAACGCACTTACAAATGAAACCAGCTTCTGCTCATTAACCCCACAAACTGAGCCCCGTATAACCTTTCGTTTTCATCATTAATAGTGGACACTAAATAACTCATAGTGGATACCAACTAATTTGCAGTATATACTGGATGACCTGTTGTGGATACTGGATCATTCTTAGTAGACAGCAGTAATTTGTGGTGGACACTAAATAATTCATAGTGGAAAATGAATAATTCATAGTGGACATTGAATAATTCATAGTAGGTGCTTAATTCATAGTGGAAACTAAGTAATTCACAGTAAATTTTGAACAATTTACAGTAAATCCTGAATAATTCAAAGTAGATACTTAATTCATAGTGGATGCTTAATAATTTATAGTAGATACTGAATAATTCATAGTGGATTTTGAATCATTAACTTTGGATACTGAATAATTCACAGTAAGAATTTATTTATTTATTTATTTATTTATTTATTAAAAGGTGACCCGACAGTTTCACGTGATTTTCTGTGCACATATTGAGAACCTGCTCACTCATTACTTCTTCTAAATCAAAGGCAATATAAAGAGTTTATCCTGCTTTTGTTGGTTCATAGTTTGTCTCTGAAAAGGCTTAAACAGCTGCGACTCCTGGAGTCAGAAGACGGAGACTGTTTCAGGCTGGCTGTCTGACGTTGGTTCTATACGGTTGGCCTTTAATAAACAGTTGTTCCACGAAGGACATTGTAGACGGAAGCAACTGAAGCTGGCGCTTTAACCTCGCCAGTCTAGACCTTTTTATACGCAAAGTAAAAACTCAATTTGGCTCTTTTTGCTCTTAATTGTCAGCTCATCTGTAGACAAAGTAGAGAGAAACAGTTGCGATGGTGACCTTCACTCTGACCCCTGACTGTCGTGCAGCGGTGTTTGCTGCTTGGTCTTGATGTGGACGCATCGTGTCCACAAATCACGCTGCAGACCAGGGTAAAACAAAGACCTTCGAGTTGGTGTAAAACACAAATATCACGTACTTCATCAATAATAGTGAATTATTCAGTGCGGACAAATATTCAATAGATTTTTTAAATCCTTGACTTTGCTCCTGATGTGTCCTTGATGGATTTCGACCCACTTCTGATTCGCCTTCAACAAGACAGCTGGGTGATGTTTGAACATAACAAACATAACACTCTCTTATCTTCACACACACACACACACACACACACACACAAACACACACACACACACACACACACAGATTTCAGGCAGGGTTTAATGGAAGCAGAGCTGTGGTACCGCACTCTCAGCCTGGAAAGCCCAGACCAGGTGATGCCCCTGGAACTACCCATCATCCAGCAACCAGCCAGCAAAGGCATTAGACACGTGGTGGCTTCCGTTTTGAGAGACAATGTGCTGTCCACACATTTTACAGTCAATGGTTAAAAGTAAGCAGCTTGTCTACTAGTGTTTTAAGGACTGTCCATACTGTCCCTCAACTATAGGTGAAGATATTTTAGCTGGAAAACACGGCCGTGATATTCCTGCTCAGGCATGCCAGACCAAACATATCATCCCATGCCCACAGCGCTGCTTAGACACCAACTCACAGTGGCACCTGATCTGCGTCCCTTGGCCAGTTTGCACTATGCGTGGACGAGGATGCTGAGAACAAATTAGGCAGGGGGTATAAATTGGGGGTCTTGACACACAGAAAGTAAAGACAGAGACCAGGAGTGACTCAAACTGCCGCCATCGCATCAATACTGGGCAGCCAACACTCTCAGAGGAACACACAGGGTCCGATACAATGGCTAACAGACACCTGTGCCGGCCAACACCGCTCACTCTGATTCACTTTGACCCAGGATTCGAACGGTCTGCGTGAATGTCGTCCTGCGCTGGGCAGCATCATTCGCTGAACATCTGCAATCATGGATCTTGGGTCAGTCCACACATCCATCAGTTCTCCCTCTCCATGGTTCTCCATCTCCCATATCCTTTATGTGACTGGTGTGTTCCTTCAACCATCTATTGCCACCAACATGTGCTGTGGTATTAACCACACGAGCGTAATGGTGCACAATACTTTGATACCACTTCCAACAACGTGACCTCACTCAAACTCATTGCTTTCGAACTCTTCTTCGAGGCACACTTCCTCTCAAAGGATGCTCCACAGCCTACCCAGGTTCATTCCCACCTACCCGCCAAATTCTACTCCTGTGGGTTGATTTCTTCTGTGGGCAGCTAATTTTTGATTTTGAGTTTCCGCAATTTTAGAGATGTAAGGTCACGTGAATCACAGCTTTCTCAACAACCTTTGATAAGCCATCTGAAACCATCTAAAATCAGGAATTCGGTTGGGGTCTGAGTTTCACTTAGTCTCTGATTAGACATTCTAGAGTAAAAATGAATGTAATCAGACTGCGGGTCGTGAGTTTGGTGCTTATGCATAACTGATATATGTGGAATTCTTTTGTCGCCCACACATCAAAAACAAGCCAAGCATTCAGAGCATCTGTCAGCTCATCACAAACCATAACCTGATTCTGCGTTCTCTTATTCCCTCCTCTCTCTCTCTCTCTCTCTCTCTCTCTCTCTCTCTCTCTCTCTCTCCCTCTCTCTCTCTGCCTTTTATTATGTTTGTATGTTTATTCAATTGTGTGAGACACACCGTTCTGCTGATCATCTGTCAACAGCAGGAAAAATACATTCCTGATTCTGTATGAAGTCGTTAGTGTGATTAACAGAGGAATATCAAAGCAGAGTATTTGAAAAGGAAGGTGTGTACTGTATACAGTCTGAGCCTATTAATATAGATGTTTATTGTCTCTAGAGGTCAGTATTAAAAAACGTTTATGTCGAAAAAACTGTAAACAGACTCTCTGCATCACAGCAGCATCAGCGTAGTAGCCGGAGTGAGACGTCTGTTAATAAATGCTTTTTTTACAGACTATAGACAGACAGACACCGGCTGATACATGCTGATGCATTTATAAACATTATATATTGGCCTGAAATGTACATTTAACAGATTTTTTTCTACTGGTACACGAGCTGCGATGCATATGCATGCCTGTGTCAGTGTCTGTAGCCGTGAGTCTGTAACATCCTTTCTGTAACAGCTGTTCTCTTACAGCAATTATGTAACAGAGTGTCTGTAACAGCATTTGTTATAACTGTTTATTACATCAAACAAGCTCAAAGTAAAGTCATAGCCGAAGTACAGGGGTTGGACAATGAAACGGAAACACCTAGTTTTAGACAACAATAATTCATTTGTTTGGTGAACTAGGGCCTCCTTTTGCGGCCAATACAGCGTCAATTCGTCTTGAGAAGGACATTTTTTGGATACAATCTGGGTTAACACCCCAACATCCCTTTCAGCTTCCTCTGCGTCCACAGTTAATCCTGTTGGATGCGGTTGGTCCTTCTTGGTGGTGCTGACGTTACCCTGGATACCCGTGGCTCTTGATACATCACAAAGACTTGCTGTCTTGGTCAAAGATGCACCAGCAAGACGTGCACCAACTATTTGTCCTCTTTTGCAATGAAGATTGGCCACCAGGCTGCTCCAATTTAGCCATGAAACTTCCCACACTAAAATGACAGGTGTTTCCGTTTCATTGTCCAACCCCTGTAACCCTTAAACCTGACTGAAATGTCCCATTAAAAAAGAACGCAGATTCATTCCTCCAGCTATTGTGTGGATGAGTTCAGTTCCACCAGAAGCTCACATGATTTATTTTGACGAAGGACTGATTAGATAAACTAGGTGCTAGCTAGAAACTGGAGATGTTGTCCCTCTTCCAGGAAAGCGCTGGACATGGTGAAGCCCACCAGACAAATGGCTTTCCTGACACGTCTAAGTCGTATGCATATCCGAACAACTATTGACAAGCACTTCAGAGACCAACTAATGGTGCAGCTTGTGAAGGACTGGGGGTTTCTGAGTTTAGCATGACACCTTAAACTAGGATCAGGATTACCTCCGGGGCTTTCTCCTGTTGGACACTATTGACTTGTGGCTCACGTTACCTGACTGACTGAGCAATATCATATCATGACACGCCACCCCAGGTCACCTCCATTACATTAGGCAACCGAATCGCATGCTCTCGACCACGGCCGCGGATCTTCTCATTTAGCCGGGCCTGCCGCAGACGAGCTCTACGCAGACAGCTCATGAGGAGCGAGCGCGTTCGGTGAGTCCACCGCAGGGCAGGGTGAATCATCCCAGCACTCAGCTGCATCTTATCACGCATGGAGATTGGCTTATGAGCATTAAACCCCGCCGCTAGACCTGCTCCTCATCTCCCAACCTCATGCCACGCTGACAAACAGCCCTTCATCCGTGCTCGATCGCTCTGCACAATTAAGCATTCCTCCTGTCTGCAGGCTTTTCAGGTGTTGGCACCTTCAGATTTCACCCGCCAGTGATTCATCCATTTGAGGGTGAACAAATAAAATAAAGGGAAGAAAAGTATCCCTCATTATCAGTTTGAGAAAATAGGGGTTGAGAAAAGGCAGACTGTGTAAGTCGTGGTTTTAATTTAAATTTCTATACATTTCAACGCCGCCAATCAAAACAGCAGCCTTGATTGGATGAATAGCGTCTTTCTCCGAAGCTCTTCTGAAACGAGGTAATGACGTTTCCGTAAGGAAAGGACTAATTGCACAGCTTTTCAAATACGGCTGCCTTTTTTTTTTGTACGCCTTTTGTCTGGCAAATATTTCAACAACCTCCTATAACCTCCTCGTTTGCGGAAAAAAAAAAAACTCTCTGGCACATTTACAGTAATTAACATTCCACTGTTTCACAAGCCAGCCTGAATGAAAGAGTCACACCGATCAGGAGCACCAAAGAAAGTCAACCTCAATTACCATTAAAAACTGGCATTTAGCCTTTCAATTACAGCATCACAATACTTGGCTTTGTTAAACCAAAAACAACAATGCAACTCCACTTCGCCAGTCAGCCGATATAATGTAAACACAGCAGTCATTGATGATCTATGTACCTTTTTAATATGAAAACATTCCATTTTCAATTTTCTTTTGACAATGCATTTCCCGTAGATAGTGAATAACAAAAGTGCTGGCAAATTGAAGACTGTAACTGTGGAATATAGCTGTTTATATAACAGTGAATTCATTTATTGCCACACTTTCTGCTGGTTTGGAAAGGCACCGCAGAAGTGAAAGGAGAACAGATAACATACCGTTAATTCAACGTGAAGAATGTATAAATGAAGAATCATATTTCACAGACGTTTAAAACGCAACACTGGAACCCGAGATCCGCACTTCTGCATTTTGCAGTTATATGCTGTTTTCTAGGCTTCTTAACTCCAACCTACAGACCTACAGACATGATACACATATGATCATGATCATGAGATGAATTATCAGTGAGTAATTCACTAATTTCCAACTGAACTAAATGCCATAGCGGCTTCCAGTGCGTGTTTACTGCTCTGACCACGTGTACATGCTCAACCTGCATACAGACTCTGACTGATCAGAGAGAGGGGGCGGGGCTGATGCTCAACCTGCATGCAGACTCTGACTGATCAGAGAGAGGGGGCGGGGCTGATGCTCAACCTGCATACAGACTCTGACTGATCAGAGAGAGGGGGCGGGGCTGATGCTCAACCTGCATACAGACTCTGACTGACCAGAGAGAGGGGGCGGGGCTGACGCTCAACCTGCATACAGACTCTGACTGATCAGAGAGAGGGGGCGGGGCTGATGCTCAACCTGCATACAGACTCTGACTGATCAGAGAGAGGGGGCGGGGCTGATGCTCAACCTGCATACAGACTCTGACTGATCGTATTTAAGTCTTCTGCATTCAGACTTGATCTCTATTTTTGAAATATGGATTATAAAAATCTATTTCAACATTTTCAATTAAATATAGCTTTCAATCAATTTTGAATCATAATGTCTCTGCTTACCCGTATGGACAAATGATTAGTTACAGATTCGTCGTACCCTTCCTAGTATTTGAATATCAGTTCGTTTTATATTGATGAAGACACTGATTCCAAACTTCAAATCTTTCCACACTGAAATGTAGCTTAATGAGCACCAGATCTGATGATCAAAGTCCACAAGTTTGTGGCAGAGGAATGAAAGGGGGTATTAGTGTGGAAACCAGACTGTGCCATCAACACAGACAAAATGACAGTATTTCCAAATACCTTCCATCAAACGGAACCGCAGCCTGTCTCCATGGATGTTGACTCCACACTATTTGAATTTACAGTATATGCAGGATGAAGGCTGTTAGATTCTCATGCCTTCCTCTTTATCACGATCTACAACAGCTTGCAGATCCCTCATGAGAGCAGCCTCCATGCTGTGAACAACAGAAGTCTTCTTTTGAATACCCAGCAGAGAATTCAAACATTACACTGTAAGGAAACCAAACCCAACAGCATGGTTTGAAATGTTGGAAACGGTGAAACCCAAAATGTTTGCATGTCAGGATTAATGGGTTATTCTCATGAAACATGACAATTCTGGGACCTTAAAAATGAAAATGACAACTTTTTATTTCTTTCTTCTTTTTTTTGCACACACCGTATGAACTGATTCCCCAGATGTACTCATGTTCAACTCCACCTGCAAGCTAGATCTCCCTCTTTCACACAGTGCTGCTACACTGGGAGAGGTAGAAGAGTCATGTGAAGCTATTTAGTCACCCAGCAACACCCTAGGAACTCCTTAGAACCCTTCTAAATAACATAGCAACAGACATCCCGAGTCTCCTGGAAGTTCCGGGAGTCTCCCACATATTATATGATATACATTCCGGGTCCAGGGGTACCTCCCACACATGAGCTTTTGCAACTTGGGACAGCAGTAGCAACCACCTGTCAACACCCTAGCAACCACTAAGCAACACCATCTAACAGAACCATCTAGAAATACCTCCTGAGGATGTTTTATTTTTATTTTTTTTGCTTTTATGGTAGAAGTTCACCCCAGCTGCTACACTCTTAAACTTTAGAACTTTAGAACCAATTTTGTAGTTTGATTTTCATATATGTAACAGTATAATCCCTTCTCTGGGTCAGTGATATCATTAGCCCCGCCCCCTCTCTCTGATCAGTCAGAGTCTGTATGCAGGTTGAGCATCAGCCCCGCCCCCTCTCTCTGATCAGTCAGAGTCTGTATGCAGGTTGAGCGTCAGCCCCGCCCCCTCTCTCTGATCAGTCAGAGTCTGTATGCAGGTTGAGCATGTGCACAGAGCAGTAAACATACACTGTAAGCTCCTTTTGCTAGAGGGGCGCTATGAAATTGATTAGTGGTTGCTAGGGTGTTTATAGGTAGTTGCTTTGTTGTTGCTAGAAGGGTCCTAAGGAGTAACGCTCATATTAAGCATTTACGAATCAGGTCACTTCACTAAATTAATAAGCATTTCTATTATTCTATATATTTCAAAGTGCTTTAGTAAACAACACAACAACTTAATATTAAATAAAAAGCTGCCAAATGCTTAGTTCACCTTAGTTACCACTTAAGAAAGTAGTAATAATATAATTACTGTTAATTATGAATATTCAACTTTCTTAGACTCAATAAGTGCACTATAAGTGATTTAAAAAGCCTCCCCAAATTGAGCTGCATATGGTTTCTGTCTGGTATGGCCCTGGATCACATGTTACCAGCCTTCCAAGCCTTTGATAGTTTCATATGATTGATGATGTTTAGTAGAAACTACATGCCGACCGAACGGCCACAATGGAGAAGGTTTATTTTATTTCACACTGTTGATTTTTTGGGTCTCAGCATATGAATTAATGATAAACTCCACAGAGCACACACGGATGAAGCTGCAAAAAGCTGATGTGGACAGCTGCTCTACTGTGGTATCATCTATGCAGAAGTGTGGAAACTGTATTTATCTTTCCAAAAGTCCTGGACCACATGGGAGACTGATATAAGAGCTCAGAAGCTGCGCGGAAGCGGTACAAATGCAACAAACAAACCCTGAACACAGAGACTACAGAATGAGCTCCGAAACTGACAAGAGACGCCACAGCCTTGGACTGTGGAACCAGCCTCGGTAACTCACACAGAGTACAAAATGATCTAAATAAGGAGGTGTATACAGGCCAAGGTGATTACAAGTGAACTGGGAATGAATGGATTCAGCTCTATACTTTTATATTTCGCTGAAATGCCAGAATTGAACCGCGGTCGACATGACGGTACCTGTGGGTTGCTCTCAGAAAGTTAGTCTAGTAACATCACATCTGACAATATTGGCAAATCAGAAACAGCAATTATCATTATTGATAATTATTGACTGATCAGAGAGAGGGGGCGGGGCTGATGATCAACCTGCATACAGACTCTGACTGATCAGAGAGAGGGGGCGGGGTTAAAGACATCACTGACTCAGACATTGGGTCATAGAGTAAAATGAGAAGGGAGGGGCTGTTTGCGCTCCTTTGTTGCTCGCACAGTGTTCACATTTAGGTATTAAAGTCCTTTTTTACTTTATTTGGAAAATATAAGAATGTCTTATTATTAATATCCTTGTCAATCTTATCATTACAGACAACTCATCAACATTCTTGCATTTTCAGATCAACAATCCACTGGATGTTCAATTTCCCACAGAATTTCCGAGATGCAAAATGTTTTCTTTATTCTTTATAAGCAAAACAATCACAAAAGTTGTAGGAACAAGTACATTTTTGATCAAAACATGGTCAAATTCATGGAGCTATGGAGCAAATTCTGGTCATATTTACATCTCAAATGAAGACAAACGTGAGTAGCCAGGATCTCCTGTCGAATTAAAAGTATAAGAACCCACAAAAGCATATCCCTGACCACTTACACACCCCCTATGTACTGTATGCTTACTGTGTTTGTATTTTTACTGCTCCAAGAGTGTAGCGATAAGGCCGGTGCTCTGCCTGACTTTCATTCCAGCCCTTTAGGTGAAGTTCTGGGTTTAACTTGATTCCGTAGTGTTGACTCAGCTCCTGGACTGCTTTACTGTAGATCACCCCTCTCACTTTGGAGCTGCAGTGTTTTATTTTACATCAAAACGAGCCGAGAAGTAAAGAATAAAGTCTAACACACCTCAGTTCTCATGATGATAAAAGCTTGGTGTGCTGAGATGCTTCAGCTGAGTTCTGCTTTATTGTTATTACAGCAGTACAGGATAATGAGGAGCTTTATCACTGTTCTTTTTGCTGCAGCATCCACTGTAAACACGGCTACAAGAGCACCGCAGAAGGCTGCTAGTATGTATTATTATAGACAGATGTTATGGAGAGATATTATTAGTATGTGCTAAATTGTGCTGTATGGCAGCAGCAGTACACTACCAGTGATCACTGATAGTGGGAAATGAATCTGTGAATTACCATTAAAACAGATACGAGTACTAACCTGCTGCACTGACCCAGTCTAATAACAGCCTAGGTGTTATTGTTAGGCATGGATGTTCACTGCAGTCTCAAAGCAGCTGCACTGCTGTTCTATAGGGGATCTCAGCCCCTCGGTGAGTACTGGGGTTTCAGACGGAGACCCTTATTGCCTTTGACTGTCCACTCAAACTTTACACTGGGAGGCCAATTTAGTGGTTTATGAATTCAGGCTTATGGCTCAAGTTAACATTTGACCGACACAATATAAACCAGAATTTGGCTCAGAGCCTCTTTCTGCTGTTTGCATGGAAGCCATTTAGCCACTCTTTGAGTCCAAAATATGACTCATTTTGTGCAAATAATGACTTCCCTGCTGAGAAGTCCCTGCTGTTGTGGCATAATCACAGTCCGGTTGCTGGTATTAAAGATCAGCAGTGTAGTTACTGAAACTGTATCAGAAACACAGTCCAGTAGCCGGTATTAAAGATCAGCAGCAGTGTAGTTACTGAAACTGTATCAGAAACACAGTCCGGTAGCCGGTATTAAAGATCAGCAGTGTAGTTACTGAAACTGTATCAGAAATACAGTCCGGTAGCCGGTATTTGGGTAAAATGACCCACACATGATTATATTACATTATATCATGATTAACAGTAGCCATTCCTCCAGAACTTCAAAGAACACAAAGAAAGGTTGGAGTGTTAAATGGCTACTGATTAAAGATGTTCTCTGCCTTAACCGTTGTGACCCACTGAAGGTAGAGTCCTCCATGAGTATCAATGAGCCATGAGGCACCATGACTCTGTTGCTGGTTGGTGGTTGTCCTTCCTTGGAGCACTGTTGGAATTATCCCATAAGACTTATCTGATGGTTTGAAGATGTTCTGACCCAAAACATTCCAGTTCTTATCAAAGTGTCTCAGATTATCCTGCTTGTAACACATCAACGTCCAGACCTGACTGTTCACTTGCTGACTAATACGTTCTCTTTTGAGAGGAGCCAGCGTAGATGAAGATGATCAGTGTTTTAATTCATCTGTCAGCAGTTTTAATGTTATGGCTGACGTGTGTAAGTTCTTTGTAAGAATTTATTTGACATTAAATGTTACGATCTGAACATCTGTTTGCCTTTGCTGTTGTAATGAGGCCCATAAAAAGCAGCCTGGGTTTAAAAACCCACTTATGCTCAGAGGAAGCCAAAGACTGCATCGAGTTTTTCCACACCCCGATGGCTGTCGGCATAATTGCGAACATGGAATGGTTCCACTACGACTTCACTGCAATTTGGTTCAGTGGAGAAAGCCACACAGTATGGCCATCTGGCCATTGCACGAGAAACCGGCGGCCAAAAACGAGGTCCGCATGGAAGTGTTAAGCAAATGAGAAGAGCAGACAGTCGGGGTGATCTTTATTCTTAATCCAGTGGCTTGACTGGTTTGACATTTGTTAACACTGATGCTGCATTGCCCAGTAATGTCCATGGTGTTTCAGCAGGGCTGCGTGTTCCAATCACTCCCCGCGTCCCACATCCGTCCTCACTGATATGACAACACGTTGTGTTTGAAGACCACTCACGCTGGGCACGTCATTACGTTATCAAACGCGCATTAAAAGCCCTTCAGAAATCGCCCCGGTCTGTCAACATTCCCGACAACACAGACTCGGATGTGTCAAATCCGGAAGCAGCAGCTCTGTGGTTAGTAGCCTTCGTGTGTCATATAGAGACTTCACTGCTGTGTAAAGATGGACTTAATGCCTGCAAGCCTGAGCAAACCTAGGTAAACATCAGTGAGATACGCTGAGCAAATACTGCCCCACAATCTGAACAGGGGTATTGGGATGGGGATGGTGTGTGTGTGTGTGTGTGGGAGGGGGGTGGTGTGTGTGTGTGTGTGTGGGAGGGGGGTGGTGGTGGTGGTATAAACATCTCCCTGCTTTCAAATCAAATAGTGTTAGAGTTGGTAAAAGCAACGTCTGTGTGGAGGGGCGAGTTATCAGCACTATCAGAGAGACAGCAGAGACTCATCTGTCTGAGCCTGAGCCTGTATGCAAGTATTAATCCTCTCTTCACACACACACACACACACACACACACACGCACACACACACACACACTGCCCCCTCACAATCTCCCCTATCAATCAGCCAATATCTCTCACCAGCAGATGTGAGTAAACAGACAAGAGACAAACTCTGGCACACACACACAAATACACACACACACACACACACACACACACACACACACCACACACCGATGACTCTATACATACACATACAGCAGTGGTACATCCATGCCAATGTTAGAAAGAGAGGAAACTGGCCACTGAATCAAATATGGTTGAATATGATTTTATAACTAAAGCAGGGAGACCTGAGCACAGTTTAAATTCTTTTTTCTCATTTTTTTTTTGATGTTGCCTCTTTTATTTACAATAACATAGTAATTACACGAGACAGTCAGAGGCCATATGTTAAGATCTTTTTGGAAGACCTCTGGCTCCTCGAATAGGTCATTACTTGAGATGTAAAACCTAATAGAAGCTTAAAATCGTCATGAAAGTGGCGAAGTCGATATCGACAATTTACATTGTTTTATTGTAGAGACTTGAAACTGAAATGAAATCTTAGCTCTTGTCTGCCTGTTGATGATACTTTATTATATGGCTTATTACCATGACAACATGTATGATTATCATCCGATGGATATCTGTATCTGCAGGTCACAGCAGAACAAGCCTTGAAGCCTTTTGTTCAGGGCCAAAATGGCTAATATCTCAACTAATAAAAAACTGTTTTCAGTAAACTGAATTTTTACCAACAGTGGCTTAAAGACGACGTGACGGCCGTGTTATTTTAAGAAACGGTAGGTTCTGCAGGTCCTAATCATGTGTAGATTGTGTCGGTGTGTGAAGACATTCCTGAGTTATAAAGCTGAAACCACAAGGGCAGATTTTGCCCTCAAAGGGTCTCAAAGGGTTAACTCTTAGAGTCAGAGATTCATATTCAAATAAACAATATCCCATCCATCTGGCACCCACGGTCATGCCTCCATCGAACTCCGGTCATTCCTGTCTCCACTGGCATGCCGGCCCGTGTTCAGCCTCACAGCTCACAATATTACACATGCAAATGGACTGTAATACAGTTTGGCACCAGGACTGCAGGCACTGCCCCTCTTTCTTTAGTTCTGAAAGGGGCAATCAATCCATTGCCCCCTGTAGTTGGTGCCTATGCAGAATAGGATTAGGTACTAACAGGTGTTGTCCAACACAACACACACACACACACACACAGAGAGAGAGAGAGAGAGAGAGAGAGAGAGAGAGAGAGAGAAACTAACAGGTATTCACACAGACATACACAGTAAATTACAGTGACACATCCTTAATCAAACAAGCCATGCACCAGCAATCACTCACATGCATACACACTGAGACTGACACACACACACACGCACGCACACACACACACTGAGACTGACACACACGTACACACATATTACTGTGAAGATGACAGATGCAGTCATTAAAAATCAAATACACACAGGCAATACGCACATACACTCCCACATTCTCTTCTGTGCCTCTGTGTGTGTGTGTGTGTGTGTGTGTGGGTGTGTGTGTGTGTGTGTGTGTGCGAGCTTATCACCCGCTCCGTGTTAGCACAAAGAGCACTGCAGTTAGCTTCTCTTGTTTCTCATTTTCGCCTGTCACTCCAGATGTGACCACACTCACTGACATCTGTTTGAATGTCTGTTCTCGAGGGGAACAGCATGTTCACACACACACACACACACACACACACACACACACACACACACACACAGAACTGCTGGCATTCAAACTGAACACACACATATTTTTTATGCCTAATTAGAATTTTGTTATATTAGTATATATACTTTATATATATACTGTGAATATATAAGTGTCTGACTGACTATACAAGGTCATTCCGTTGTGCGTGTGGTCCATTCTGACTCGTGCTGTTGTGTTGGAACATCCTTTGTGAGCGAAGAACAACTGGAGCAAGCAGAGGAGTTTGAGAAGGGGTCACGCTGTAGGACTCTGGGACGTGGGATGGTGTATATGCATATAATGAACCATACTGGTGTTTACCACAGCAAACGGTTGGTGGATAGAAGAAGGCATGCACCACCAACATGAAGGATCTGGCAGACCTACATGAACCATGGACCACAGATTGTCCAGCATGTGTGGAGTGATCCAACAGCCACAAATATGCAGGGTCAGTGAGCAGTGATGTCCTCCAAGAGTCATCCAGTTCCAGCACCATTGTTAGACGGCTGCACAATGCAAGAACATGCACACAAACTCCCCTTAAAACCATGTCAGCATCACCAAAGACTGCAATGGTGTCTTCCAGTAGAGTCCCAGTTTTGTCTT